>NDFZ01005084.1:194353-241674 GCA_002192655.3 Mamestra configurata | reverse complement strand
TCCCTGCCCGGTGAAGGCCGTGAGAGTACGCTGGATACGAGACGCACAAGACCAGTCGATGTGGCGCCACTTGAGGTAGACCGGCTAAAACGACGAGTTACTTATAAGAACACAGGAAATATACACGGGCGTATTGTAAGGTTATGTTTTGTTTATTCCCCAGCTCAACATGGTGTGGGTGTCCTGCCAAGGCGAGAACCCCGCTGACCGGGAGAACATCGGGCCCATCCAATACTTGCCGTCGTACCGCGGCTTCCCCGGCTACTACTTCCCTTATACCAACCAGGAGGGCTACCTCAGTCCACTCGTCGCTGTGCATCTGCAGAGGCCCAATAGTAAGACAACCTTACTGAAAGTCCTGCAGAATCACCAAGTCATGTCCCCCAACTCGACTGCACAATTTCGCATTCAATAAGACTTTTATCCTGAACCTTTTTTGAGTTGTCAAATCTAAATCATTGCGTTGTTTTATAGAATGTATCTCACTTCAGTATGCCCCGTTGCATAGACCTCCTCTAGATATAGTCATCCTTATCCAGTTGGAACCGGCTGTTATTTTAAACTTAACCGGCATCATAATTTTCCTTTGTCTTCCCATTTTCCTTTTACCATTCCTCGACTCCACAACAAATCAACAAATTGAAGGTTTTTTCCGCTGTCTTGGCGACTGTAACGAGTAAAGTTTATTCTATATGGCCTTCGCACTATTTCAGAGTTGAGGTCAGCTGGAAACCACTTTTTGTACTTATCTAATGTTTAATCGTATTGGTTTCACTAGAAAAAGAAACCTTGTCACTGCTGTGTGATAGCATAGTTTTAACGAAAAACCTGTATAAAATACTGTTAACTGCTTGTAGATGGATTAGTTATCGTTATTAGTCAGAAGAACTCGTTTATTTTTTAAATTGCATCAAAGAAGGTTTCATGCTTCTACTGTTCATGAATTAATCCTTGTTCGTCTTAAATACGAGATTGGGCTTGATCAAATTCATCCAAATATCAAATTAAAAGAAGGAGCGTACCTGTTTATTCAAGTAAATTTTTTTTCTGTGTACAGCGGGCGTGCTCATCAATATCGAGTGCCGAGCCTGGGCCCGGAACATCAAGTACGACCGTCACGAGGCCATGGGTGCCGTACACATCGAAATCATGATCGAGTAGAGCAGAAGTGCGATTCTGTAAATCATCTCACCGTGTAAGCTTGGGTGAATGAACATGAAGTGAGCTGTCAATCCACACAAACAAGATGGAGTGACAATTCACTTCATGCTCACTCCAACTAAGTTTTGCACGGTGAGACATTACACAGAACTATGGTCGACACCAGATGAACGTGCAATAACGGTCATTGACCCACATACATTTATTGACAAACTTACTTCCGAAAACAGAAATAATGACATAAAGCTGTCCTGAATCGACATCTATCGTGATCCTTTACTTTTTGAAAAACGATTCATAATTTATTGTCCTGGTACCTACGTCGAGAAATTAGGGAAAGGACAATGAACTTTATTGCAAATTTATCTGGCGCTTACCATAGCAGAGGTTCTAGACAAGTGACATTAAAATTTGTCAGCGGTACCGTCACGAAGGCGATTGGCAAAACGTCAAAAATGCATGGGATTGACAAATGCTGCCAAAATGTCACGGGATCAATCCCTTATATTTTTGGCATTTCGAGAATCACATTTGTTAAAAGAATGACACTTCACCTTGCGCTCAGGCTTGCGACTCCTGACTGGTAGATGAAGAGGAAAATCCGATAGGATTTTGAAGAAGAGGAAATAGTCTTGAGTTTACTTGAATTTATTTCCGAATAGACTTTAAGTACAGACAACAACAGAGATTGGTTACTGGGTAAGAAAATTAAGTTCTGCTGAGGTATTGTAACTAAATTTCAACAGTCGTTACGTTATGCCAAAAACTTGACTACTTATCGTGCAAAGGGGGTTGCAGTTTCTGTATGTCTGTTGAGTATTTTTTTTCTTTTGTCTCCTGTAATAACCCAGTTTTTAAGGGAACAGAAAACAGTTCCTTTTTTTAAAGTAACTTTAAAGTAAGCGATTAGAGCGAAGATAAAAGATTGATTTTATTTTGATGAAAAACTTTACTTGATACTTTCGAGCTCATAAGTTTATTTTGTGTGAAATCAAAACGAGGCTAGAACAATTGAATTATATTTTGTGCGTGATTGTCGATTCGATGAGTGAGACTATTTGTAAATTATTTTAATAAATGTAGATACTGACACTGTATTTGATTTTCACACTACAGTATTTGGTCAAAATGGCCGTCCTACTCAGAAACTGTCAAAAAATAAATCTAGCTACATTAATTAGCTAGATTTATCTTTTGACAGTTCCTTTTGAACGCATCGGCGCGGCGTGCCCCGGACGCCAAGCCACAAATTCGCCGTATTTTTTGTCACTTACTTCTGACGTTTGGCATACAGAGCACGAGCTTCAAATATCGCGTGAAATTGTTTTTTTTTTTTAATAAAACACCGAAACTATTTAATTTGGATGTGATTTATTATATAGATACAAAACGTTTTTTTCATAATATATCGAGCAAATTATAATCTAATAAAGATGTATTACAATATTACGGAGTTTGCAATTTTCCGGTGACATATACGTGACAATGGCGTTCAAAAGATTAACGTTTTTAGATACCATATGTCAACGATACAAACACCGTAGATGCATTGCCCGCACTTCGAAATGGCATCATAAAAATAAGGTAACTGTAGCGGCATTAACACCGCCATACCGGAAATTTGTACGGCAACAAAAAGAACAGCAACGCCATCTATCCTGGCAGCGACGAACTATCAACGAAATCCTGCATCGCGGAAGTAAAGTTCTCCTTGAAATTTGAACATATATAATAGTCCGAATATCAACTATCGGGCAGTTGCCCACTAGAAACAACAACCGTCTGGTTCGGAGGATCCTCCCATTTCAGTGGAGGTGGGCGGTACTTTATTCTCTGTTCCGCATACCTCTATACTGGTGACAGCCAATCTCATCATGATGTCGTCATCACTCTTCATGCTGACCTCAAGCTCTCGAGCAGCGAGTCACACAGCCAGTCAGTACCCACGGCTTCTACGGGTATCCTGACCACCGGTATACAGCTGACGCGCATTCCTGGCCAGCATCCTCAGCCTCTCATCATCCTCAACCTTAGCAAGCACACTACACCTTCGGCCAGTCCCATGAAGAGCCACGAAGAACCTCTCCTGGTCGACATCAAGCAGTCACGTCACTACGTCGCACAGCTCCGACCCACTGTATCCAGCACCACCACTCCAACTTAATGAAGCCTGCAGCATCATCCCGACTCACTGGGATGCATCATCCCTACTCACTGGAGCACCGCAGACAGTTCCGACTCACTGTGAACTCTGCGACTTCCAGTTCCGACTCGTTTAAACCAACTTTCCACTGGCCTGGCAAACACCTCAAGATGTACGGACGACTCATCTACTATCGACCTTCGGTCTCCGAAAAACTAAGAAGCGAAATTTGTACGGCAACAAAAAGAACAGCAACGCCATCTATCCTGTCAGCGACAAACTACCAACGAAATCCTGCATCGCGCAAGCAAAGTTCCCCGTGCGTTTCTCCGTTCTCTGTTCCACATAACCTCCTCCATATAACTACCGCGACCCTAAACCTCCCATTTCCGTGGGTGGGACAAATTTATTTGTTGACTACCATAGTCTACATATACCATGGATTTACAGACAAATCGTCGATGGCTGAGCTTTTGCGAATTTCTAATGCCGGGCATCACGAAACGTTAGGTAAGTAAATAAAAGAGAAATTGACATACATATATCACAATCTATTTAAGTACTCATTTACAAAAATAACAAAACACGTCTATTTATTTAATATTAAGAGGTAAATACAACATTTGTTTCGTAAGGTCTCTGCACTTTACAACGTAACAAATTGTTCGTAATTTAGGAACTGTAAACAAAACGGGGCATGAGTTAACAGTACGATGAAAGCGTAAATGTAAATCTTCTATTCTATACGGCGGGCAAGATTCTTGACAGGGGAGAGCTAACAAAATAATAAAGTTGTAGGTAGTTACTAGGAATAACTAGGAATCCCAGCCGATAACTGCAAACTCAACAATGAATAGGTTACTTCTAGACAAGCGTGCTCCGTCGTCGACCACATCGTCGCTTTCCATCAGGTGCGATTGTGATCTACACGAGCCTATCAATCATCAAAAAGCAGTTCTTAACCCTGAATTATAAAATAAAAAAATAAAAATAACATCACCCTTGTTCTGGGTTAGGCAGAATTCTTCTCGCTGTAATGTGCAGGTACCTTATCGATTCTACAGCAAGTATCCACTTTGTTTTTGGTCACATTTACTTAAAATAACAAAAACAGTGCACCCAGTAAACTAAAAGGCGATAAAAGTAGCAACTGAACGTCAAACTAAATAGGTAAAGTCGAAAAAATCACTTGCTATTATTGGTATATAAGCAGCTAAATTACAAATAATTTAGAGGTCATAAACAGCTACAAAATGACATTTATATGAAACAAAAATCAATTGACACATAAGGAAAATCAAAACTTTTTTTTTCCACAAAACATTCACATATTTAATTGAATTGTGACATTGTTTATGTAATTATAACGTATATTTGTAAATTTAATTTATTGTTGATTATTTTAATGTGATGCGTTTTTATTGACTTTATTATTCTTATTTAAAACAAATTCCTAACTAAATTGTGAGAGGGCCAAAAACCTGCCTATTTTGTACATCCCTCTTTAAATGCCATGACCATGGAATATACCTACAATAGTACTCCATAAGCCTAAAACGATATTGGGCACACAATAAAAAATAATATTGGCTGTGAATATTTTTGCCTGTACCTACCTACACCAAATAGAAAGTTCGTCTGTACATTTTTAGTTAACTATCTCGCTCGACTGATAGTACACTGAGCACACTGATACTAAATTGTTCTACTGACTTTCATATAAATAGTATTTCCTACTTTTTAATAAGCCACATTAAGTTATTACTGCTAATAATTGAGGAAGTGGGCAGCCCGTGTTCAGTGGAGGAACGATATTAATAAGGATATATGTACATTATATTAGGTTTGTCAATCCTTTGTCTCTGTCCAATGAGTGAGAAATCAGTGACTTTACTGAAATTAACAAAACTGCTGCGAGCTGCAAGCGAGGGACGCTAGCATTTAAGGGGGTGACCTAATTTACACAAAGAGGCAGCTAACGCTTATATCACTCATACGAAGCTCAAACGAAATCAACAAAATCTTGAATATCTTTATAATTAAAGTATAGAAGCAGATACCTCTGAGCTTTAAAAACAAAGAAAGATTGAGTATGAATGACACTGTACCTTATACCTTTAATAAATAAAATGTCTATCCGAAATCTATAATCAAAAATCTTTTTTTTTCTATGTCCATTCCCCGTTTTCATTTCTAAACCCATCTAAAATGTGCATTCTCCACTTCAACACAGGCTGCCCCTTCCTCTCTTGCGCCGGCGCAGCTTTGGTCCCGTTCAGTCGATCATGATCTCCAGGTGGGTGGAGCCGAATCTCTCCTTCAGGCTCTCCGTGTACTTGATGTTGTGCGCCCACGCACGACAGCGGATGTTTATTATTTGGTGCACTGGAAATAACGAAAAATATGGTTAACCTTAGACAGGCGTTTGCAGAAATGAACTCTGTTACATCTGTATCATCTTTAATTTGTGGACGGGAAATTACCAAATGACTCTTCCCGCTCTGGGCGTAGACTCTGACTGACTACAATCCACCCCTGTTCTTTCAAATGGCTTTTGGGCTGCGGTAACTCTTACCAACAATTCCGCTACCATGGCAGAAATCTGTATCCCTACTTAATATAATTATACACGTACACACATTATTTGGGCTCAAGTTATCTCAAAACTAACATCGAATAGAGAAATGAAAACAAAGTGTGCCGGCAAAGAGGAAGCTGTAGTTTCGACTAAGAATCAGGCATGAGTAGCAAGATAAATCAAAGGTTGGATAGATTCGAGTCGCAGTAGACCATCATAATGAAAACTGAATTAAAATCAGGCTTTAATTTATACAGACATCATTATCTGCCTAGCCTTTTCCTAACGCTATTGGGGTCGGCTTCCAGGCAAACCGGATTCAGCTGAATACCAGTGTTTTACGTGGAGCGACTGCCTACCAGACCTCCACAACCCATTGATTGGGGAACACGGTACTTCTTGGCTAGACTTCTCTTAATTGGACAGATATATGTATTAACTAAATTTGTGTTTGTAAAATAACTGTATAACCTGCTGGTTGTAGAAGGACTTTATTTTTAGTTTTAACCCCACAGGATTGGACTGAACCAACATGGTCACAAAAAAGGCCCTAGGCATATTGGCATTCAGCAGTTTTCCGTGACTTTTAAAATCCACCAATTTTATCTAAAGACACGTAGGGCACTCACGCGTCGGATTCAGAAGCTGCACAGCGACGAGCGGGCTCAGGTATCCAGGCGTGTTGTCATACGGGAAGTAGACCTCGGGCAGGCCGGGATAGGGCCAGTACTTGAGGGGGCCCAGGGCCTCCACGTCTGCGGGCCGCTCGCCCATGCATGACACCCAAACCTTGCGACGCTGGAAGAATGTATACAGAATTATGAGGGATTTTTAAGTCTCCCGATAGGTACCATTCGGATATAGAAAGAAAGCAAAAATATTTATTTAGCCCGTACTTGAGGCATACAACACATTTGCAATACAAAAACAAAATGGTGTAAAAATAAGAAAAAAACAGTAGACAATAACAACAATGATTAATTTAAAAAAAACTCGTCATCTATGACCTAGACTAGAGTCAAGAGCAAACCCATATTAAATAAAAAAAGACAATGTTTAGATTTATAAAAGCTCCCTTTGAAGCCAGAACATAAGTATTCTTCAATAAGTGCAAGTAGTTCTTGGCACCTGAAGAGTAGCACCATGCTGGGTACCCAGTGGTACAGTATTGAAAATGAAACTTACTTCCTGAGCAGTAGTGGTGTTGGTGATATAGTCCTTGATGTCAGGTGGCATCTCCAGTGGAAGTTTACCGGGATCGTCGTAGAAGTCGGGGTTAAAGTCATATAACTGTAACGAAAAATAAAGTCTTAAGTCACTGATGTGCAGTAACAGTAACCGACAGAAGGGCGTTCTTCTGCTGGATCCCATTTGCAAGATACAAGTGCAATGTTTAGTTGATGACCTGGATATAGAGCGTGAGCGCAGAGCGTTGGCTGTCCGCTGCAATATGTTGGCTCGCAGATTTGCGAAATGCTCGACTGACGTAAAGGCTGCGCTGTTTAGAGCCTGGGTCAACTATACTCAGAGGGCATACAGCGCTCTGCGAGTCCAGTAGAATAATATATTCAGGGTGTTGTTGGGGTTGCCGCGCTACTGTAGTTCGCGGAAGGGGAGATTTATGGTTTTCATGCCATCAAGCGCCAACTTCGCCTCCGCCATGCGTCGGATACACGCCAGCCCCGACAGCATCCTGGGAGCTATAGCGGACAGATGGGACAGCCCCATAATGAGGCATTGGATAAGCCTGCATTTGAGTGTAGTGTAGTTATATAATTGTTATGTTTCCGGTAGTTATATGTATGTACTTACACTAGTTTCTAAGTTTTTGTATATTAACCAATTAATGGACTCTGAATTAAAAGGTTTTATTATTTTTTATTTTATTAATTATAGTTGTACTGGTGGTGGTGTATTGAAATTAAGTAAGATTCAATCATGCATTTTTTAAAGTCAGGGTCGTTTACCAAAAAAATAAGTATAGCGCAACTTGGTTGCACAGCCATGGCATTCCAGGGAGGTCCTTAGCAACGATTAGCTGCCCGCGCGGCAGCACATAACAGTAGGATGATATTGTTTTCTTTATTCTGTGACGATTTGCGTGAGTTTCCCCATCTTTTTTAGGGTTCCGTACCCGAAGGGTAACCAACGGAAACCTAGTATTAAACCTCCGCTGTCCATCTGTCCGTATGTCAGCGGGCTGTATCTCAAAAACCGTAACAGGTAGACAGTTGAATTTTTCACAGAGTGCGTATTTCTGTTGCCGCTATAACAAGAAATTCCATCATCATCATATTCCGCCGAAAGACGTCCACTACTGGACATAAGCAGGAGGCAGGAGGAGATTTGCCATAATCACCACGCTTGGCAGGCGGGTTGGCGATCGCAGTGTACCTGTTGCCATGCACAGAGGATGCTGCTACCCATTCTCTGGGGAGCCCCTTAGAACTTTGAACAACAAATTATTAAAATTAAATTAAAATAAAAAATTAAGGGGGCTCCCATACAATAAACGTGTTCTTTTTTTCAGTTTATGGTACGGAACCCTTCATGTGAGAGTCCGACCCGCACTTGGCCGGTATTTTTTCATTTGAATTTGAAGAAAAGTTGAGTTTCTCTTGATTCATCTTCAAATTAAAATAATAAAACTTTTTAACTATACGCTTAGTTTAAAAGTTGATCCTCTATAGAAAATTTTAATAAAGAATCTGCTAATCAATATGGTTACATATTTTTATGAAGGGCATCAAAAAATTTGAATGAGTCTGTAACCATAAAGACAAATACGAAGGCACTTTTAGGAGTAAAGACTTACTCTATTCAACTTGATGATGAGACAAGGAGTCTTGTTGGCGTATCCGAAGTCGTTCTCGCTGGAGCAAGGTCCGAAGCTGCTGGTGTTGAAGGCGCAGACCTCCGCGCGAGGAGGCTTCACGTCGCCGCAGTCCCGCTGGTTTACGCCCTGGTTGATCAGCAGTGACTTGTTGTTGTAAGCTGCAAGAAGATAAAGTTTGTGCAAATTAAGTGATAATATCGTTTATTTATAAAAAGGGGCACATTTACAATAAAATATCATAAAATTTTATAAATAACACAGTTGCTAACTTGCCTGAACTCGGATGAATCTGTGCTTCAGGCTAGAAAGTGCTTATACTAACTTAAAATAATAATAAATAAACAATGAATCAATTGACTATAATTAATTTACAAACAAAAAAAAAGATCTTCTGTCTCTACGTAAGAGATGCTTAGTAAATATTGCACAATAGTCTTTTTACAATTATAATAATTTAATTCAAAGATACTATTGTACAGAAATGGACCTAAAGATATAAAAAAAAAATTTTTACACAGACATATTTTGAATATGCATTATGAAATGAAATGAAATGAAATTGTTTATTGCCAGATTAATATCCAAATAACACACAAATAATAAAAATAAGTTGCAAAAACATGATAAATGCAAACTTAGACGCCGCGAATCATGTTATCGGCGTATGATAGGACTGCCATCTTTGATGAAGAGGGCTGTTGTCCCAGTCTCGCACCGCGGCCACCAAGTAGTTAGCGGAGCGATGTATGGCGGAGCGTGCGGCGGCCGAGCGGCTCCTCAGCAGGGCCGGCCAGCCGGGCGCGCGGCCCTCGCAGAAGCATTAGAATCGCATACAAGAGTTAGCAAGATAAGTTGAGTAAGAATCAAGCATACACGCATCATGGAAGGTGCCGTAAAACGACAACCCATGATGTCATCACCCAACGACAAAGCTCAAAAGATGCACCATTTTCAAAAGCACTATAACATAGTGCTAACACAAGAATCGGATGACCACTCAGGTCCCAAAGAGCTGAGAATCTACACATAGTGCCACTCCCTTTCACCCAGCTGCTCACGTGGCTACAAGAACAAAACCACACACAAGCAGAACGCTGGTGGGCCTCGGCACCAGGCTGCAGGCAGTCCAAGGAGACTATACCACTCCTAGACAGTAAACTTACCAAGCGCCTTCTGCGACTGGATAGGGGCAGCCTGCGAATGGTGGCGGGGACCATCACCGGACACTGCTCACTGAATCAGCATTTCCACACGATAGGTATAACAGACAGTCTTCTGTGCAGAGCATGCATGGAGGAGGAGGAAACGGTGTCGCACGTGCTCCTTGAGTGCACAGGCGTCGCTGATATACGCAGACAAACAATAGGGACACCGAATTCACTCACAGACATCCTGAACTCTTTAGGAAGACTGATCTGCTTCTGGAGGGAGGTTGGCTGGTTGGAAAAAGCCGCCATGGCCCACGCACAATGGTCCAACATCAGGACTAAGTGCGAAAACCATACCCCAATAGATATATAGATAGAAGAGTAAGATTTATAACACGCCTCCAAAAGTTTTTGACTTCCAACAGGTAGGCAAACACTTGGAACATGATGTTAAGCCTCTGGTGGTCAGTTTTCTCCGGAGTGGTTGAAAGTTTTATACGATGCGAAACTTGTTCTACGCAAAGGCATGGCGCGGTTTTTTATGCCTTCAGAGACGAAAGTTTAGTTGCTGCAAACTTCGTTATTACTAAGAAGGCAAGAACTGGAATCAGTGTTTAAATAGCTTTACAGCTATCCACATAACAATCTATAGGCACAGATGTCAGCACATTTTCAACTTTATCGCTAAGCATTAGGTTCAAGATTGATTGGGAAAATTTGACAAGTTCGAGTAGCTTGATGTACTAGCGTCTTGTACACTTTACAGCCAGCGAATACTTTTACAAATAGATCACAGGTATACTACAGAAAAAACTTGGACTTACGTGCAAGAAATTCATTGATATTATCGACGTATTTCTTGACCTGGGTATCATTGTCGGCGTTATACCAGATGAGAGCTCCCTCCTCAAACAGCAGCGGCCGGTGACCCATCCCAGGGTAGGCACCTGGAAAACATCACGTCATTGACTGTTAGCATCATTGAACATAACGACATGACGTGTGCATTTCCCTAAAAGGTTAGGAGGAGAACCTATTAGTACACCATCATCATCATCTCCCTGCCCTTATCCCATGTTACTTGGGGTCGGCGCAATAGGTATATTTCCTTCTTCCATTCTGTCCTATCACCCGTCATAATATCACTGGCTCCCACCATACACAACACATCTATCTTTTCTTTGGCATCCGTCTTCGATTATAACACCCATCATCTGCCTAGCCTTTTTCCAACTATGGCAACTACGCTGGGGTCGGCTTCCAGTCAAAATAAAATGTGATTTATTCAAATTAAGCTGAGTGCCAACACTTTTTGAACGTCAACTTAAAAAAAACACATTCCCACAAAAACGCCAACGCAAAAGCTGAATACCAGTGTCTTACGTGGAGCGGCTGCCTACCAGACCTCCACAACCCATTTATTGGGTAACACGGTACTTCTTGGCAAGACTGATGTCAGATTTTCAAAGATCTACAAATTACAGCCGGGACCAACGGCTTAACTAGCTTTCCGAGGCATGGTGGAGTCTCGGTATGTTAAGATTGTCATCCGGTCCATCCTCAGACCGACCTCAGCACACTCCACATTTCGCCTTTCATTTTTAAGTCCCATGTAGGTACCTACTGCCAATATAATTTTGCTCGACCTGGCTGCATCAGCATTAGCACTTGCGAATAGACCAATGAGCCAGTCAATAAACAGTGATGGCGAGCAAACCTCATTTAGGAGCAAGACTTATTTAACACAAAACCATGGCGACTCAGCTCGGCTGCTCTTAGCTAAATTCTATATATCGATATTTTTGTTTTTCTTATTTTTACGTCGTTGGATTCCTTATCGACGCATATTTCTACATCAAAATAAAGCACATAATTTGCTTTTAATATCTAGGTCCCACAAGAACTAGAACTTTGTCATCCTTTTTTTTGTGGTAAGATACTTGATTTAAACTCATTTTTACGTCTGTTTTGAGGCACTTGTAAACTTCTGATGCTTAAATTCTAGGTCTTGTGAGATATATTCAAAAATAAAAGAAATCTAAATTTGCTTCTCCTGTAAAATTTTATAAAAAGATTTACTTGAATTCAGTTTAGAGCGGACGAGCTTCTGGACTACTTGGCTTGGCCTACTGCTCCGTGTGGGAAGATCGAAAGGTAGGCGATTTTGACAGTACCTCACCAGAACTGTCATACTCAGAACTGGTCAAAATATTATGCTTTGCTTTAATTAAAATACAAATTACAAAATACTATCTCGCATGTATTTAAAATACAAAATACTTTTAAGTCGTTTATTTGAAATATAACATAAAAAATACAGTATTTTACGGTTAGGTTAGTTTTTTTTCTAACGAAAGCTACCGAACGCTGTTTTCTGCAGAACTAACTAACCACCCATTAACTACATTGCTAAATGGATTTATGTTCAAATTTATTTTGAAGCCATAAGTATTTGAAATACTAACTACAAAATACCTCTGCGTCAGGTTTTGAAATACAAATACCGAATACGTATTTCAATTACGTATTTTAATCACGTGTAAATTTCAATAACGTATTTTAATCACGTGTAATTCAAATACTGCCCAAGCCTGCCATACTTGAGATGAACGTATGACAGCATGAATGACTGTTGTCCTACACACCAGGCTCCTTTTTTTCTTTTTTTTTTATGTCGGGGGGAAATCCTCCACCCTGGGGCGGGTGGAGGGGTCTGTCAGACTCTTACTCTTTAAAGAGGGGCGCACGGGAACACCACGCGCCGCCACCTCGGGTCCGGATGAATGGGGGGCGACGGACAACACACCAGGCTCCTTTTTTTCTTTTTTTTTTATGTCGGGGGGAAATCCTCCACCCTGGGGCGGGTGGAGGGGTCTGTCAGACTCTTACTCTTTAAAGAGGGGCGCACGGGAACACCACGCGCCGCCACCTCGGGTCCGGATGAATGGGGGGCGACGGACAACACACCAGGCTCCTAAGACAACCCTAGATTTAAGGCGTTGCTTATCTTGGCTTATCTATTCTAGCCGTCAAGTACCTACCTACTCACTAACAACCATCTACACCCATGTATCCAGCCCATATTTTTATGAGATTCTAAGATATTTTTAGCAGAAAATAGGTATGTTTCAAATAAATGTACGATCATGATGAAACATGAATTTAAAATTTTTGCGAAGAACGTCCTTGACCCCTTTTTTTACAAGATCTAAAATTACCCGAATAACTTTTGATAGATGCGTTTGGTGTATAAAATAAACATGGTTGATTTATATATTTCCCTTACGCACATTATAGACTTGGAAGAGGTGTAATAGATCGAGTAACTATGCAGAACGGTAGAAGATTTTTGGTAGGCTCTCGTTACTTTCACACAAACCAATTCAGGAAAGCGTTAAAAATAATTTTCAGTTTTGAGAAAAAGCTAAGAATGTAAATAAAAGGCCCAAAAGTTGATAAATAGATAAAAAATAACAGTGTTTCTTTTTATAATATATCATTCATTCATTCAAACGAGGCCGAGGCAAGGTTTCATAGCAGACTGCTCTGAAAATAATACCGAAACAAACTCAGAGGTCAAAGCCTTTTCTAAAGTCCACACAATTAATGAATGGTCAGATCATATGAGAAGTGACATGGCATAGAAGTAAAGACATTCCATCTTGCTTGTTAACGTAGTCTGCCTTAGAAGACAGTGTTTCCACAGACGCACCATGAGTCCATATGATATCTGCTTACCTATGATAGAGTCAGCGAGCGTGAAGTAAGGGATCTTCTCGTCCATGGTGGCCATCAGCCCACACATACAGATGGAGAAGAAGATGATGATGCAGATGTACATCACCAGGTAGATCAGACCTATCACGCCTGGAACAAACAAGAAAAACCAATTAGTCAATCGTAATATCACGCGTATTAATTCTAGAAGGGGTCATATTCGTCATCCACGCCTACGACGCAAAAAAACCTGCTGTTCAGTACATTTTGTCGAGTTTCGCGCATAGTGTATGGGGCAATTGACTTTTTCGCGATTTCAGTTTTGGGCCCATAATAAATGTTGTTCATAATGATCACTACATTTACCCCTTTTTAGGTATTGCGTTTATTCTGTTAAATGTTGCATAACTGTATTAATATGTCACCGGAAAATGGCAAACTCCGTAAGATTATAAAATAACTTGAGAGATTGTAAACTCCCGATAAATTGTCAAATGAACATTTGGAATACTTGATTACGCATCAAAATTTAGTCTACAATCTCTCGGATTCCGAGAAATTGACTGACACAAAATACTGAGATCAAATGGCGACCAATCAGTGCACTAGTCTACAATTTATCCGTTTTCATGTGATAGTAACCCTATAAACAAGGCTCTCATTGGTCTCAATCTCAGTCTCATTGCTCAACAAAGATCAATAAGGGGCCAAGTTTCCAATTTAACTATCACGCCAAAACAGATAAATTGTAGATCAGAGTGCTGATTGGTCGCCAGTTTCTGTCAGTCCACAATTTCTCGGAGCGGCACGGAGATATTATATAATACAAGACTTTGATTCGTATAATTGTAGAACAAATGTTCATTTGACAATTTATTGAGAGTTAACAATCTCTCAAAAGGGGTAAATGTAGATACTGCTCATTAGGAACAACATTTTGTTCGTAGTCATAACGTAGTTTGCAATTATCCGGTGAAATATACAATGTTCTAACAGCACTTTTCTAAATAAACGTGCAAACATTTTGAATGAATAAATCAACAGACTAGTTTGATCATATAATTAGAAGCACATACTAATAGGTATATAAATACTCTATCATTATAAATTATCACTTTGTACGGGCCACTGTACTTCTAATGGAGTGCTAACTTGCTAATTGGTGTATAACGAATAGAGACAACGAGAATACAAGTAAGTTCTCTGTCTGTTTGAAACAAATTTACGTTAATATTACTGAGCTGATATGGATTATCGCAAAAGGTTAACTAAATTCTTACTGTCCATTCCTGGGGGGTATCACCTACGGACTTACGATTAGTTCCGAACCCGAACTAAGAATGAATGACAACACGATTTGACAGTAACTGTCAAATTATGTTGTCATTAATTCTTAGTGGTTAGGTGATACCTACGGAGTAGAATACGCCCGCAACTAAGTCTGAAACTACGGACTTCGGTTTAGAGAGTAGCCCCCCTGAATACTTGAGATACAGTGCGGGGCTGTGTCTACCGTTTTCAAGAGTGGAAAAAGGAATTCTGAATTGTGTAATGCACCTGAATCTGTACAAAATATAAGTATACAAAAATTTACATATTTATTTTTATTTCATTTATTTATTCAAGAAAGTTACATGGAAAAAAAAATACACATTTCATCTGCCAAACTGCTGTACAGTTTGTCGACAGTGTTCTCGTGGATCAATTTTTTATAATATACAAGTACTTATTACCTTATTCTATGGGTACATATACGCAAAGTCGAAACAAAAACAAAAACATTAACAAAAAGGGGTATAGTTTAGTAGTAGATATATATTAATATTGGCCTTTAATAGTAACATAATAATCTGGATAAAAATTATGGTATGACAAGTATAATATTACAGTTACAAAAATGGAATTCTGAAGGTAATATAGTGCGTTGCTCGATCTAGGTTTATTTAAACCTGTGTTTCAGTACATCTCTCTACGACGGTACTTTTCAAATAGGATAGACAATTAATTACATTAACATATATTTTCAATACCTAAGTAGGAACAGTGTTTTGCGTTACCTTATATTATAAACTAGGCTTATTTAGGTGTCCTGCCAGAGTTGCGGAATTTGTTCGAAAGAGTCACCGTGGCCCTGGAACGCAAAGGGCTTTAGATGGAACACGGATGGGTTTTAGTCAGTGAGAGTCTGACACGCCCTTCCGCTCCAACCAGAGATAAGTCATTTGATGATTTCCCATCCTTAAAAGGCTTATTTGGTGCATTCCACAATTCGGAAATCGTTATTTTAAGCGAATAGAAGGGATTGCAAAGAAATCGCAGTGCCTTTGCCGAAACACGTTACGTAAACGGAAAACCGGCCTACTAGAGGCCGATTATCCGTTTCCGAACATTCTTTCTTTCACCATTCCCTTCTTTCTCCCTTATTTCCTTTTAAAAAAAATTGACTAGCCTGTTGGTCGAATGGTTAGTGACCCTGACTGCTAAACCGGAGGTCGTGGGTTCGATTCCCACCCAGGACAAATCTTTGTGTGATGAGCATGATCATTTGTTCTGTGTCTGGGTGTAATTTGTCTATAATATGTATGTATTTAAAAATATATAAGTACTGGTTGCCATAGTTGCATATGCCTTGTGTGAGTTGTCCCAAGATATTATTTCGATATTATAAACAAACAATTTGGTTT
This sequence comes from Mamestra configurata, assembly GCA_002192655.3. Lineage (NCBI taxonomy): Eukaryota > Metazoa > Arthropoda > Insecta > Lepidoptera > Noctuidae > Mamestra > Mamestra configurata. The sequence continues at coordinate 225,407 of NDFZ01005084.1, read as the reverse complement.
TTCTACAATGTTAGTTTAGATTAAATATAATAAAATACCTTTCTTTATATGTATTCATTGTGTTATAAATGAAGTGCGTCGAAAGTTTTAGAAAACAAACGAGAGTTGAACTGCAATGGACGGATAGCCATAAAATGAATACATTTGTAACGAAAATACACTTTACCTACTTACTATACTCGTATCTATCTATGCTCTACTGAAAGGATATCTAAAGTGATCGTGACGAGCCTAGCCCCGCGTTTCTGGAAATTATAATAATAAACCCGTCAGAAACTAAACGTAAAGTGAAACGATTGGCTATTGAAAACTCATTCATTTTTCTAAAATAAATGACATTCTATTATATAAATGGTAATAATAAACAAATGACACTACATTCTTATAATAAAAATATTTTTTTAATAATACCTGATAAAAAATGCTAATACCAATGCAGATAATAATTAATAATATGTATAAAATATTTAATAATAAACATACATTTTAAAAGAAAAATTAACAAAACGCTCTTCCTCTCTCCTATTTAATTATTTTAAGTTTTGCTGTGCCCGACAGGGTCCATAGTTGTTTCTATTTATTAATTCTACCACCTGTTTATGTGTACATCATGGATTGCAATAAACTATTTGAGATTTGAGATTCAACAATCACAGCTAGACAACGCGCGATTGATAATTTGTCACAATAATTTTATGAAAAATTTCGTTCGAGAAACGGGGTGATTTGATATTTGAACACAACAACTAAAGTAATGATGTAAGTTCCTAACATCGTTCCACTATTTATCAAAGACTTTGACAGAGGTATCCTTCGATGTCATCATGTCAAAAGGTGCCACAAACTTGCAGGCATCAGCCCTTTCCCGCCAGGGTTGCGGAATTTGTTCGAAAGAGTCACCGCGGCCCTGGAACGCAAACGGCTTTAGAAGGAACACGGATGGGTTTTAGTCAGTAAGAGTCTGACACGCCCTTCCGCTCCACCCAGAGCGGAAGAAGTCATTTGATGATTTCCCATCCTTCAAAAAAAAAAGGCTTCAGCCCTTTGATCGTTAATGTTGTACCTAAGTGTCTACGTGTACCTAATTACGTATGAAGTGTTACCTAATGTGTAACCTAAGTTATGTGTCTTAGGATAAATAATAAATAAATAATAAATTCATATAATCAGATACTTCACACCCATTGCATAGTAACACTAAAATAATAATACCTCAACAGTAATTCAGACAACACAACAGAAATAATAAAATAAAAATAATGATGTCAAACAAAAACAATACATAAAAATTCCCAAATTATATTTAAACCAATAAATTAAATTTTCATCCACAAATAAATAAATTCAATTTTAAAATTATCATCTTCCTGCCCTTATCCCATGTTACTTGAGGTCGGCGCAACACGTTTTTTTCTTCCATTCTGTCCTGTCAGCCGTCACGCTATCACTAACTCCCTTTTCTTTCATATCACTCCTAATACAATCCATCCATCTTTTCTTTGGCCTTCCTCTCCCTGTCCATCCATCCACATTTATATTCATAACTCTTTTAGTTACGTGCATTACATCCGTCCTCTTCACAATATTAATAAATAAAATTAAACAGCAAAACCCACCTTTACATATTCATACAGCAGATATACTGTTGTCCCCAATTTAATCTACCAACCGCCAAGGATGGTGATTGGTAATCATGTCAACATCTGAACTTACATCGTGGGTCTTTTGGCAGCCCTTGTTCAATTCAGAGATGCGTGTTAAAATCTTCGCCTGCTCGTTCCATAAAAAAAAAACTTCAAACAAAAGCTTTTATACCCATAATGGAGCTATGTGAAGTATTCCGCGCCACACATTCCGTATAACCGCAAAATGTGCCGTACACTAACAAACAGAAACCATGGCCGCCACAAAATGGCCGAAATAGCCCGCGCTACGCAAGCCGGTCACGGATTGTTTACATTTGAGTCTACGTCAGGGCTATCAGGGATCAGGGATGCCAGGAGTTAGAGACAGTTCGCATATAACTTAAATGGTGAAGGAAAATATCTTGAAGAAACGACTTGTTCTCCAACCAAATAAAAGACGACGTGTGGCATCCTCCAAGCCGCACTGGACTCGTGTGGTGTGTTATGGGCTTTGCCCGTTCCCTGTCACGAGTTTGTTATGTCGTTATGCAATTGATTTGCTTTTTTATTATTTTTTGACGTGACAACGTCTAATAAATCGATGAACGCCGGCTGCGCGCACGAAAAACGATGACTCATTGTAACGTTACGCTCATTGTAACGTTACAATCATTTCATCAATGTTTTGTTATGACGTTGATAAGGTTTCAATGATGTAATCTTTGGCAGTCGTTACGGATTTTCAGAAGCAAGAAAATCTGACTCCAGTTTTGCCAAGAAGTTCCGTGTTATACAGTAAATGGGTTGTGGAGGTCTGGTAGGCAGCGATTTCACGTAAAATACTGGTATTCAGCTGAATCCGGTTTGACTGGAAGCCGAGACCCCAATAAAGTTGGGAAAAGGCTAGGCAGATGATAATGAATGGTATTCATTAAAAAATAAAGCATAGATTTGTCATCAAGCACGTTTCTTATGTTTTCTTTCTCTATGTCTCCGGTTCTGAGTTACGCAGTTCCAGGGGCGGATCAAGTATTGTCGTTTTGGAGGCTTGACCCCGCAGCGGGTGGGCAAAGTACACACGTTTGGCAAAGTAAACACTAAAAAAACGCATAACATTTCTTTTTGCTGAACGCATAACAAGCCTCTTTGGATTACTTCTCTAAATTCCTCAATTACTTCGTTAGGTTGTAGAATACAAAGAAATCTGGGTCTTTTGAGGGGGGGCTGGGAGGGCTCGAACCCATTAGCCCCCCCTGGATCCGCCAATGCGCGATTCGTTTCTTCTAAAAACACTGGCTGGAACAAGCTCTTGTTTTTGCCTATTAAAATTGATTGACTTGCGAGGTTGTACATTCAACTTGAGTTCCACTATAAAATACTTAAAAATACGAATATTTTTCTGTCACTACTAGAGGTCCAGTATGGCTGCTCTTACGCTCTAGTTATGTTTAAAATAAATGACTTGAAAACTACATAAATTTTCGGGTAAAAACAATGTGTGTATTATTATATTAGCCATAAAGCACACGAGTTGTTCGGGAAATACGATCTTAACGATATTTAGAATGCTTTTCGATTAGTTCCCGATACAAGTTAGTGCCGCCACAAAAAAATTGGCGCATTTGCAATCTGTCAAAATAGTCTAATTTTCCATACATTTTTTACAGATTGCGAACGACAATTGCGAATGACACCGTTCCGATTATAACAAAATTTATTGTTTAAAATATTGTCTTTACGACAGCCTTTCTCAATCCCACACATTTTTGAAGTTTTAACAATCGCCTTCGCCACGCCACCGCTGACGGAATATCACTAAAAAATAAAAGTGTTAATCGATTTTTGTCACTGACTGTGCCAATATCAACGCGGGTACACTCCTAGTGTTTAGCTTCGCGTCAGGAAAGTGATCGTAAACTCTAATTGTGTGTACACGCGCGGCTAGAATTAATGGTTTCTAATGCTTCAATGGTTCTGGAAAAACATTTTTGCCATAACTTGTTGTTTTCAACGAAACGAACTGTTCTGAAAATGCAAAAGATGGTCAAACTTAACTATTTCGATATCTTTTAAATTGTGGAATAATGTCGCTTACAGTTATTTGTGCTATTATGTACCGACATAGGATATTTGACAGGATTTTTTATTACATTTCTCCAAAATAATATTGTTAAGAATCACGAAGGTGTGAGCTTTTTATACAGAGACAGCAATAATTTTGTGTGACGTCAGTAGCAATCTATAGTGAATAAGCGCCGTCAATAACTTCAAACAAGTTTAACTTCTTGTTTCTTCCACCGATTTTGTTGATTTTCTCACAAATTGTAATATTTTAGTAACATCTTTTATATGTATGTTATTCATTAATTCACAATAATTGCAAGAGGCACGGCATGTCGTTATTTCCATGGAAGATGGGTAGGCCATTAGTGTGGGACGCTACTTGTGTCGATACTCTTGCGCCATCCCATCTTCCTAGCTCTTCGTGCTGTGCTGGCGCTGCCGCTGCGGCTGCAGAGAACCTCAAGCGGCGGAAATATAATAAACTTGTTGGTTTTCGAGCCGTTTGGGGTTGAAACTCTCGGGTATTGGGGTCCGAGTGCACATAACTTATTTAAAGATCTCTCAAGGCGCTTAGTTGACACTTCACGTGACCCAAGGGCTGGCTTTTACCTTGGTCAAAGAATAAGCATTGCCATACAACGTGGCAATGCCGCCAGTCTTTTGGGTACACTTCCAGTCGACAGCGATGCGGATGAATTTTTTGACGCCATATTTTAGGGTTTATTTAGTTAGGAGATTTTATTTTTATTTCTAGTGTATATAGTTAGTTAAGTATTTATGGAATAAACCCAATTTGACGATTTAAATTTAATATTCACAGAAATTTTCTTCATCCCGTCCATGAAAAACATAGGAGATACTTCCAGGGCAGTAATAACCACAGGTGTAGATATATGGTATTTGAAACCGATTTAGTTCATACTATCATCTTATATATATAAAATTCTCATCTTATATAAAATTCTCGTGTCACAATGTTAGTTACCATACTCCGCCAAACCGGCTTGACCGATTTTTATGAATATTCATATGCATATTCAGTAGGTCTGAGAATTGGCTACTATCTATTTTTCATACCCCTAAGTGATAAGGGTTTGTCCACCCCTAATTTATTTTATTTTATTAATGGACAATATTTTTTTTTATAATGTGGCATTTAAAAATACATACAACCCTAAATTTTCACTCTTCTATCACCAACCCCTATTTTTTAATAGCGATATTATTTTCTACTCTCGGCGGTCGATAATTGATCATTAATGAAAAATGTGACGCAGACGAAGTTGCGTAGGTCAGCTAGTAATTATATATTTTGTAACTTTGGGGTAACTTCAACTTCAGATAAAGCAGTTAAGATTCGAAATTTGATTGTAATGTTTTTTTTTTTATTTATGGATGGTGTTGCGCAATGACCACACTCCGCTGAATCGCAATGTTAAGATTTTCCACAAATACATGACCCCCTTGTATTTACTGTAAATAAATGTATCTCGTTGTGAGGGTCAATTCCACTAACTTTTAAGCAACGTTCGTATTCGCATGACAGTCGTAATCTGTCAAAATGTATGGAAATTCAGGCTTTTTAGAAAATTGCGACTAACATGCAAATGCGAACGTTGCTTAAAAAATAGTAGAATTGGCACTCGAGCTCGGTGTTTTCCTTGGTATAAACGCAAACTACAAATACCTTGAAGGATCTTCAAACCTCTTTTGAGAAATTGTACACTGTGTATTTATTATCAGGAAACTGGCTGCTATCCCTTGATGTAAGTGATGATGGACGCAAAATACACTCTTGGACGTTAAGTTGTGGACATTAACAACCAGACCAGCGGCACCGGCTTCACCCGCGTGAAGATTTTCCAAAGATTAGTAAGTATCTTTGGGAAACAGACCAGTATTAAAAATATCCGAAACCTAATCCTGGGCCTACCCCTATGCCAAATTTCATCCAAATCCGTTTAGCCCTCGACGCTGTATTGATTACCTAACAAAGATAAATAATTGTGAGGTGTACAATAAAGTATATAATAAATAATAATAAATAAATAATAAACACACAATAATACAAACAATTCTACGTACGACAGTAAATTTCTACGTAGATTATTCCTACCTTAATTGAATCTAGAAATCAAGTCTCACTAGATACTAGTATAAAAGGTAAAATTTGGTGTATAATAAAGCCACTACATCCATGTACCTAGTGGCCCACTTTCAAGGAATAATTTCTAGGCAGACAGACAGCCCTGTAGTATACACCTCAGGGACTTACACCGATGCGTCAATACTAAGGCAGGGGGGAGTGGCTCGCGGCGGGCGAGGTTCGCGGAAATTATACAGGGTGGAAAATACCACGCCACTAGATATTCAGTGGGTTTTTCCGTATTTTGTTTAGAAAAGGTTCCATTGCTGTCTTCCTTTGTCCATAACAATATTAGAATGCGAAAGTAGCTCTGTCTGTCTTTTTGTTACCTCTAAACGTTTTAACGGCTGAACGCGTTTGGCACACGAGTAGACCATATCCTGAATTAAGACGGGTTTTTTTTTTGACACAGGAGCATGTTCCCTTGGGATGGTTCCCCACTTTCATACGGTCGAAGCAGAAATTAATTTAAGAATAAAAATAATAATAATTACAAATGGTCAGGTGGGTAATCTCATTGATTTATTGAGAAAAATCCACACAATTTTGTGCGTGACGACTTTAATTCAATGGTTTAATTTGGGACTAATGAATTTGCTGTATCTATACAACGTGTAACAGAATAAACGCAATACCTCTTAAGGGGTCATTGTACTCATCATTATGAACAACTTTTACTATGGGACCAAACCCGAAGTCGCAAAAAAAATATCAGCTGTACATTTTGTCGAGTTATGCGCACAGAAATGCATGGGGCAGTCGATTTTTTTTCGCGATTTCAGTGTTGGACCCATAGTAAAAGTACATTATGCCAACCAGTTTGATTTACTGTACACTCTTGATTGTTCTATGGAGCAGGACTTTTTTTTTTTAAGGATGTGAAATCATCAAATGACTTTTTCCGCTCTGGGTGGAGCGAAAGGGCGTGTCAGACTCTTACTGACTAAAACCCATCCGTGTTCTTTCTAAAGCCTTTTGCGTTCCAGGGCCGCGGTGACTCTTTCGTACAAATTCCGCAACCCTGGCAGATGGAGCAGGACCAGCATGCAGCAATGTTTATTATCTATGTACAAGCCGAATTAATAAAGTGCGAACACAAAAAAAGTACTCAATAAACTCTAACGAAGTTTTATGTTCACTCAAATCATCATAAAAATGTTATCTCTAATGAAAATACAAGTAGTTACTGTTACTAACATAATATAAATTGCTTTTCCCAGTAGAATCAACATGGCGGAATGTGTGGCGTGCGGGAACACTGAATAAACATAGATCGATACATTTATTACAAGTTTACGTAGAAAGATGCTCTAAATATTTTGTAGAGAATAAACTATGGTAAGGTTATGGAACTATTTAAATGCATTGAGGAAAAACTTTAAATGAATGGTTTTCTTGGCATAAGGATCTTCACCGGTTCAGACGAGTTATAATTTCTAGTTTTTTAGTAGAGAAAATTTCACGCTGTTCCTTTTACTATCTATCCATCAAATACTAAGTATTGGTACCTAGTATTACAAAAGAAACCACACCATAGCTCTGAATCCATCAAGTAAAGTATTTTTACGGTTCCGTACCGAAAGGGTTACCAGCGGAACCCTAATACTAAGCCTCAGCTGTCACAGCGAAGTATAAAAATTAAATTAAATTAAAAACCAAGGGGAGCTCCCATACAAGAAACGTGTTTTTTTCGGTTTATGGTAGGTGTGAGAGTGCGAGTCGCACTTGGCCGATTTTATATAATAATAATGTTTATTGAAATAATAAGTTTACATAAAGTGTACATATGGTTCAATATTATATATTTTTATATTGGCCTCTAAGAGTATTATAATAATCTGGATAAAAACTATGGTATGACAAGCATAACATTACAGTTACAAAAATAAAATTCTGAAGGCAATATAGTGCGTTGCCCGATCTAGGTTTATTTAAACCTGTGTTTCAGGCCATCTCTCTACGACGGCACTTTTTAAATAGGAGAGTCAATTAATTAAATTAACATATATTTTCAATATCCAAGTAGGAACAATGTTTTGCGCTATCTTATGATAAACTATGCTTATGGTATGTATTTATAACTAAAACTAAAATTATTATAATATTAGGTTAGGTAAATACAGTTAAGTCAGCTACTTTATTTCAGCACCTCTAGTAGTTTTTCTGTGTCCGAGTAATTAAGTTTCGCTAAATAATCAGATAACATTATACTACACCTATTATAACTTAAATTATATACCTTTAGCAATTTGTTAAATTTATTATATAAGTAAGGTCCTAGAAATAAGTAAAATCTTTTAGTGAATGCATGTTTAGTCTGGGTGTTAGTGCAAACCAGGTCCTTTCTTCTCTTGTCTGAAGGTACTGTTTTAAAATCTAGTTCAGTATGTTGCAGTAAAACTATACTTAGAACAAATAGTTGTCGAACTGTTAATACCTCACATGCCTTATAAAGCTGGTGTGTGGGAAATCTGAATGGGCGAAAGGTGGCGACTTTTAAAATTGCTCTTTGAGCACGTTCTAGGAGTACTAAAATTGATTTTGCGGCACCACCCCAGGAAGTTATGCAGTAGGTAAGAATAGACTGACACAAAGCCAAGTAAACCTGTTTGATAAATTTAATGTCGGCTATGTCCCGTAAATTTTAAAAAATGTATATTAATTTACGCACTCTAGTGCATAATAAATCGATATGTTTGCGGAAATTTAAGTTTGTGTCTATCGTGACGCCGAGGTATTTGATATGGTCGGCTTTAGTTAAAGTGGGACAAGTGCATGCTGCGTCAGCGTATGTATTACAATTATGCGCGTGAATGTTTTGGTTAAGCGGAGTCGCGTTAGTATTTCTCATTGTAAATAAAATCAATTTGGTTTTATCTGAATTAACGTTAAAAGATTATTATGTAGCCAATTACACACAATATCAAAGCCATTCTGAGCAAGTTCATATACCTCAGCTCTTGATTTACCTGAGAACAGTAGAGCTGTGTCATCCGCATATGACATAATTAAACCATTTTGGAGTTGTAAGCGGCAAAGGTCATATATATATATCAAAAATAACGTAGGCCCCAAAATACTACCTTGTGGGATTCCATAATCGCTATTTTTAAGTTCAGAACTCGTGTACTGACCTATTTTTAAAGACTGGTAACGATCGCTAAGATAATCAGATAACAAATTTAATTGCGCTCCTCTTATGCCTATTTTTTCCAGTATAAGTAATAGTAAAGAAGAAGAAATGGTGTCAAATGCTTTGGCAAGGTCTAAAAAGATCCCAATGGTATGCATGCCATTATCGAGATTTTTACTAATAAAATTTGTCAATTTGTGTACTGCTTGGCTCGTTGATCTTTTGGGCCTAAAACCAAATTGTTGATCTGAAAGCAGTTTGTTATTTTCAAGATATTTTATTTAAAAAGGACTATGTCGATATTATTATTATTTATGTTTCCTATGACAAGAGCCATACGTTTGATTAATGGTATCGCGTTATTGGAAGATATATTTTGCCAAAACCTGCCGAGATTCGTTTGAGTAGCACAAAATTTGATCGAAAAAGGTCATTTAATTATAATGTTTGTTTTTTTATGTAAGTAACAAAATGGCCATGGATGTTTCTGTTTAGGTGTTATAATAATTCAATGAGTAAATTAATATTTAGGAACTCAGCTTGATTAATTTAACTAAAAAATGATATTTTGACTGTCACTAGTTTTCCCCCGTGACTTCACTCCCGTTTTCTACTACATTGGCATACTTTCTCAGTGAAAAAAAAGAAATCTTATAAACGGTTCCAAAGATGGCCTCCTGCAAGCAAACGTACCGTTCTACATTAAGTTTAAAATGGATTCCTACTTCAGCAAAATCACAGCTACTTCTTTTGCTCTTTCTAGTTGCTTATAAATACCACGAATTCCCCTACATGCTTTAACTCGACGCTAATCAGGTACACAAAACTGAAAATCTCCATCAATCAAGAGCCATGACAAATGAAACCTTACAACCGAAGCTCAGCAACCAACTATAACCAGTAACCAGCAGCTAACCTTACCTTGCATACTGTTAAGCCAGCATATATATGTATTTACATATACATATATTCCAGTAAGTACACGAGCAAATATATGCCGTTGCCGAGGCCGACACTCGTCTACTATTTGCGGAAAGTTTATGGCATGACGTCGCCATTGCAGTGTTACTAGCGATTGATGTTAGAACGTGCTTACTTGTAATAGAATCATGTGTAGTTTCTGAATCAGATGTATGGATAAGGAAAAGTATTAGTATATTTCACTACTTTTTCATAACTGTACTTTTCAAGCAGAGAAAAAATAACTGCTTCAGAAAAGACCCCCAAAAATAACAAATAGAAACATAACTAAATATGAAAATAAAAGAGAGGTCCTTGTACAGTTTATAAGTTCGATTCTGATGCAAAGAAGAGCCAAAATTGGACTTTGTCTGCGGAGTGCTATTGTCAGTGGCGTAGCTAACATAGGTGACACCCGGTACGGATATTATGGTGTCAAGCGGTATCACTCTACACAGTTATTTTATTAATATTATTTATCATTGATTATGTTTTTCATACTGTACGTATCGGTTAACTCGACTTCTGATTCTTCGATTCTGATTTTACTTCATGATGTTTTTGTCACGATCGTGTCTCAGCCTAAAATGGATCATCATCATCATCATCATCATCATCAGCCGAAAGAAGTCCACTGCTGAACATAGGCCTCCCCCAATGGGAGGGGTTTGCCATAATCGCCACGCTTCGCAGGTGGGTTGGCGATCGCAGTGTAGAATGCTGCTGCCCATTCTCTGGTGAGTCCCATAGTCGCCTCTTACGACACCCACGGGAAGTGATCGAATGGTACTATTCTTTTACGTCTGACACCATACAGAAAATGGATGACACCTGACAATGTTCATATTTCAATCTTGGTATTATTAAAAATACTGTTATTGAAATGAATATTTCTCGATTTTCAGCATCAGAGTATGTAAGTACATAATGTTTTGAACAGTTAGGTGCGTGCACCTTGTTCATACAGTTGTACTTTAGTTGAAGATATAAAAAGCAACATTACCCCAATTCCGAAGTTCACGCGCCTCTGAAATTCATCGGTTATGATGGGGATAAAATCGGAAATAACTCTACAGTGATTCACGAGATTGCTCGCACTCACTAACCCAGGGCTGAACAACACACATGTAGGAAGGTATATCGATCTAGTCTGTAAACAACACACCGTCAAAATTTAATAGAGTGAGCTTGAAGTGAACTTTCATTACCTACAACTTGATACCACGTTACTTGGGGCACAAAACATTTTCTTCTTCCATTCCTGTCAACAACCACGCTATCACTGACTACCTTTTGACTGGCCTGTTGGTCGAGTGGTTAGTGACCCTGACTGCTTAACCGGAGGTCGTGGGTTCGATTCCCACCCAGGACAAATCTTTGTGTGATGAGCATGATCATTTATTCTGTGTCTGGGTGTAATTTGTGTATAATATGTATGTATTTAGAAATATATAAGTATGTTTATCAGTTGTCTGGTTGCCATAGTACAGGCTCTGCCTAGTTTGGGATCGGATGACCGTGTGTTAATTATCCCAGGATATATTATTATATTAAAAAAATAAACCTTTATTTAATTACTAGTTGCCGCCCGCGGCTCCGCCCGCGTTATTGTCGAAAATTATCCCAAGGGAACATATTCCCGGTATGAAAAGGTATCCTATGTGTTATTCCAGACTATAATCTACCACTGTGCCAAATTTCATCAAAATCGATTCAGTAGTTTTACGTGAAAGAGTAACAAACATCCATCCATCCTTACAAACTTTCGCGTTTATAATATTAGTAAATGGGATGTCTCCCGGCATTTAATTGAACAGCCCAGCAAACAACTTGGTTCTATATGCTTTAATGTCTTGCCTAGCCAAGTAGCGGAACATAGGGCACAGGGAGCTTAGGGCACCCCGACACGGATAGGTTAGGGTCGAATGGTATGACGGGAGCTAGAGGCTTCCGTCATGTCTTTCATGTTAGGTTCCTTTAAAAACCCTGTAGACAGAAATAAGAGCACCGCGCAGTGGGGCTCCGTTCGTCACACGGTTACCTTATCCTATGATCGGCCTCATATCAGCCAGCTCATTCATTAACCATTTAAAGAATGGCGCAATGCATGCACAATGCAAATGCAATGCGTCCTATACACCAGTATTCGACGCATTGGCTGGATATAATTTATGTCGCTGATTAAACAGCGCCGTTCAGTGAAAAGGCTAGGCCACTAATTAAACAGTTGCACTTTGTAACTAACACACATAATTTTACAATAATGCTGGGACTATGGCCTCCTTTATTTGAGAGGGAGTGGGCCATAATCAACCTCGCGCGGGCCCTGAGTTGAGCATCAATGGTGTTGGCTTGTGGTGTTGAGACCTACTGATTTCTTTACATTCTTATCTTACTACTACTAAAAATGCGAAAACTAAGATAGATGAATGTTTATAACTCAATCACGCCAAAACAGCTGAACAGATATGGATGAAATTTGGCACAGAGGTAGATTAAAAAAACTCAACTCAAAAACTTAAAACTTTTATTTCAATTAGACCATTTACAGGCACTTTTGAATTGTCAATGTCGGTCGGTCAAAAATATGAACTACCTAAACTTCACTTTTATTCCCACGAAAGTATAATACGGACATGCTATTCAGAATCCCGGATCCCGGAATCGTTCGAAATTCCTGGGATTGCTAAAAATGCCCGCATACAAAATATAGTTAGAACTCGTTGTGAACTCTCAATATAATTTTTTATAACTAGGTAATCCATTTGTTTTGAATAAAATAAAGATACTAAATCAAAATAACCACTGCTATAATTTCATTAAGTTTGTTATAGTTGTTTTTACAAAATTGTTCAATCCCGGGAACCCGAAATTAATTATTTGTTCAGAAAGGAATGTCCATATAATTCTTTCACGGGAAGAAGTTTAGGTATATAAGCGTCCGATTATCCGATCACTGCTTATAACTCTCGGTGATTTTTATAGAGTCTGACTATTATCCTTATAAATATCCTTCGGAGAACGTGCAACAAAAAAAAACAAATAAACATGTCACTATTAGATTTACACCGCACCGTTTCGATTTGAACCTCGCGCAACCTTGGCCACTGTTTATCCAAGATTTAAAATATAAAACTATATTGAAATATAAACAGAAATGTGTTGTCTATATAAAACTAAGTGCAATGGATGATCACAGCTTGGTAGAATCGGTGGTTTACTCAAACGTATACTCAGTCTTTTCTGTCGTAGGTAATGGGTCTCATGTGATACTAGGTTCAGATCAGACTAGCGAACGTTCTCCAAATCTAAGTACTTATGGAGATGTAACATTCACGAGAACGGTCCGATTGTTCATTTCACGCATAGAAAGGGTTTATTCGCGCATACCAAAAAAAAAACCGAAATTAACACGTTTCTTATATGGGAGCCCCGTTTAATTTTTAATTTAATTTAATTTTTATTATTTATTGTACAACAACAAATAATAAAAAATAAATTAAATTATTTATTTGGCAATAGAAATACACTCTTTGTGCAAATTTCAACTGTCTGTCTTTTTATTACGATTCTTGAGATACAGCCCGCTGACAGACAGACGGACGGACGGACAGACGGATAGCGGACGCTTCGTAATAAGGTTCCGTTGGTTACCCTTTGAAAAACGGAACAATAAAAAGAATTAGTGATTTATACAGATTTTGAAAATATGCGTCACGTCTGCGCAAAACTGTCACCACTCGGCATATTCTTAGACTCACGTGCGAGGTCTATCTCGCACATGAGTCCAAGCATTATGCTGAGCGGTGACAGCACGCTGAAAACCAGCGCTTTGGTTCTGGCCAAAGCGCTGATTCTGGTTTTAAGCGTCAGAATAAGATAAGACGAACCCTATTGAACTGTTATATGGTTAAGAAACGGAAACACAGTTGAGGGAAACTAACCAAGGGTCACCATCATTTTAGCCCAAAGTCCATTGCTGGACTTAGGCCGTCGTCACATAACAATGTGTGCGTCTGGCATCCAGCAGATTCCCGCGGCCTTCATCACCAGGTCATCAGTCCACCTCGAGGGAGGCCTTCCAACGCTTTGTCTTACGGCATGTGGGGTTCTTACAACGTATATTGTGCAGTATCCAGGGAATTCAGACACACTAGTTTTCTAGTCTAAAGTATGCGCCAGATAAATGTGGAATAAAGTATATTGACCTTTCCCTAATAACTGTTCATAGGTACCTGAACAATTAAATATGAATCGTTTTTCATTATTAGACAATGTTAAGGATCACGAGAGATGATGATTCGGGACAGCTTTGTCATTAATTCCGTTTTTCAAATTAAAAATGTCAATAATTGTAGGTGGGTCAATGACCGTTATTCCACGATTATCTGGCGCCTACTATAGCTACAATAATCATCTGCCTAGCTTTGTCCCAACTATATTGGGGTCGGCTTCCAGTCAAACCGGATTCAGCTGAATACCAGTATTTTACGTTGAGCGGCTGCCTACCAGAGACAGTAACACGGTACTCCTGGGCAAGACAGGAATCAGATTTTTTGGCTTCTGACAATCCGTAACGACCATAGATCTTCAAATGACAGGCGGGAGCCAACAGCTCAACGTGCTTTCCGAGGCACGGAGGAGTCTCGGTATGTTGAGATGGTTACCCATCCATAGACCAACCTTGGCAAGCGTTGCTTCACTTTGAAGATCGACCCGTGCGGCTGTTATTTTTAAGCCATGAGCTCCTCTACCTAGGAGCCTAGTTACAACAATCAATTTGTTTTTGATGAGTGAAGAAACAACCCTGTTCTGCTGTCTTGTTATATACACACAACAACAACAAGCCATTGTTGTTGTTGTTGTTGTTGTTATTGTTAAGAGTGACGAGTGATTGTCCATACAAAGACATTGGCGAGTTACGTCTTGAGTTTGTAGCAACACGTCATTCTAGTTTACTCAAAATAAACAAATGATCGAGAATGCCATTCTTTTATTTTGGTGGTCTTTAGGAAGGTTATTCATATTATGGTCCATTTGATGCCAAAGCCTTGATCACCTTTATAATCCAGAATCTTCTATATGACTTCTATATCTACCTAAGGTAGATATAAAATCGAAATGGTATTCATTGTCAATCCCGAAATCTCGAAAACGAATTGACCTATGAAGATGTGGCACGGCTGTAGAAGGATTTTAGGAAACTCCTCCCGTAAAGGGGTAGAGTAAAAAATGGGCACTTAATACATCAATTGAAAATACAAAAAGTCGATGCCTGAGTCGGTGGCGCTGGATTTAAATGTTCTAAAATTCATGCATAGGTGACTTAGATATTTCAGTAGTTCCTCCTGAAACCTCCCCATCATAATGATGCTAAGAACAGCTTTATGTTACTTCAAAAGAATATTTTATGTAACCGACGGCGTCACAACGGTCGCGAGTTCGATGTCCGTTCAGAAACTTTTTTTTTTATGATTACGGTTTTTGTCTAAAGATCAATGAGTAGCCGTGATTCGTGTAGATTTTCTTTACTACAATTAAAACGTATCAAAAGTCTTAAAGACTAGGACCGCCGCTGCCGCCGCGGCTGTACCCAAATAATTAAGTTTGTGTTAATATTTAAGGTGTACAATAAAGTAAATTCTATTCATCAATCTATTATTATTACGAATATCTTTCTAACAGTAGGTAGGTATATCTCCAGAATTATAGAGCACATTTATACCAAAATCCACCTGTTGCACCATCATAATACCGTACGCCTTATTTTAGCCTTAACCTTTGACGAATTTAACACTAACACCAACAATCACGACCACATATAAAAAATAAAAAATCCAAATTCAAAACCGAAACCAAAAACCGGAACTTACCTTTAATTTAACAACTTTGTAGGCGTGATCAATATCTACAGCCATGCCATAAATATCAGCTTCGCAGCATAAATATTCTCCCTAGTAAAACGACGGACGGACACGGCAAAACTATAAAAGTTCCATCCAAATTCAAAATCAAAATCAAAAATGGCCGTTCAACTTCTAAATTCAAAATTGCAACTCACCCCATCGATGAGGAGTTCTACCCAGGAACGTTCTTTCTTCAGGGTTCCAGATGCCGTACTGGATGCGCTGGAGGAAGGGCCGCTGGACTGGTCTCCGGGAGTAGTTGACGACGCCGTTCGGCTTGTCGGCGCCCATCGTGGCTGGTTGGTGCGTGAAGACTGACGGTTGCGCGTAAGAGCGACGTAAGGTGAATAGGACGCGTTTTGTGCCTAACTTTGAGGTAATTCTGTGAGGTTCGAGTGTTTCAGTTTTAATGTGTGAGGCTTGTACTGTGCTCCTACTTATGTTCTGAAAAGCTGTTGTCTTTAAAATATCTGATCAGCAAATGAAATAAATTATTTCTATTTGTTTGTGTTAATAATTGTTTTTTTATTATTGATTGTTCTGTTCTTATTATGAGGTTTACAATAAAGTATCAAATAAATAATGCCAGAGACCAAAGTTACTAGGAAAAACTAGAGTACATTATAATATTTCTTAAAGTAGATAAAAAAAAATAGCTGCCACCCGCGGCTTTATAAATTATAGCCATATTTCATTCTATGCAAATTCTTCTACTTTTTAAAAACTTTTACATTCGTATCTTATAGTAGGCGCCAGATAAATGTGGAATAAAGTATATTGACCTTTCCCTAATAACTGTTCATAGGTACCTGAACAATTAAATATGAATCGTTTTTCATTATTAGACAATGTTAAGGATCACGAGAGATGATGATTCGGGACAGCTTTGTGTCATTAATTCCGTTTTTCAAATTAAAAATGTCAATAATTGTAGGTGGGTCAATGACCGTTATTCCACGATTATCTGGCGCCTACTATAGTCGCAATCTGTCAAAAATTTAGGGAAATTGAGGCTTTTTTGACAGTTGGTATCCACTCGAAAAGCTCAGTGCAGATGTCGCCAGCGGCAGGATGGCTGCTGTCAAATCGTTTTCACTTTGTTTACGCTTTAGTTATTTCTATTTTTGTGTTGAAACCGTTCCACTATCGTTATTGATAACATTTATTGTATCTGGAAGGTTAAAAAATTAAATAAAGACGAACTATTAAAATGATTTTTGCGAAGTTTAGTCTTTTCCCACTTCGTCTTTGGTAAATAAATGTACACCGGGAGTACATCCTGGTACAGCACACAGAGGTATATTTCGAGAAAATTAAATTTTATTGAATTATAGGTTACAAAATGTAGGTATTGAACTGACAACTGACAGCATTCAATGGCCATGTCGACGATGCGCCACCTATCGTGAAAATATGGCAGTAAAGATCCTCATTTCACTTTATTTTTAAAAAGCCAAAGGTCTGTAAAGTTTCCTCAAATCCGTTCAATAGTTTTTGCGTAAAAGAGTAGATAACAAACTCCCATCTCTCTTCACAAACTTTTGTATTTCTTAATAATAATAAAGAAGGATAGTGGGATTACCTATGCAATTATTAGTCATCAAAGTCTCTACAAATAATTCCTTATTGTATACCTACTTAACAGGAAATAGAGGAATCATCAATTTACATTTAATTTGTGTGTGTGTTTTGCAGATTTAATTCGCAAATAATTGTAACAAAGTATTTATTCACAAATTCATCACTAAAAACACCAGACAAGTCTCTACTCCAAATCCACTTGATCTTTGCCAGCGATCTGCCGCCCAAATCTGCCTGAAACCGGCGAGCCGCCCGCCCAGCGCCACCCAGCGCCCCCTCACGGCCGAGCCCTGAACCACAAACTAATGTACTAAGTGCTAGTCAGGTGACAACTTGCTGGCAACTTGTTTAACTTGCCAATGACGTCAGAGGTGTAAACTAAATTAATGATAAAGTTAATTGGAAAGTTTATATCAAAGATATTTTAAGTGTGCGTACAGCCAAGGAGTGGAATTTCCTGACTGTCAGTCTTGTGTTTCCTGATAGCTACAACCTGAGCATGGGGGCCAGCAGGACTGTTTTCAGGGGGGTGCATCTTCAAAACCCCGCCTCGAATAGGATAGGTTTTGTTGCCATTCACACAGAGATAAAACTATAGAAGACTGGTGCAAGGCCAAGCGCAGGGAGCACCAAGTAGGTACCTACCGCGCCTCAGATTTGTTAGGTTCTATTTCACAGCATTTCGCTTGTCTATTATATTTATTTTTCTTCTTGTTTTTTGAAAGCCAGGGGGTTGCAAGTGTACCCCCTTGCACCCCCCTCCCGGCACTCATGAACCAGATGGTCTTTACTTTAAGTCAAGAGTGAATAGGTTACTTCTAGGCAAACTTCTTCTTCCAAACTACTGAACCGATTTTAATTAAATTTCTATAGGCCCAACCGGAAAGTATAGGTTTCTTTCCGAATTTTTCAAATCGGTTCATAAATGATGGAATTATGAGGTAACAAACATACCAAAAAGAAAACCATACAACCGAATTGATAAACTCCTCCTTTTTTTGAAGTCGGTTAAAAATAATAATGGAGTTAACCGAAGATCATGTCATGATGTAATTTACTGAAGATGTAGGTAGAAAATATATAAAGCCGCGTTTTAAAAGTTGGGTTTTAAGTATCATATTGAAGTGAGCGACAAGCTCGCTCACTTCAATTATAATTACATTCTATATTTTATTCCATTTTAGCAACTTTTTTGAGTTTTCTTAGCTTTTTGGCACTTCCCGCACTTAGGGGACTGCCAAGCCGTTTCCAACCTTAGAGTAAAGTTGATATCATCGTGCGCCTCTTGAAAGGCTTCTAGAAATACTTATATTTCGCCAGCGGAGTATGCAGAAGAGCTCGTGGCCATGGATGACCATCTTAACATACCCAGGTTCGTCCGTGCCTGGGAGCCGTTGGCCCCTGCTGTTATTTGTAGATCTTTGTCAGTCGTTACGGGTAGTCAGAAGCCAGGAAATGTTCGTGTCATGTTCGTTGTTACCCACTTAAGTACTTGGGTTGTGAAAGTCAGATTACGCTTCATGTAAATTTCTGGTATACAGCTGCAGCCAGCTCCAAGATAGGGCTCCCACACATAACTGCGAATTCGCAACGCATCGCGAATATCTGCGAGCTCGCACGTACAAGTTCCTGCGATTGCGGCGTCGTATCGCATCGCATCGCGGTTTTGTGTGATCGCCCATAGTAGGGAAAAGTCCAGTCTTCTTCTTGTTTTCTGTTTCAGACGAAGTAAGCTTGGATCTTTCGTTTGGTAGAAAAAAAAAGAAAAATCTCAATTTGATCTAGATTTATTCGAAATAAATTCACATTTTCACAAACAACTTGGAATATTTTTATTAAATAGGATTTGTACTCGTACCAGGCATAACAAACAATCTTACTACGATAGTTTCTAGAACATTCTCAAACGGCTTCGAAAAATATTTATTTATTTATTTATTACAGACATACATACAGCTATCATTATATAATAATAATAATAATAATAAAATAGTAGTATTTTAAATATATAATAGTTTTATATTTCTATACTACTCATGAACATTGTATTATTATAAACATTAATTGCATTCTGTATTGCAAAGCTCTGCATAAAATTTGGTATACTGTTTTGTGAAGGCTTATATCTCGTATAAATTATTGCGCATTTTTATCCATAGATAATAATATCACCTACGAGTATGTTTATCTTAAGATGCTAGTTCATTCACTGATTTATAAATCATGATATACTATCAGTTAAACTCTATGGTTTCTTTATTAGAATTACTATTTAGCGTCAAGGGCGTACCCAGGATTTGAGCTAGAGGGGGGCAGCTCAGACCTGTTTCGCTGGTTGTTGTGCTTCAAAAATAATTAACGAGTGGAAAAATGTTAATTTTCCTACACTTCATTTTGCATAGAGATACACGTTTCTAATTCTCATGTTCTAGTTTCCAGTAATAGAAATTGCCAAGAAAATTGATGTTTATTTTTTCTTCTAGGGAAGCCCCTAGCTGGGTACGCCCTTGTTTAGCATGCTCACTGTATCTTAGTACTAAATGTTTGCACACAATTGATTTTTCAATATATCTTTGGTCACATTATTTTGTTGCATTTACTCGTATTCGGATTATCGGGCCAAAATATAATTACTTTTTATATTCATTGCGTGTGTGTACATACATTCAGTAAATATCTAAACTTCACAGACAAAGAGGTGGGATTTATTAGAATAAATATAAATATTTGGTAGGTAAGCAGTCCACTTGAAATATAAAAGATCAAATGATGATTAATACCTAAGTATACAATTATGTTAGCAGTTTTAACAATCGTTTTATTGTAATAAGACATATCTACTTTATGTCCAGATGCTGAAATTCTAAATACACAAGTTTCATTGTACTTTACTTGTACAAAATTCAGAAACATTACAAACAACAAACAAAAGAAAAATCATAGTACACAGAAAATTTTAACGAACAATATCAATATTATTATTTCAATCACAAGTCAAATCACTTGCCTGAAAATGGCACTTTCACTGAACTGGATTCCGTCATAAGGCTGTCCGCATACTAACGGTTTCCAGCCGGTCTATTCCGTCAACATCTCACCGTGTACACTTACGGCCCGTTTCAATAACGCATCTACCTTTAACCAACTGTCAAATTAGCTACCAACAGTAGCTGAAACGTCATACAAAGGCAAAAATGACGTTTCAGCTACTGTTGGTAGCTAATTTGACAGTTGGTAAAAGTTAGATAGAAAAGGGCCGTTAGATGGAATGAAGTTGAAGTGAGCTGTCATTCCATCACATGTTTGTATGGTTTAACAGCTCTCTTGTTGTTCACTTCGCCTAAGTTCTCACTTCGACATGTTTACAGAATCGCACCTCAGTAGGTTTTCCAGTTAGGAATTCAGACTCGGAATTCCGTGTGACTAAGTTTGATTTTCCGTTCTTCTGACCCGAACACACGGCTTGTTTTCGAATATAACATCTGTTTTTTTTTCCCTTTCGGAAAATAAACAAACGTGAGCGCCTAGATGAACATTTTGTATATTAGATTCAGGTCTCCGAATCTGAATTCCATATCAGGAAACCGTACGTTTGCGGCCTGCCTAATTAAACCAACTATCTATGAATAGGAGACACACTTACATTAGAAAACGATGATAACATTACATTAGTTTGTAAATCTACATGATGAATTACATAATTTCACTCAATGTTACAACAATATGAACGGAGTTTAATTTAAAGACTTCATGTCATTGTACAAACAGCAAAAGTATTTTTGTTCTAGGCTCCCGCCTCATACACTAAAAGGCCTTTAAATCAAGAAAAGCTAAGTAAACAGCAGACAACTCATTCTATCTCACTCGTTCACGAAGGAACATTGGTCTAATTATTTTTCTAAGGCTAAGTACGCACTATGTAGCAGTATTCTAGCTGATGCTCGCGACTTCGTCCGCGTAGTTGAACAAAACCTTTCATACAAAGTCCAATACTTATCCGAAAGCTAAAATTAAACCTACACATTTTTCAAGACTTAATAGTTTTGGCTCTGCGTCGATGGTATGTCAGGTCAAACGATTTTATATGTATAGAACATACATCTACCTAAGACGCAAGTGGTTTCATGAACACTGAAAACAAACATGATAAACCTAAAAATCTTGGACTTCAAATAATCTTAGTCAGCGGAAATGTGATTCCTAAACTAGAACTGGGTATTGCAACAATAATAAAGACGCACACCGATCGCTAACACTTTGACCAAACAATCAACTTAACAATTTAAACTACGTCACCACACAATGCATACTTAGCCTTACCGGCAGTACTACAAGTTCCATTACTGTAACGGAACTTCCCTATCGCTATGTACATGATACACTGCTGTTTATGTTAGACTTCGGTGTCGTTGTGGCTGCTATTGCCTTCGACGTACAGCATGAACCGGGTGTAGCCCGACGGCTCCTTCAGACTCTTGTTTTGAATAATGTTCTTGGCCCACGCTCTGCATCTTATCACGATGTTGAGGTTGTGTGCTGCCAATGATAGAAAAGAACTTAGGGGCAATATATTTTGGCACCGTGGATGCCTGTTAAAAACCAAGTAGTAGAGACTAAAAACAGCTAAATGGCCTCGGGGGACATAACCATAATCAACTCATTTGGTAAGGGACATTTAAATTTGTCAACATAACGAGATTTTTATCATTTTTAACTCCACCCCTTCCCCTTTTCAGCAACTGATAAGCAAATCTTTTCTTACTTAATTGCCGCCAAAGATTGTCCTTTTGACGTCATTCCTTACGACATTTTTTATTTAACGCATATAAAAAAAATCTGCCGTTGGAATGTTTTGTATTTTGCTGATATTTTATTTAAAAATGTGCAGCTTGGGCAGGCCCCACATAAAGTATACCGACGATCTAGGGCTGTGGACGAAATTAAATTCTATCACCGATTGTTGAAAAGTCCAAAATTTAAGAGATTGACAAGCACTAGCGAAAAGTCATATGCTCAATATTTTGGGCGTTAATCGTTATCGCACTTAGAATATCACATTTTATTATTAGGCGCTTACCGCTGGACCTCCTCAAGAATCGGTATACGTATACCGATTCTTGAGGAGGTCCAGCGTACTCGCATTTTGGATGAAATTATTTCATGACATGCTTCTTGACCCGGGTTAAAGCCGAAAATTATCACAAGGGAGCATATTCTCGTGACCCTTACAGCGGTTAAGACGTGAAATAGTTACAAACAGACAGACCGAGTTTCTTTTTGATGTGTAACATCTTTCCCCTCGCTTTCCTGCAATCTGTGGGAGTGATTTCGTGAAATGGGACGGAAGTGTGTAACAGGAAGCCGAGAAAGCGCGCGTACGATTTGACCAATGAGCGCGCCCTATTCGATTTGGCCAATGAGCGCGCGCAGTGGTCGAGTTGGTACTTTTAATGTTAATGTTGCTTTTTACCAAGGTGAGACGTCAGATGTTACACATCCTATGCAACTGCTGTAAGAATCACTCGGTTTTTTTAACCTGCACTGTGTCCCACTGCTGGGCAAAGGCCTCCCCTTTCTTCTTCCAAATCTCTCTGTCTTGGGCGATCTCTGGCCAAGTCTGCCCCGCAAACATGATGAAATCATCACACCACCTTCGCCACGGTCCGACCTCGACAACGACGTCCTTCCTCTGGCGTCCAGTGAAAGACGATCTTTGCCCGCCTCTCCTCTCCTCTCTTGTCGAGTTTCTATTGTTATAATAAAGTTTGGATGGATAATGTTACCTGGTGATGATAACCTCACAGCAACCAGAGGGCTCTTGTACCCTTTCTCGTTGTTAAAGGGGTAGAACTTGCCCGGCATGCCCTGGCCCCAGGGGTACTCCAGTTTGGTATCGTTCGCCTTCTCCTCTTCACATGACACCCATACTTGCTTTTGCTGTTGGCAGAAAATTTAATGATTAGATTGCATCAAATTGACTAGCCGATTTCGTGTTTTAGTCAAATTTCACTGCCATCCTTAACCTTTTGAACATATAAATGGCAAGCAAGCGCGTGCCCTGTACGCCAAACATCACAAATATGCGACAAAAAGTTCGGCGAAATTGTGGCGTAGCTTCGGGGGCACGCCGATGCGTTTATGCTCTGGCGTTCAAAAGGTTAATCCATCATTTAGTCATTTATCAATGCTGCTGTAATATTAATCTGCTCATACTGTTTCCGTATGCAACTGAATGCAGAACTTTACATGAAGTGGTCACTTATCTGAGCTCCACGACCCAGTATCTGGATAACACGGCACTAACTCACTATTGCCAAAGACCTACAAATGACAGCCGAAACCAAAGGCTTAACGTGCTTTCTGAAGCACAGAGGAGTCTCGGCATGTATTGGCTAATCAAGTACCCAATGACCGACCTCAGCGAGCCCTGGTTTACCTTGAAGACCGACTCGTGTAGCTTTTATTACTAAGGTAGCCCCAAGCCTCTGCATTGGCATGCAGTTTTGCAATGGTTTTAAGTATTGTGTTAATACACCCCTTGCAAGATTTCTCTTCTTTACTGATAATTGTGCCTGCTTCTGGTGGGACCTAGATTCTGGTGGAAAGCTGTTTTATGTAGGTCTTCGACCACATTCAGTACATGCCCTAAGTATTCGTATTAATTGAAAAACATAATCCTCACCTGGCTTGCGTCCAGTTTCTGAATGTAGTCTGTAAGCTCCTCCGGCATGTTTTCAGGCAGCTCTGAGACATCATAGTATTCTGGTTTCCAGCCAATTATCTGGAATTAGAGACAAAATTTCAACGTTTAAATGGTGCAAATCCTTCGTGAACGTGTGCTCTATTCGTGGTTGTCATCAACTAAGCAGGTTGGTGCCGTGACGCATTTCAAATGAAAGGGCTCAATGTTAATGAGGGTCTCAATTTTTTTTTTAATACCGTTCCCCCAGCATCTACGAAACTAAATTAAAAATATATACCTATTTCATCCGAAAATTGCAGACTCCGTAAGATTGTAATAAATGTTATTACATTATATTCCCACAATATATTATAAAAAATCGTTTTGTATATAATAAGTCCCATCCAAATTAATTCGTTTTCAACATATCCGTGTCTTATTAAGCAAAAATAGTTTACAATTTCACGCGATATTTTACAATCTTTCGGTGTTTGCAATTTTCCGGTGACATATAAATAGATTATGAGAAAGAAAACTATAAGAAGTTTAAAATATGATTCATTCATCAACCTTTGGGCCGTTGACCGTATTTTTGATAACATAGTTATTTCCTCGTAGCAATCTATGATAGGCTATTCGGAGATATCTTAAAAGGTAATGTCTGATGGAGGTGTTCCAATGCTATTACTTACTTTGTTAACTTTAATGAAGATGCACGGGTTGTCAGGGAAGCCGTAGTGATCTTTCGCTGTACATTCCTGCTTGGATGTATACCAGGACTCACTGCTGTAAGCTAAAGAAATTTAATAGTTATTATTGACATTGAGGAGCTCGTGGCTAAATAATAACAGCCGCACGGATCGATCGTCACGTTAAGCAACGCTTACCGAGGTTGGTCTGTGGATGGGTGACCATCTTAACATACCGAGACTCCTCCGTGCCTCGGAAAGCACGTTAAGCAACTGGTCCCGGCTGTCATTTGTAGATCTTTGACAGGCGTTACGGATTGTCAGAAGCCAGAGAATCTGACACCAGTCTTGCAAAGAAGTACGGTACACCAAAACTGATAAATGCTTGCACTGTCTGGACAGGTCCACACAGGTCAAACCTGCGTGGTGCTTTCCTCAAAAGGCCACCTCGGACGTTAACCTATATGGTTTTCAAATGTTATTGACCATTGTATGGACTTCAAAAGATACCATGACCTCTGAGTTTGTTTCGGTGTTTCTTCTCAGGGTAGTCAGCTAAGAAATACCAGGCTCGTCTTGATTATTATAACCAAAACAATAATATTTGACGTGTTAAAGAGTTACTTGTAACCTATTTGCAAAATAAATATTATTTACTGTGTTACTCAGTTACTGGGGTGTGAAGGTCCGATAGGCCCTCGCTCCACGTAAAAATACTGGTATTCAGCTGAATCCGGTTTGACTGGCAGCCGTACCCAATATAGTTGGGAAAAGGCTAGGCAGATGATGATGATTATTGACATTCCCTTTATAATTTAGTTCGTAATCTTTAACTTTTTCATGGGTCTGCGAGGCTATCAATGCATTGACACGCGTCATGTTCGTGAACTGCCCATCAGTTGAGACTGGTCATCTCTTAACTGCCACGGGCTCATTTTAATCTTTATATTTTGAATTGTTGTAATAAGTTTCTTTTTTCTTGCATTTTCTTGCACGTTCTTCTCCATAGAGATATACGCCTTCTAACGTGCAATTAGCTTCATGTTTTTTATTGACCTACCTTAAGAATTTAAAAGTGCCTGGAAATGGTTTATTTGAAATAAACGCTTTGAATCTTGAATTTGTAGACCGCAAATACAATCAAGCAGTCACTCTGCCTAGTCTTTTCTCCACTATGTTGGGCTCGGCTTCCAGCGAATACAGCTGAGTACCAGTATTCACATGAAGCGACTGCCCAGCTGACCTCCACATCCCTAACTGGATTGTAGAGGTCTTGGTAACACGATACGCGCACGAAAAATACGCTGCTACGCTTGCAATATTAGCCTTTTAGTGCCTTTTCATTTTGATGCAAACGGGCCATACTTCGCGAGGTCGTTGTGAGCAATGAGACTGCAATGAACGCTACACAATTTTTCAATTCGAAAAAATAGTTGAAATTTCATAAAAATAATATTTAATCGTTGTTACAAATAATTGTCACAATGATTTTTTTCGCAATTCCTTCTCCGTTTTGTGGGGGATAAATTGAATAGGTGAGGCATTTTTCGACCCTAAAATCGGTGGGGTAGGAACCAGTTTTCGTTTACCTAAGCGGGTTAAAATAAATAGACTTGAGTTGTTGAATTATTCACCAGCATAATTCAGTTTTCTGAAACTGCTTTAAATTTCACCAACACCGAAAAAATTGCCTGAGATCAGATTCTTTTCATGTCTAAATTAACACAACATTAACAGTACATCTCTATGTCGTTACAATCGTAAAGGTCGTTGATAGAATAGTCTTAGCATCCATGTTAAATGCCAGTACATTTCCATTCAAGTATTGATTCGCGACACTGGCGTGCTGAATCCCATACGTGAGCGAATTACTCCGTTGTGGGGCACACCCCAGGGAGTGGCGTGTCTGTACTTGTGTACTGTGTATCGTGCATGTTTGTCATGGCGGGGTCAGCAGAGATTAAGGTAAAGGGTCCAGACTGATGTACATGGTTATTGGTAAATCAACCTTTCAATGGATGAAAGTACTCGTGATAATAGACAACTTTGCCATTGGATCAACCCTCGAAAAATAAATCAAAACGATGAAAATGTGATAGTAACGACGTTTTGTCTGAAAAGTGATTTGGTCGGGCTTTTTGAAAAGAGTATTTTTTTTTATTTACTATTATTTTTTACTGTATCATATCAGATACACAAAATCTGCCTTAAATGTGATCATGCACTTCTGAAACACCTTGTATATGCAACGTGTAACAGAATAACACACAATAACTGAGAAGGGGTCATTGTACTCATTAGAATGTACACTTTTTGTGTGGGACCAACACTGAAATCGCGAAAAATCGAATTCCCCATACAATTACTTATACATAACTCGACGAAATGTACTGAACTGCAGATATTTTTTTCGCGATTTCAATACTGGTCTCAAAGCACAAGTTGTTCATAATGATGAGTACAATTACCCCTTTTCTGGTATTGCGTTTATTCTGTTACAAAATCAGAATCAAAATCAAAAGTCATTTATTCAAATTAGGCTTAGTGCCAGCACTTTTTGAACGTCAAAGTTCTACATAAAGACAGTAACCCAAAACGCCCGCCCGTCACCACTTCCTAGTGTTATAGCTGGGAAGAAGAAGTGGCGCAACAAACTCACGTTGCATAAGTGAGTACTCACGTGCAAAGAACTCCTCAAGCTGGTCAACATAGGGCTGGTAGGCGGTGCGGTTCTCCACGTTGTAGCGAAGAACAGCCGTCTCGTACAGCGGACGAGATGCCACGCCGGGGTTGGCTCCTGGAAATGTCGAAGAAGAAAGATTACACAATAGAAGTTAGAAATATAAATAACAAATGAAGCTCGTGGCAAAATAATATTAGCCACACGGGTCGGCCGTTGGTCCCGGCTGTCATTTGCAGATCTTTGACAGTCGTTACGGATAGCCAGAAGCCAGAAAATCTGACTCCAGTCTTGCCAAGAAGTACCGCGTTACCCAGTTAATGGATTGTAGAGGTCTGGTAGGCAGCCGATCCACATAGAATACTGGTATTCAGCTGAATCCGGTTTGACTAGAAGCCGACCCCAGGCAAAATGTTTTAGCTAGGAAGAAGAAGTGGCGCAACAAACTCCCCAGTTATGTTCTTTTTTTCCATGTCTCAGTCGTTACTGAACCATTTTCAAATTAAACTATTTTTAAGTTAAACATTATGTTACTTATATCACTTTTGCCCATGGCTTCGCTCGCTTTAAAGCAGCCTTTAACAGTTTTCAGGGTTGATTCATCGAAATCGGTTTGGCGATTTAAACGTGAAAGAAAACAAACAAACTCACTTTACCATTTATAATTTCATTTAGGAATATAGAGGTATAATATCAGTGAATATGATTAGGCAACAAATTTTAATACTTGTACATAAACACACATTCTACGAACTGCAATCCCCGGCCGCTATTTGAATAAATGCAAACAATGTAACTCCCAAACAATGTTAATAAATGTAAAACATAGAGCAGGATGTGGCACATTCACACAAACTAATTAAAATACTCTATTATTTGTATCCCTTTTTACCTACATCCTTACAGTCATGTTGATATGCTTATTAAGGTCACATTGAGCGGAATTTCACTATTGCACGCTTCACTGATAATACTTGTAAACTGCTGCCGATAAGGTGCTGGAAACACTGGAACAGTTAATACTTAAGGTGAAAGCGCCAGGGTAGCGCGAAATTCAAATTTTCAAACGTTTTTTGCATTCCGCAGGTCAGTGTCAGGTTGTATGTTGATAAAAATACGATTGTTGACCGTAACAAATATGGCTTTACTGAGTTATCTAATTCAATTGAATGACTTTTTTATGAAATAACCATTCAATCGGATTAAATGAACTTAGAGGGTTGTATTGATGATTATAATTCTGTAAATAAATACGTGTTACGGTCGCGAATCATATTTTGTTCAACATACAGCCTGACACTGACCTGCAAATTGCAAAAAACATTAGAATGTTTGAATTTCGCGGGCCACCGTGGCGCTTCCACCTTAACGTGATTAGAATTATAGATCCACAGTTCAATAAACCTTTCTAGCCTTTTCCTAAATATATTTCAGTCTATCCGGATCCAAATTTCGCTTTGTTAGTTTTTTCTTGTGGCGGTATTGATGCCGATTTTACTTGGAGCAATACCCAGAGGTTACACGATATCCCTTGGCAACACTGTGGCTTCTGTGGCAGATCTAATGACAGAAGAATCGTAGGAATCCTTGTCCAACCCACCTCTCTCTCAGTCAATTGTCCCCCGTAAAGGTACCGTCCGTAGGAAGCCCATTACATAATAAAAAGTACGGAACCGACGACCTGACTCGACGTCTAAATGCGACATGACCTCCTTACGATTTATAGCACCGCGCTATATACTAATAGCTTGGAGTACGACGAGTCGTTACTGAGAGGTACCCGTCGGTTTATGTGGCGGTACGTTCGCTGGAATCCAGTAACAGCGGATTTGATTATTACTGAGATAACATTTTAAAATCGTTCAGCGAACACTCACACGATCGTACATTTTTATTTCAATTCATTTAATTCAGTAACATTTTTTACATTGTATCGAAATTAAACAGCAAATTAAAGAATTAAGTACAATATAAATCACTATAACCGATTATTAAAACAGATAATTATTACAAATTATTATAACAGTAAGTAACCAAATAAATTAATTAAAAAGTACAATATTTGCCATTCCTTGTTACTAAAAAGAAATAAAATCACATTCATCCATTACCTACACAATGTCAAAAATAATAATTTCGAATTAAAAATATTGCTAATATCGACACAAATGTCAAAAATAAAACTATAATGTCAAATATAGTATAATAATAATTAAAGTCTTGATGTATGTACGTGTCACAGAGAAACTCATCAAGTGTGTAATTATTTTTTTATCAAAAAATATTTTAACTGCTGCTTAAACTGATTTAAGTTGTATACTGACATACTATTGTGATCTCTCTCTATCACTCAAAGGTTTCTAATGAGTAGGTACCTACATAAATGAAAAATGAAGAGATTCAAGATTATTTCTTGATGTACCTACTGGATACAGAAATAAGCAGTGTTGTTTTTTTTGAAGATTACGGTCCTTTGGCCAACAGAACGTAATTTGTGTAAACCTTTAATAAAAAACCGTCCATGTCTGAGCCGGTCTTGAACACGAAAAGTTCCATAGCATAAAACGAAAAAATCGCGTTTCTTGTAAGCGCCCTTTTAATGTAATTATTTGTTGTTATATAAATAACAGAAAACACTCTTTGAAAATTTCAACTTCCTAACTATCACATTTCATGAGATACAGCCCGCTGACAGACGGACACAGGAGACTGACCCAACACGTTTCCGTTGGTTTCAGGTTCGGGTACAGAACCCTCAAGAGTTTAAGTACTTACCAATAAGAGACTCGTGTAACAGATACGTGGGCCGGTTGGGCTCCAGGGTGAGGTACAGCCCCCCCATGCACAGCGCGAACATAAGCGCCAGGACCGCGTAGAACACCAGGTAGAACGTCAGCACTATGCCTGGAACATTAGAGGATTTATGTGAGGAACCTGGACACCTAACTTAGTCTGCAGACCCATATTATAACCGAGTAGTCGGAGATTATCCCAAGGGAACGTACTCCTGGGATAAAACGTCCCTGAAAAGGCTATGAGCTAGTCCAGACTATAATCTATTTCTTTGCCAAATTCCATCCGGATCCGTTCAGCTGTTTCAACTGTTTCAGCTGTTTCAACAATCTTTCGTATTTATAGTAGTACTAGCTGCGCCCCGCGGTGCTACCCGCGATTTATCAGATACCCCGCGTGAATGTCGAAAATTATACCAAGGCAACACACTCCCGGAATAAAAAGTAGCCTATCCAGGGTGTCAGCTTCCTGCATACAAAATTTTATCAAAATTGGCCCATTGTTTGCGCGTGAAGAAGTAACAAACATACACACACTCACAAACTTTCGCCATAATATTAGTGTGACTATAGTAGGCGCCAGATAATCGTGGAATAACGGTCATTGACCCACCTACAATTATTGACATTTTTAATTCGAAAAACGGAATTAATGACACAAAGCTGTCCCGAATCATCATCTCTCGTGATCCTTAACATTGTCTAATAATGAAAAACGATTCATATTTAATTGTTCAGGTACCTATGAACAGTTATTAGGGAAAGGTCAATATACTTTATTCCACATTTATCTGGC
>NDFZ01005084.1:143673-194149 GCA_002192655.3 Mamestra configurata | reverse complement strand
CAGATAATCGTGGAATAACGGTCATTGACCCACCTACAATTATTGACATTTTTAATTTGAAAAACGGAATTAATGACACAAAGCTGTCCCGAATCATCATCTCTCGTGATCCTTAACATTGTCTAATAATGAAAAACGATTCATATTTAATTGTTCAGGTACCTATGAACAGTTATTAGGGAAAGGTCAATATACTTTATTCCACATTTATCTGGCGCCTACTATAGCTGCCGCCCGCGGCTCTGCCCGCAGGAATGTCAAAAATTATCTGAAGGGAACATACTCCCGGAATTAAAAGTATTCTATGTGTTTATTCCAGACTATAATCTACCTCTGTGCCAAATTTCATTTAGATCCGTTGAGCTGTTCCGGCGTGATTGAGGAACAAACATTTATCCAAACTTTCGCATTTATAGTAGTAAGTAAGAAGTAAGATGCTGCTATCTTTTTATTTAGCCTGCATGCACGTAGGGACAAAGGACTCTGTGCTCTAGGCATTCTCGTCCAGTCAACCAAGGTTGGTGAAGAGATATCATGGCAGGTGCATTGTTTAATCAATTGGAAGAACAATCGAAGATATCATAATCGGGTTTCAGCAGAGACCTTGCAGCTTAAATATGACTCTTAGCTACGAGAAGCGTTACCATGACAAACATCTGGCTTTACACAGTATATGCTTCATCTTTGTCCTATCGATGGAATATTTTACAACGTTTTAATTTTTATTTTATTTAATGTGGGTTTGCTCTTGACTATAGTCGAGGTCATAGATGACAGAGACAAAGTCGACGATGGATCGAGCTTACCCAGAAGTAGCCGGTTCACTCTAATTTTGAAAAGATTAGGGATGTATGCGTTCGGATACACAGACGCAGGCAGAGAGTTCCACTCCTTTGCTGTGCCATTATAAAAGACGTTTGGAAACGCTTAGTGCGAATTGGTGGAATAGCAACAAGGTAGGGATGGTAACTTGCAGTGCGTCTATATCCACTGTTCGAGAACAATAAAGGAGTACTTATTCATACAATTAAATAAAGCCTATCGGAAAAGTCGACGAAAGGGTCTGGTTTTCATTTTCTCAGAACTGCATTATATGTATTCCCCCACATTTCGCGTATTACTTTAAAGTTAGCACTTCACTTTACGTATTTGTTGAAATATTCGCGTTACAGGATAATAGAAAGTATACGCTACATTACAACAAATAAGTAAGGTGAATACGCCAAATGAACTGCCAGGATAAGCCATATATTAGGGGGCAAGCCTATTCCCATCAACGAGGCACCAAATCCGGCCCCACGGACCGCTACTAAGAAGTATTTACATCACTCATATGATAACCATCTCGGTCCAACAGTACCGGTCGCACTTACAATGAACTGTCTGGGACAAAATTACCTAACCACGACATCCTGCCATGGCATGACGTGTCGAGTGCGACTCACTTAGTGGTCAGTAGTTGTCGGCCCTTAAAAGGAGACGAATAGGCGCATAAAGCAAACTGGATACTTAGCTAAATAAAGGGTAATTTCTGATCTTATTAGCACTTTTGCAACAGTCCCTTAGGAACATTAACTTCTACCTTTCGTATCATCTAAAGATGCTGGTGAATAATCTGGATTAATTGATAGATCTTTAGGAGGAGCTTGTGGCTAAATAATAAAAGCTAGATGGACCGTTCTCCAAAGTTAAGCAACGCTTGCCGAGGTCGCTCTGAGGATGGGTGACCATCTTAACATACCGAGACTCCTCCTTGCCTCGGAAAGCATGTTAAGCCGTTGGTCCCTGCTGTCATATGTAGATCTTTGGCAGTCGTTACACGGATTGTCGGAAGCCAGAAAATCTTGCCAAGGAGTACCGTGTTACCCAGTTAATGGGTTGTGGAGGTCGGGTAGGCAGCCGCTTCACGTAAAACACTGGTATTCAGCTGAATCCGCTTTGACTAGCGTGACGGGTGGGGCGTTTTTGTGGGAATGTTTTTTTTTTAAGTTGACGTTCAAAAAGTGCTGGCACTCAGCCTAATGGCGTTAAAACAAATGGAATTTGATTTTGACTGGCTGCCGACCCCAGCATAGTTGCCATAGTTGGGAAAAGGCTAGGAAGATGATGAATTAATAAATCTTTAGGTATAACTAAAAGTATCCAAGGGAACCTAAAGGAACCCGGCGAAGCTCGTTGATGATAAGTGAAGTAAGGTGGTGACTGAGTGGTGTCTGCGGACTGGAAGAAGTGTGGCTCGTCTGGCGGCGAGATGGGCAGATGAGATTTCTGCCATCGCGGGTAGAACCTGAATGAGGCTGGCACAAGAAAGTGGGGATCGACACAAGAAAAGAGAGGCCTCCTCAGCAGTGGGTGAAGTCGGGCTTTGGATAATGATGATCTCAAGGAAGACTTCTCCTCTCAGTCCTACTACTTCAGATGCTTTAGCTAGAATACATCCAATCAATCATCTAAAATAATCGAGGACGGGTCGGGGCCTGCTAGGGCCAGAGCTTGCCAGGGTTTATTTATTTATGCGTTCGGTGACGATGACGCGAGTTTTTGTTTTTTGTTCGCCCAAAAAGTGCTCAACGCGCCTAAAGAAGTTTTCACTTCAAAAACATGCGGGGCAGTCTTTGGGGACTGCCGATAGAAGTGAAAACTAAGTAACTTGTGAATTGTACGGTGACGATGACGCGAGTTCCATGATTTTTGTTCGCCCAAAAAGTGCTCAACGCGCCTAAAGAAGTTTTCACTTCAAAAACATGCGGGGCAGTCTTTGGGGACTGCCGATAGAAGTGAAAACTAAGTAACTTGTGAATTGTACGGTGACGATGACGCGAGTTCCATGATTTTTGTTCGCCCAAAAAGTGCTCAACGCGCCTAAAGAAGTTTTCACTTCAAAAACATGCGGGGCAGTCTTTGGGGACTGCCGATAGAAGTGAAAACTAAGTAACTTGTGAATTGTACGGTGACGATGACGCGAGTTCCATGATTTTTGTTCGCCCAAAAAGTGCTCAACGCGCCTAAAGAAGTTTTCACTTCAAAAACATGCGGGGCAGTCTTTGGGGACTGCCGATAGAAGTGAAAACTAAGTAACTTGTGAATTGTACGGTGACGATGACGCGAGTTCCATGATTTTTGTTCGCCCAAAAAGTGCTCAACGCGCCTAAAGAAGTTTTCACTTCAAAAACATGCGGGGCAGTCTTTGGGGACTGCCGATAGAAGTGAAAACTAAGTAACTTGTGAATTGTACGGTGACGATGACGCGAGTTCCATGATTTTTGTTCGCCCAAAAAGTGCTCAACGCGCCTAAAGAAGTTTTCACTTCAAAAACATGCGGGGCAGTCTTTGGGGACTGCCGATAGAAGTGAAAACTAAGTAACTTGTGAATTGTACGGTGACGATGACGCGAGTTCCATGATTTTTGTTCGCCCAAAAAGTGCTCAACGCGCCTAAAGAAGTTTTCACTTCAAAAACATGCGGGGCAGTCTTTGGGGACTGCCGATAAAAGTGAAAACTAAGTAACTTGTGAATTGTACGGTGACGATGATGCGAGTTCCATGATTTTTGCTCACCCAAACAGATCACATATATATACATTTAGCTAATGGAAAGCGTTCGATGACGATGACGCGAGTTCCATGATTTTGTTAACCCAAAAAGTGTTCAACCCGCCTTTAGAAGTTTTCACTTTAAAAAAAAAGACAATTGAGGGCCACTATTAGACATACTTATACTTTTTATCATAATCCCTGTGGAATAGACCTGGTGAACGAAACCGCGTGAAAAGCTACTCACTTGTAATGAGCCAAGGTTACTACTCCACATCTCTGGCTATCTGCCAGTTCCATCGCATTTACAAATAAATAAAAACATTAATCCATTTCCAAATCAGCTGTAAAGTTGGTACGATTACAATAATATCCCTTTTGGAGTAAACAAAGCTTGGTTCTGTCTGTCAACGAGAAATACTTGGCACGTGGTGAGACCCATTCCTTATAATACCGCCCGGTATTATATCTTCATTGGTAATCTTATACGACTCGTTAATCCTCCCAACCGAATTTCAGCCTCCACTAACCTCAACGGACATAAGCTAAGCTCGCAGGAGATATACAGTACTCAAGTTTGTGCGCAAACACAGGTCCAATCTCTCTTCAATCACTCCCATTGTCCGATGGGACAGCTACCCGCTACGACCTGGGAGAGATCAGGCGTAGGACCAACGGCTTTTCGTGCTTTTCGATGCACGAGGGTAGGTATCACACCACCGACTTCCAAACTCCGTCACACTACTGATAAACACCAAATTTATCAAAATCGGTTCTTTTATTTTGGTGTTATGGCGTTACATACACCATCACTTCCCGTGGGTGTTGTAGGAGGCGACTAAGGGACTCACCAGAGTATGGGCAGCAGAATTCTCTGTGCATTGCAAAAGCTACACTGCGATCGCCAACCCGCCTGCCAAGCGTGGCGATTATGGCAACCTCCCCCCCCCCCTCTTTGGGGCAGGCCTATGTCCAGCAGTGGACGTCTTTCGGCTGATATGATGATGATGATGATGAGAAACAAAAAAAATAAAGAAATGATGGCATTTGCATGTACGCAATCTGTCAAAAATGTATGGAAATTCAGACTTTTGCGATTGAGAGGCGACTTCGACTGTTACTTAAAAATAAGAAGAATTGGCTCTCAGAAACGAATGGCTTTTCATGTCCAGTGGTGAAATGTCTCCCTTTATCCAATCGGTTAAAAATATTACCTTAACAGTCTCATTAACCACAAGATAAATAGAATAATAATAAATCTCTTCTAAATTAGAGTGAACAGGCTTCTTCTGGGTAAGCTCTCTCCATCGTTGACTTTGTCTATGTCATCGACGACTTTGTCTATGTCATCTATGACATTATACTAGAGTCAAGAGCAAACTCATCACAAATAAAAAAAAAAGATAAACCGCTAGTTAGCGGTTTATCTTTTTTAACTAACCATTGACTAAGTCAGCCCTAGCGCACAACAGTCTTCCTACTAACCTAAATCACTATCAATCGACTTCCAACCTTACCCTAGAGAAAACAGGGCACAATCTACAAGCACAAATCAATCTTCAAGCTGATATCTATGACGAAAGCGTTCTAATTTTGAAAGCTGTAACCGAAATAGCGCGGGCGCATTTCTTCGTATACAAAATAATGTTTTTATGACATTTATATTGATGGGACTGTCTGGTGTCTGGAGAAAAGTCAAAACTCAAAGCATTTATTTAATTAAATCATTTACAGACACTTTTGAACTGTAAAGGTCGGTCAGTCAAAGACATGCAGCTATTCGCACTTTTTAGAGATTCTCTATGGAGAATTTAGGTACTTTATGCCGTTTTCTCAAGATCTCTAACGGCTATTTTTTTCAATGCTGACATATTTTCTATCTAAAGAATAAATATTGTTTGACGTATTTTATTCACGGAAGCCGTCAAACCGCCATTTTATTCTTCAGTTAAAAAATATCCGACTATAGAAGAATCTTCCCTAAAAAGTATTTAAAATAAAGTCACTGTCTGCCTATATATGTGTTTCTCCTCTTTTTTCTTCTAAACTACGCAAAACGAAAATTTGTGTGTATAGTTTGCGACTTAAGAGCGCTTACTCCTCACGGTGTTTCATACAAACTTTCAAGTCCTTTTATTCTTGGTAATGAATGAACTGATTTTAATGAAACTTGGTATGCATACGCTAGATATCCACGTCTAAATAGTTAGTTGAGAAAATTTTCGAAAAACAGTTTAGAGGGAGAGAGAAAGCGATTCAAAGTTTTCTATAGAAAGTGAAAAATCACTATCTTTCGCATTGAACTCTTTTTCGAAAATGTTAAACGGAAGCCGACCCTAATATACTCGTAGTTTTAATTTATTTTTATTAATGAAACAGATTATATTATCTATGTATAAGTAGGTATGTGCTTGATACTTGATAATTCAATTTTAAATTATATTTTTATTTATTGTACACCTACCACAGTATAGTCTTTATAACCCAAAGGTTGACTGGTAGAGAATGCCTTGATGCATTAAATCCGCCCATGTACCACTATTGTACATAAAGTTTAAATAAATAATAAAATAAAAAAAACGTTACTAAAGGGTGATCTACGAGTATTGTATGGGTAATAATTTAACGAATAGCCCTTCAGAAGATTCCTTGTGACGTAGGATCATTAGAGAAGTATCTAGACCCGGAACGACTGTAGGCCATCACATCACTCTAGCTGTTTGTCCGGATGTGGGAATTGAATCCGCGACCCTGAGCTACCGGGCGGTCACTTTACCGCTGCGCCAATTGGGAGTCGGGTCATTAAAGATAGACCGTTTTGGTCTTGGTGCCTGGTAACTTCTTTATTGCAGCAATTTGTTTGCAATTTTAATGACATTGTTGGTTAGACCACCAAAATTTAACGTGACAATATCAAGCCTGTATACCTAGATCGGTAGATAGAAGTTTATTAAAAGATTTACATGACTTGTCGAATACAGAACTTCCATGTTTTCTGTATAATAATAAAAACAAATCAAGTACCTCGACTTAGCACACGAGATTGTCGACATGTGGGATGTGGACTCGGCTGTCATTGTGCCGATTGTCGTTACGGCCAATGGCCTGATGGCCAAAAGCTTCGACGACCATCTGTCGAAGTTGTCGTTGCGCGGTTGGGTAAAGGGCCTGATACAGAAGGCAGTACTCCTCGATACGGCTCGTATAGTGAGGAGGTTCCTTTCTCTGGAGCCCTAACCACCGGTAGCTTGGAGCCTGCTACCGACACCGGCGGAATACTATTTTTTATTTTGTTACAACTGTCTTTATAAAAATAAATATTTAAAAATCTAAATGTATAAGTAAAGAAAATTGAATAAACGAAATAATAATAAATCTTTATTGCAGACCATGCAAGGTCCATATTCACATTTACAAAGAATACCTACATTTGTTTAAATAATAATAATTATAAAAATATCATTCAATACATTAAAAAAAATGTAAATAAGTTAAAACTGGGTTGATAGATTAATTCCTCTACTTATATCGTCATTCTCGTAGTGTTGTATCTGCCATTAGTTCCCTACCATAGATAAAGAACGCTGGTGTGTAGCACGTTACTTCGCTATTTGAGCTGTATACACGCTGAAATTTTAATGGTTATTTTCCCGCGGCTGAACGATTAGCCATCAGTAGTACTATCGAAACATAAAATTAAACTTATAAAAATGTTTTTTTTTTTTTAATTAAAAAAAATATATTATATATTTGACTGGCCTGTTGGTCGAGTGGTTAGTGACCCTGACTGCTTAGCCGGAGGACGTGGGTTCGATTCCCACCCAGGACAAATCTTTGTGTGATGAGCATGATCATTTGTTCTGTGTCTGGGTGTAATTTGTGTATAATATGTATGTATTTAGAAATATATAAGTATGTTTATCAGTTGTCTGGTTGCCATAGCACAGGCTCTGCCTAGTTTGGGATCGGATGACCGTGTGTGAGTTGTCCCAGGATATATTATATTATTATATTATATTATAAACTCGAAAGCGTGAGAAGCAATAGTAACTCACTAGACGTGACGTAGCAGAGCGGCGGTGCGCCGACAAAGTGAAAAGCGATTCATAAACGTTCAGAGCAAAATAAGCTCTCGCGCGTAGTATTTTTTTTGTTTATCACAATCGTTATTCAGCCATTTCTTGATTGTAAGTTTATTATTTTTCATAAATCGATTGTATTACCAAGACAAACTCATTTCGCTGCAGGAAAAGAACCATTAAAATTTCAGCTTGTATTAGGTACCAACAAATCCCTCGACATATTATAAAGAAGCTGAAGATGGAATGACAGCTCACTTCGTGATCACGTGACATCTTGATTATATGGATTGACAGCTCACCTCATGATCACTTCACCCAAGCCGTCACTTCGACATGTTAACAAAATCGACCGGCTGATTCTCTTGATAAATTGGGTGATGTCAGATATCTCTCTAGTACTTCTTTATGAGAATAGTGCTCAAAATGACGCCTCTTCAGTAATATCTTCACAAACGCTCCATATCCCTCATCTCGAAGCGAAGCTATAGCGCGAAATTCAAAAAGTATCGGTGTATCGGCAAATTTAATATCGCCGATTCCGATATATCGGAAAACTCGCGATATCACCGATATATAGGGATCGGTATCGAATGCATCCCTATTGTTACTACAAATAAATCATGTGCAATAAATATCGAATTAAATTATCTTGTATTTGATCAGTCCAAGGCTGACACGCTTCACTAGGCCATGTGTGCCAGAAACGAGTGAATGAACGAAGGACATGCATTCATTGAGAACGATTGATTTGTGTTATTCATCTTCGTGACATTATTTTGTTAAAGCAGCAACCAAAGCGCTTTTGTGATCGCTGAAACATGTGCCAAGCTTCAAGTTCGTAAAATACGCTTATAATGACATCGAAGGGAAGTGAAAAACACATCATACTAAGCGAACATCATACAAAGCACAGTCTTCCCAAACTAACCCTAAAAATTTACAGGAACCCTTCATGTGCGAGTCCGACTCGCACTTGCCCGGTTTTTATTAACTGCAGGCCATTTAGAGAAACGGGGGATATCAACGGGGAGCGTGTGTACTGCCACAACGACCAAGAATAACGACTTGCGTTTTTGTATGAAATAGCGTGAGGAGGAAACGCTCACGTTATTTCATACAAAGTCGCAGTTACAAGTTACAAAAGCAAGTCAAGTTGCAAGTTATTATTACTTGTACTCAATAGTATGTTTCTCTTGCTTGGCCAAGCTTCTATAGTTCACATTACGGTCCCCTCGTCCTTGGTCACAGCATAAAAGATTAATCACAAAACATCCAGTAGATACGAACTTTTGTCGTACTGATTTCTATGGCTATTCATATCGACCCTCCTGTGTGCTTGCTTATTTAATTTTACGTTGAAAGGAATCGTATTACTGACATGAATTTTTAATCACGGTATTCATTCTTTAGGTAGGTATGTTTATGGTGTCCTGAGGATGTTATAGAACACCGATGTGTAGGGTTCGCCATATTCAAATACGTACCTCAGAAAAGAGGCTGGTCAATGAGTGCAGACTCTTTACAAATAGCAAGCTGGTTTTGTTCAAAATAGTTATGGAATGGACGGCCTTTTAAGCAGTTTGAATTATATATGTCACCGATAAATTGTAAACTCCGTAAGATTGCAATTAATCTTCATTAGATTATAATTTCTCGATATATTTATTATGAAAAAATGGCTTTGTATACAAAGATCCCATCCAAATTCAATAGTTTCCAATATATTCGTGTCTTATTTAGAAAGAATAGTTTACAATTTCACGCGCAATTTTACAATCTTACGGCGTTTGCCATTTTCCGGTGACATATATCTACTAAATAAAACACCTTTTAAAAAATAATACACTAAAGATTATTTTTTAGAAGAAGGTGGTTATTTTATTTATTTTAAACTTTATGTACTAGTTAAAAACACTGTTTATAGGCGGACTAACGGCCGGTTTCAAATTACCTACCTACAGTAGCGGAAACGTCATATTACAGAGACAATCATGACGTTTCAGCTACAGTTGGTAGCTAATTTGACAGTTGTGTTGTTGGACAGGTAGAAACGTTGTTGAGACCAGCCGTTAATGGTCTATAGTAGGCGCCAGATAAATGTGGAATAAAGTATATTGACCTTTCCCTAATAACTGTTCATAGGTACCTGAACAATTAAATATGAATCGTTTTTCATTATTAGACAATGTTAAGGATCACGAGAGATGATGATTCGGGACAGCTTTGTGCCATTAATTCCGTTTTTCAAATTAAAAATGTCAATAATTGTAGGTGGGTCAATGACCGTTATTCCACGATTATCTGGCGCCTACTATAGACAATTTTCTATTAGTCGATCGTAGGGTAACTTAATGGAAAGACAAATAGAAAACGAAAAAAAAAAATACAATAATAAATACACACTTAGATTTGCAACGTGTAATATAATAAACGCAATACCTCTTGAAAAAAATCAGTTGCTCCATAATGTATTTCTGTGCGCATAACTCGACAAAATGTACTGAACAGCTGATTTTTTGTTCGCGATTTCGGGGTTGGTCTCATAGTAAAAGTAAATTAGTTCATAATGATGAGTATAATGACCTCTTAAACGCAATACCTCCTTTTATGCGTTTACTCTGTTACACGTTTTTTACGTAGGTACATAATTATCGAGAGTTTGCAGTCTCAGGATAGTTTGTGTTTTTACGGGTTTGCCATTTTCCAGTGACATTGACAACTATTCTGCATCTTCTCTACGTTAGTATGTCGCTACTGGGATCCAGCAGAATACCAGCCTCTGGTACATTTGCTTGGCACATGCTGAGTTTGTCACCCATTTGGTGCCACTCCCGCGTGAGACACACACACCGCACAATGAATGTTTTTTCATGTCAAATATTTTTTATGTTGGTAGGTAGTTTGGCACTGTTATCTTTTTCTTTTCTTTTTTTAAATGTGTTTTTATATTTGTATTTTTTAGTATTATGATTTATGTAAGTGTGCTTTTGTGTGTTGTGGTTTCTGTTCTTGTACCAAATAAATGTTTTATCTATGTATAATTATAAATAAACACTGTAATTGTGACCAAAACTAGAATCCAAGAAATCACCGCTGTGATGATTCTACCAAATTCTTGCGAATGTGTTCATATGTGTGTGCCTTCACCTTGAAAAAGAACCCACCGGTTGACGTAAGCCGTCCTGATATTCAGAGAAAAGGGAGATCCCTTCAGAATGCACTCCACCTGGATAAACCCAGAGCGGTGTGAGGGACATCGTAGGTCATAAACGGGGGAGTCAAGATTTCTACTTGGGGGCAGAGCAAGGGAATTGATAACTTAGTATGTCATCGCCGTTTTTATCCGTAATAAATTATGTATTTATAGTCATATCAACATTCAAAATATGCTAACAAATGCTTCGTCCTGGCTTATTACTCAGTAGTACTGTTCAGTACTTAACTGATGAAAATGGTTTTGATATGAATTTTATACTATTTTGATTGTAAGGGCAAAATGCAAGCGCATATTATCAACTTTTTGAGAGTTTACATTAACATTTTTTGCCACGAATGCCCTTTTGCCTATATTACGACATAATGTACCCGCCCGAACTAAAACGTCAAATTCAAAATTCGTAGTTACATAGGTACGTATAGGCGTGATCTAATCTGCCTGTCAGGCAGGTTTTCCCAACTTTGTTGGGGTCGGCTTTCAATCTCACCGGATGCACCATTACAACCCCGTAACTGGTTTATACGATACCCCTTTTTTTGGATGGGAAATAATTAAATGACTCCTTCTGCTCTGGGCGGAACGGAAGGGAGTGTCAGACTGTTACTGAATAAAACCCACCCGTGTTCCTTGAAATGCTCTTTGCGTTCCAGAGACACGGTAAGTCTTTCGAACAATTACGCAATCCTGCTAGATACGAACCCTTGGCAAGACTAGTGTCAGACATTCTGCCTTCTGACTACCCATAACGACTGACAAAGATGTTCAAATGACAGCCCGGACCAACGGCTAAATGTGCTTTCGGACGGAGGAAATTCGGTATGTAGGTAATAGTGGTCGCCAATCCAGCGACCGTCCTCGGTAAGTGTGTCTTAACTTCGGTGTTCGACCATTTTTTCAAAGTTGGGAAATCATCAAATGACTTCTTCTGCTCTGGGTGGAGCAGAAGGGCGTGTCAGACTCTTACTGAATAAAACCCATCCGTGTTCCTTCTAAAGCCTTTTCGTTCCAGGGCCGAAGTGACTCTTTCGAAAAAAATTCGCAACCCTGGCAGGCTCTGGCCCTAGCGGGCTCCGTCTCCTATGCAGACAACTCTTTGAGGCGCGCGTGGAACACAACACGCCATCGACCCAGGCCTGGTTGTAATCGGACAGCGAGCCACCTAACGCTCGCCGTCCGCAGGCCCGCGCCTATCAAGGCCCTGCGACTCGCGACGCCCGGAGCATTCTTCTGTAGTGGCAGTTGGGGCGAAGGCCTTATCTCTCCCTCGGCGCG
This sequence comes from Mamestra configurata, assembly GCA_002192655.3. Lineage (NCBI taxonomy): Eukaryota > Metazoa > Arthropoda > Insecta > Lepidoptera > Noctuidae > Mamestra > Mamestra configurata. The sequence continues at coordinate 182,045 of NDFZ01005084.1, read as the reverse complement.
GCCCGCCTCTTCCTTCGCTAGCATTACTGCTTCGCAGAAGGAGGTGACCGCTTCCCATGCTTCCTCGCTCCGGACCATGGATTTAACCAGGGCCGGACGCGGCAGGTCGCCGCCGCCAATCGCCTCGACGAGGAGGTTTTCGACCCTTGCAGCTGATATTATGTAGCCACGAGCTCCTGTTATGTTATTTATCATGTGACTTCAATGAACAATCATACGACATTCAGTTACTGATGATTGTTTATTGATACCATATCGATTGCCCATTTACAATGCAACGTACATATATAATTAATTGAGAGACTCTTGTCATAAAACCGCCAACCGTTCAAGTACTTAGCATTGATTTAATAGTGTTAGAATGGTACATTTCTGTCTAGACCAATGACATTCTATTGATAACGGATGTCAAAAAGTTTTTGGTTTTATTGACTATGCGACATTTCGGTAGCATGTCAATCCCATATTGGGATGGCTGGTCAGCTTCCACACGTGAGGACAATGCAAGAAAAAAGAAACTTATTACAACAATTCAAAATATAAAGATTAAAATGAGCCCGTGGCAGTTAAGAGATGACCAGTCTCAACTGATGGGCAGTTCACGAACATGACGCGTGTAAATGCATTGATAGCCTCGCAGACCCATGAAAAAGTTAAAGATTACGAACTAAATTATAAAGAGAATGTCAATAATCATCATCTGCCTAGCCTTTTCCCAACTATATTGGGGTCGGCTTCCGGTCAAACCGGATTCAGCTAAATACCAGTATTTTACGTGGAGCGACTACTTATCAGACCTTCGCAAGCCAGTACCTGGGTAACACGGTAAGATTTTCTGACTAATGACAGCTTGGACCAACGGCTTCACGTACACTCCAAGGCACGGAGGAGTCTCGGTATGTTAAGATGGTCACCCATCCACAGACCGACCTCGGCAAGCATTGCTTAACCTTGAAGATCGACCCATGCGGTTACTTTTATTTTAAAGTTTTGCTTTTTTATGTTTTTCCGGCAAAATGGGACATGGTGTCTGAGGCGCCGATAACAACTTTAACCATATCATTGACTTGCAGTTTTCGTCTGAAAAACGTGCGGTCTTGTGTTTCAGCTCAAGCCTAAGTTAATACATTATAGGTCCAGGGACAGGAAGGACCATTTTGGCCTCGCACAGATAATTATTTCATTATACTGTTTAGTTATTAATTTTATTTTACTGGTTTGTATGTCTTGTGCGAGTCCCAAATAAACATTTTTCTTTCTTTCTTTCTTAATTCAACAGTAGTTAGGTCAGAACTGTGACCGGTAAATTGTAATAGAATGGGAGCGGCCCTAACGAGAATTTAATGTCGTTTTTGTTGGTTTCAATTCGCAGAATACTTATGAATGAGTATTTTATTACTGTTACAATAACTAGATTTGCGGCTTCACACTTAGAGGAAACGCGCATTTTTCCTTGATATTAAGGAGCTTAAAGTGGCCATAGTACTCTGCGATCCTGCCAGGTTTGCGGATTTGTTCGAAAAAGTCACCGCGGCTTTGGAACGCAAAGGGCATTTGGAGGAACACGGGTGGGTTTTCAGTCAGTAAGAGTCTGAAACACCCTTCCGTTCCGCCCCGCGTGGAAGAAGTCATTTGATGATTTGCCATCCAAAAAAAAAGCACTCGTCGATAGTGTAGCTTTGTATCAGTGAAATAATTTTCATAATCGGATTGTTACGAGTTACCGCAGAACGGAGTTATCCTCAGAGGTTACAGAATTGCGGAATTTGTTCGAAAGAGTTACCGCGGCCCTGGAACGCAAGTTGGGAGGAGCAGAAGAGTGTCTGACACTCCCTTCCGCTCCGCCCAGATCGGACGAAGTCATTTGATGATTTCCCAACCATAAAAAAACCACAGAAAAGATAGGTAACGAGATTGTTTTAAATATAATCCTTTGAACAAATAATTGGATAATTTTCTAGTGCTATCTTCGCCCTTTATTGTCAGTCACAAATACCCACTTATCTTATAAAACGTTATTGAATCGTCATAGTCTTTAATAACACCAGTTTGTTATAAAAATATACAAAAGGTGAATTTCTTATCGCATTGTTTTGTGCCAAACACGTTAATTTCACGGTTATGCAATTACATATTAGTAGGTAGTTACGTCAATAATATTTAGGTACCTATCGAGTGCAAAATGTGAATTGACAACTAGTTTTCTGCGTAGAACGCGAGCGACATGGGCGCCGGCAGGACTTTTTTCAGGCGGGTGCAAATACAAAACCCCGTCTCGAGTAGAATAGTTTTTATTGTGCCCATTCTCATTAACTTTATCGACTTATGCAGAGAAGCTGGAGAACTCAATAAGACGGGTGCAGTTCGAGCGAAGGGAGCTCGTAGCACCTGCCTCGCCTATTTGTTTTCGTATGTTTTATTGAAAGCCAGAGAGGTGCCAGTGCATACCCTTGCATCCCCCTCCCGGTACCCACGGCAATGCATGAACATAGCTACTAGTAAACCTGATAAATTGAAAAGTAATGGAGTGCAGTATTCTGGGTATAAAAAAACATGCGGGGCAGTCTTTGGGGATTGCCGATAAAGTGAAAACTAAGCGAAAGCTAAAGCGTTCGGTGACGAAGATTCGAGTTCCATGATTTTTGCTCACCTAAAAAGTAGACATATATACACAGTATACATATAGCTCATGGAAAACGTTTGGTGGCAATGACGCGAGTTCCATGATTTTTGATCACCCAAAAAGTGCTCAACGCGCCCAAAGAAGTTTACACTCCACACGCGGCATGTAATGAACAGGTAAATGAATTGGTTCATTATCGTTTAATGACTTGCCTAGCCAAGTGGCGGAACATAGGGCACAGGCACCCTGACACGGATAGGTTAGGTTCGAACTTAGCTCCCGTCATGCCATTCATGGCCGGTTTGCTGCGACAGATATATGGCATCTACTGAGACTATAGAAGAGGAACCACAGTTCAAACGCTGTCCATATCTTTCTTAATATATATTTTTTTTGTGTACGTGTGTATGTCACTGAACTCCTCCTAAACGGCTGGACCGATATTTATGAAAATGTTTTGTGAGTGTTCAAGGGAATTTGAGAATGGTTTAGATTCACAATTGGATCCGGTAGGTGGCGCTACAATCGATTTTTATAATTTTTCGTCGTACATAAAGCAAACGTTGGGACAGGACAACGTCTGTCGGGACCGCTACTATCTATCTATATAAATAAAAATGAATCGCCAAATGTGTGTGTTGCTAATCGTAAAACTCGAGAACGGCTTGACCAATTTCGCTAATTCTTTTTTTTGTGTTTGTTATTGTCAGGAGAAAGTTCTTACGAAAGAAAATTTTGGGAAAAGAAATATACATCCGGGCGAAGCCGGGGTGGGCAACTAGTTAATAATAAAGGCACGTATTACTACATCAATGGTATGGAAACTTCTAGTACTCTGGACGAACACAATAAATCAGTGTTGTAAACTATGTAATATAAATGAATCGTTTTGACACTTCCTGGAATTTAAGTCTGGTGTCGGTAACAGAATCTTCGTTCGTGCATCGATATTGCATCGTTAGCTGTTGACGTAGGTCATCTGATATTATTCAAGGGTAAGGAGTTTGCTGATTCATTCATAGTGTCATGAGTTGTGTGTAGGGTTCCCAACCATACTGTTAAAAACAGTATTATACTTTTTACTGTTCTATAAAAAAAAAAGTATACAAAATACTGTTTTTATGCGATGATATTCCTGCCACTTCAGCCTTCAAAGAAAGAGTGTTTTCCGTAATTATTGCAAAGTGGCGGGATGACAGAAATAGAGCTTGCATTGATTCTATTAAAAATAAGCTGAAATATGTTTTCAATACGACAAAAAAAAATTATACTGTTTACTTTTCTAAACTACTTACTGTCCATTTTAGTTTTTCAACCATGAATTACCTACTTTATTTCTCGTACAAAAAGTTGGGAACCCAAGTTGTGTGTGAAAGGAATACAGTACCTACCTACTTGGAAATGTTTATAGTTTAGGTTTTGATAGTGGCTGATTCGGCAAGGGTTCAGTTATGTTGGCATAATATAAGTAACTAGCGGACGTCACGCGGTTTCACCCGCGTAGTTCCCGTTCCCGTGGGAGTACGGGGATAAAATATAGCCTATGTTACTCGCTGATAATGCAGCTATCCATTGCTGAAACAATTTTTCAAATCGGTCCAGTAGTTTTTAAGTTTATTCGTTACATACAAAAATACAAATCTTTCCTCTTTATAATATTAGTATAGATGTAGAAAGAAAGAAAACTAGTTTATTTGGCACACACGGATACATACAATAATATAATGATATATAATAATAATATAATATCTTGGGACAACTCACACACGGTCATCTGATCCCAAACTAGGCAGAGCCTGTGCTATGGCAACCAGACAACTGATAAACATACTTATATATTTCTAAATACATACATTTTATAGACAAATTACACCCAGACACAGAACAAATGATCATGCTCAATATAGTACAAATTAAAGGAAACTTAATTTTGTAACAGTTTTCTATATTATGTGCCCCGCAGCTGCGCCAAATAGGTCCAGTTCAGCAAAATGCCAGACAACTAGGAGCTGCCCGACGCTGGTTTTCAACTAAACCTTACGTCGAATATTTAACACCTCAAAAAACTGATTCGGATGTGAATCAGTTTTTTAAGGTGTTAAATATACAGGTAACTGGATATATATTGATTACTCATACTCATACTTATGCCAACGAGCAAAACAAAAATAATGTTGAGGTTTAAGGAAATTTTGGGCAGCAAAAACAAAGTTTGGGCCGTTGGCGTTCGATCCCCAGGTCCTAGTTATACTTGTCTTATTGTGTTTATTAAACAAACACAATAAGACAAGTACAATGTATGTACTGCACCTAGTTATATAAAAACTAGATTCACATCAGAAATCATGAATCGGTTTTAGCGTACGACATATCTCAACGAGTTTTGTTGCCAATCAACTGTGTCAAAAGCGACACGAGACAGTACTGAAATGAAAAACGACCTTAAACCTCCAAAGCTAGGTTCTAGGTGCTTATCTATAGTTGGCTGCCTACATCTGCCTAGGCTTTACTTAACTATATCGAGGCCGGATTCCAGTCTGACCGGATCCAACTGAGCATCAGCACAGAATATATAATAGTACTGGGCATCAGTATCTTACATGGAGCGGCTGCCATCTGTTCTCCACAACTAATTAACTATGGAGCGGCTGCCATCTGATCTTCACAACCAATTAACTGGGTAACACGCACGTTACCCCTTGGCAAGACTGGTGCCAGAATCTGGCTTCTGTTTCTGCTTCACCAGTAACTGCTGTCGCAGATCTTCAAATAACAGCCGGTATCAACGGCTTAATGTGCTTTCTGAGGCGCGGAGGAATCTCGCTCTGAAATGCATGGTCATACATTCACAGGCCGACTTCAGCAAGCGTTGCTCCTTCTCGAACATCGACTGGTGCGGCATTTACCTATGATTTAGCCACTAGCTCTTCATACTTGACAATATCCCCCACAGTAACTGCTAGGTCTTTAAACCGTTCTGAGGGGGAGGTCGGTATTCAGCGGTGGTCGTTATGTCCAATTTTGATTTTATGACCGCACTAGAAGAATCCTTCCTGCCTCGCAAATTAGATAATAGTTTAAGTATTCCTTATTTTTAACCTGACGGGTGTAGGAGTGCGTTGGTTGTGTAGTACATAGTCAAACGTAGGATGGAAACTGACTTTTAAATAGGTAGGTACATATGCACTGGGTTCACTCGGTAAGACTTGCAGTAAGGATCCCAATTTGAGTAAAACATGATTAAGATTTTTTGCCCAGGCTTATGGAGTAATTTAACTGTTTGATTTATGTAATTCTAGCAATAGTCATAAGGCCTGGGATAGAAATTAGAGTGGTATAGAGGTATGCGGTACAAAGAGTATAGTCCCGCACCCCTCCACTGTAATGGGAGGATCCTCCGAACCAGACGGTTGTTGTGTTTAAAAGTCAAAAGTCAAAAGTCAAAACGTTTATTTCAATTAGGCCATTAAACGGCACTTTTGAACGTCAGCGTTTACAGTTCAGTAAAAATAATAGAATTACATTAATAAAGTGACTCTACTGTCCATTCGGAAAGGTAGATTCTTATGGAGAAGAACGGACAAGAAACTCCATAGTTACTCTTTTCAAATAATGATTTACAAAATTTGGTATACAAAAATTAATTTAATATTATGTGAGGACGATGCACCCAGAGTATGCTACTTATAAGAACAAAGTATCACCAGTAGAGGTAAACTTATTCATTTTCTAAAGAAATTTAGGTAAATGGTACTCACATATTTACAAACATTGGAACCATTAATTAAACAGTGTGTGAGTCAACAGAAAAATAGAAACACAAAAAAAGGAACAGTATATCTATAAAGTTAATACATAGATCAACCAGTTGGATTTTGTCTACACCCTTGATTGTCCTATGGAGCAGGACCAGCATGTTTCCAAGCATTCTTATCCTGAATGTAATCTTCTAATTTGTAATATGCTTGTTTACAAAGTGTACTTTTAACATAAGTTTTAAATTTTCCTTCATTTAGTTTTAATATGTCAGAAGGTATCTTATTGTAACATTTAACACAATACCCCATGAAAGAACTGTGGACTTTAGCTAATCTAAAAAATGGTTGATCTAATTTGTCTTTATTTCTAGTATTAAAATTATGTCTATCACTAATTTTACTAAAAAGATGACGATTTTTCCGCACATACATAATATTTTCATAAATGAATTGGCAAGGGACTGTCATAATATTAATCTTTTTAAAAAGTTCCCTAAGAGAATCACGGCGACGCAGATTATAAAGGGCTCTGACAGCTCTCTTTTGTAAAATAAATATGGATTCAATGTCAGCAGCCCGACCCCACAGCAAAATACCGTACGACATAATGCTGTGAAAGTAACTAAAGTAGACCAAACGTGCGGTTTCTACGTCTGTTAACTGTCTTATCTTTCTAACAGCATACGCGGCTGAGCTTAGACGACCCGCAAGAGATGTTATATGAGGCCCCCATTGTAATTTCTCGTCCAATGTGATACCTAGGAAAACCGTCTGATTAATGAACTCCAGTTTTTCTCCATTCAATATGATGTCACATTCGCTACTTTTAACATTTGGTAAAGAAAATCTAATACATTTAGTTTTTTTTTTATTTAAAACCAAGTTGTTTGCCGTAAACCAATTTTGGACCTGATGAATACAGCTATTGACGTCGTCAAGATTTTGAGGACGTCGGTCTATTTTAAATATTAATGATGTGTCATCCGCAAATAATACCATCTTTGGTTGATTTTTAAGTAATTGGGGCAAATCATTTATGTAAACTAAAAAAAGGAATGGACCCAATATTGAACCCTGAGGAACGCCCATTGTTGTTTCCGACCCTATTGAGTTTGGTGAGCAACTACCCGATAGTTGATATTCGGACTGTTGTATGTGTTCAAATTGCACGGAGAACTTTGCTTGCGCGATGCAGGATTTCATTGTTTTTAGTTCGTCGTAGATGGCGCTGCGGTTCTTTTTGTTGCCGTACAAGTTTCGCTTCTTAGTTTTTTTATGTGGCGGCATTGATGCCGCTACAGAGGCTCTGATACAAATGGGTATATTCCCAAGTAGAAAAATAATAAAAATATTTAGTCCATCGTTGAAAAAACTGAATCTAAGAACTAAAGTAATTAAAGGTTAAAATTTAAGAGTTTTCAATTTTTATAGTTTTGGCTTTGACAACGGTTGACACCCTTGGGTACCTGTTTAGTTATTCGTGATGAGATGATTATGTCACCGGAAAATGGCAAACGCCGTAAGCTTGTAAAATGTCGCGTGAAATTGTAAACTATTTTTTCTAAACAAGACACGTATATATTGGAAAGTATTGAATTTGGATGGGATTTATTGTAGGTATACAAAACATTTTTTTCATAATATATCGAGAAATAATAATCTAATCAAGGTTTATTACAATCTTACGGAATCTGCAATTTTTCGGTGACATATATAAATATATAGTCCTTCTGACCGATTCCGGCCATGGCGGCCACTCTCAACCGAGACTAGCCATCGGCGCGGGACATATTATAGTGCACAAGTGTGTGCACAAACACAGGTGCACTCCCTCTTCCAGCACTCTCATATTCCGGATAGAAATGTAAAATGTAGGCATTATGTAGGTGGTTGCGGAATTTGTTCGAAAGAGTCACCGCGGCCCTGGAACGCAAAGGGCTTAGAAGGAACACGGATGGGTTTTAGTCAGTAAGAGTCTGACACGCCCTTCCGCTCCACCCAGAGCGGAAGAAGTCATTTGATGACTTCCCATCCTTAAAAAAAAAAAAAAAAAAAAAGGCATTATGTAGGTAGGTAGATCATATCTAACCGGGGATAATTTAGTTATTTAAACAAATGAAGACAAGTCGCGATGAGCTTATCAGTTATGTTATTAAACCAACCCTTTTAGCACATTCATAGAACATGTTTCGTTTGACAGTCTAGCCATTATAAAAAAATGGATTTATTTTGATTTTTCGTATTTTTTAATTTCAAGTTAACATAATTGCAAAAGCAAGTCTCCTGAATTAAAGGAGTGCTCTAAACTTTAACTTTGTCTTCAAAAATTTTAATTTTATAATTCCTTAATAAATATAAGGATTTAAGAAGTCATTGAGTAGCCCTTTCAAAGGTATTGCCTTCCAAGAGTTACAAGGGATGCAGTGACGCTGAAGTCCCACCCACGACCCACGAACCGTCAAATTATCTACACCACCTTATTGAGGAAAATGGGAAACAGGCAAGACATTAGTGTATTTACTTTAGTCACAAATGTCTTGTCAACTATAAATTGATCATGCTAACTGACTGAAAATATATTTCATTAAAGAAATAAAAGTACTTTAATTAAAAGTACTTTAAGTTGTGTATTTAAAATAAAAAATACAGTATTTTAACTATTGTTATTTAAAATGTAAAATACTAATTAGAAACTACTGTCAGGTGTTAGATTTAGCTAGGCTTTTTTGCTGACAATAGCTCGAGCGCTGTTTTATGCAGAACGCACCCATTAATAACATTGCTAAATGAATTTATGTTCAAATTTATTTTGAAGTCATCATTTTAAAATTACATTTTCATAATTTAAAAATTACATTTACTTCTTAAAAAATATTTTATTAAGAAGTAATTGAAATACAAATACCAAATACGTATTTGTATTTCAATGACGTATTTTTGTTACAAGTTATTCAAATACTGCCCAACCCTGATTGTAGTGCAATTTAATCTACATGATCGGCAATCATACGCTTCCTGCACTATCGACATTCCTAGTACCAACACCTAGATCACATAAAATACGTTGAATACATTACATTATATACATTGAATAAGTATTCAACGTCAGAAGCAAGTGCTCGTTTCGAAACGGTCGGTTTCTATGGCGATCCGAAGAACCGGCAAGAAACTCCACAGCTCCACATTGGCTCATTCTTTATCAAAGCATCTATCGTTTCTTTTAATTTGTTGTTGTTTCTGTTTTGTTTCCGTGTCGAATAAATGCTTTCTAACTTATTTAGGGTTGCCAGGCCTTAAAACTAGAACGCCGAAGAGACCAGCTAATTTGATCGGACTTTTAGGTAAGATTTAATAAAAAGGCCGGACAATTTATTGTATTCAGAATTGTGTCTTTCAAATAATATTTAGTAGTCTTATTGTATAAAAACAGTTTTAGTTATAATGACAAAACGAAATTGGATGAATCAATCTGCTTTAATAATTGTATTATTTTCAGACTAAAAATCGGTAGATAAATTATTTAAAGCCTAACAAAAGCCGGACAATTCTAACACAGTATAATTTGGCCGGACACGCAACCTAAAAGCTAGACTACGTCGGGCTTTATCTGGACAAATGCAACCCTTATTCTATTCTCCACAGCATCATTAAGAAGAAGAGAAAACATACCCCATCTCTTCGGCGTCCTGCCCAAAAAGCTGTTCTCCTCATGATTGTAGATGGCGTTCATGAATCTGGAGAAACACGTCCCTGGAGGAGGAGGTGCCCGCACCCACTCCTCGACTCCATTCGCTTTGCTCGCCATGATACCCGACTTTACTTTATAAAAACTTTCGTACTATCGATTTATTTGTATGAGAACAGGGAGGGCTATGCGCGACCGTCACTCACGACGGTGTCGGGAATACTGCGCGTACGCAGGTCGGGTTGCGGTACAAGTGTTCAATGGGTGTCGTTGTAAATGTCTGGTTTCTTTGATTAATGTTCTTTGTTGGGTGTTTATGGAAGGATCTAGACATCTAGTGGTTTCGGTTTGTTTTCAATGTGAACAGTTTTTCGGATATTTTGACAATTCCCAGCTATTACTCGTATTACATTGATGTGGCTGAAGTATTAAACTTACTGTAACTATATTTATAGGTATTTTTTATAAACATTTAAAGCGTTGGTAGTTTATTACAATTTCCTTGCCTTACAGCTAGGTACCAACAATACAGCTAACATACATAATGTTTTCGTTATTTCGTTGAAATAACCTTCACATTATGATAAACATTAGTATGTAGTTTACTTGCTATATTTATTGTATAAATAAGAAGGTACCCTTATTTATGTTAAAACTATTTATAACACCTTACAATCTTACACATTACCAATGTTTATGTTTCAAATTATCGAAGTAGGTGGGTATACAAATATGCTCTGTCTTTAACCCTAATTAAAAAATAAAATAAATAATCTTATGTCAACTACTTAGATCGCAGTAGTACAACGCAACCACTTAAGGTAGAAAAAAGATTTGCAGTAGGTAATGCCTTCAATCATGGATCCTACTTTGGGATTAGAGTATCAATAGCTAAGAGAAATGTTTTGAAGAGGATTAATTCAAATTGGATGTAGGTAAGCTTATTATTTTGGTCGTAATTAAATTGTTCACCGTATTATTTTATTACAGTGGTAAAATAAATTTACGAACATAGAACAATAGGTATTCATTCAAGATGCAATCTCAGAAATTATAGATACTATCGACGCGATCCCACATAGTTCATCTCTAAATTCTCTATCTCTAGGACACGGACGTTTGACAAAAACTCCGGCTTCACCGATATGCCTGCGACATCGTAAACACGTGCAAGGGGAACATGTGTGACAGATCACCACAGTTTCAACAGTTTACCAGATGAGATTTTTGTGACCAGATACATTAAAATGCATCACAAAATTGACATAATAATATAGTTTTTAACCGACATCAAAAAAAGGAAGAGATTTTTTAATTCAGTTGTTTTTTTTTTTGTTTTTAAACTCATAACTCCATACCCGAAAAAGCCTTAACCATATCAAGGAACTCACTTAAGCATTTATTATTATTTATTATTCTGTTTATTAATTTCACTTAGGTACATAGATACTAATTACATTTTTAAATATTTCTTAAAAAAAAACATTTAAAAATATAAAAATTAGTAGTCCGCCGGTGTCGGTAGCAGGGTCCAAGCTACCGGTGGTTAGGACTTCATATTTATAATATTATTAGTGTTTAAATGAATGGCAACGTTGGAGCGCGGGAAATAAAAGTTGAGAAGTCAATTGATTGTTTATTATTTCATTCTACTACAGATTCTACGGGATAACGGGCCTATAGGCGACGGTGAACAATCTTTTCTACATAGGTACAAAGTACGAGGCGGTGCCGCCATACAAATGTAAACTTAGGTCGAGTAAGAGTGAAGTGTGAGTATGGGTTGACAGCTCACTTCATGTTCACTGCACTTAAAATTACGGTGACGGTACACGGTGAGAGTTTTACAGAATCGCAACGCAATGCTGGTGTAAATATTTAGAAATATATGTAAATAGACCCACGCCTTTTTCCTATGGCGGTACGAAGAAATGTCACCAACACAGAAGGCACCCGCTTTTTTATTTATCCATGGGAAATTATCAAATGACTTCTTCCGCTATGGGTGGGGTGGAAGGGAGTGTCAAGAGCTACTGACTAAAACTCATCCATATTCCTCGAAATGCTCTTTGCGTTGCAGGGCCGCGGTGACTCTTTCGAATAAATTCCGCAAAGAGCGCACCTGCTACGACCCTAACACACTGCTATCGATTCGTTTATACTCATCATTGGAACATAGGTACCTTCATAATCGGGACGTATCACCAGACCCCCGAAAATAGGGACGTCACCCGCGAATCGGGACACCTGGCAACTCTATTTATAATTGAATGTTCTCATTCGCATCTATCAAAAAAAACTCGTAAATCCGTTACTGATGACTTTTGCATCAAATTCGCAATCTGTCCACACCACTAATCAATCCTAATATTTAAAATTATTCTTCCGTTACTGACTGTCTGAGTGACTGGCAGACAACGCACAGCCGAAACTGCTGGTCGTAGAAAGCTGAAATTTGGCATGTAGGTTTCTTGGGGAGTGTAGGGAGCACTAAGAGTATTTCTCGAAATTTCTACGGGAACGGGAAAAAAGGGATACCTATGCGCGTACGCGGGCAAAAGCTAGTACTTATTTTTATATTTTGACAGATGCTATAATGCGGCTGCGATGAGAAATTTCCCTAAAAATGACGGGAATTTATCCTCTGGTCATACAGGCACGCCGGTTGTGCGTACACTAGGCACTTATAGACTTTCTGAAGAACGACATCACCAATAAAAATCTGTGAATGTCCTTCAAGGGCGTCCTCTAAGCTTGCGGTGTCCACTCACTATGCCTTGTTAATTAAATACCTTCTGTCAGCCACCTAACAATCATCCTCTCAAGCTCAAAACATACTCCTTTCAATTTTTATCACTACATCTTTTAAGTCCCAACGTGCTACGTTGCATTGCCACATCACTTTTATTACAATACAACACACATGCTTCGCAAGTAAAGCATTTCACAACCCGGAAGATATTTATCGCCTTAACTAGCCTGTAGGCAACCTACAGGCTAGTAAAGGAGTAATAGAGATGTGGACAGATAGAGATGCGAATGAGAACATTCAATTATAAATTGAGTTGCTAGGTGTCCCAAAAGTCCCAATTCGTTGCGGAATTTGTTCGAAAGAGTCACCGCGGCCCTGGAACGCAAAGCGCTTTAGAAAGAACACGGATGGGTTTTACTCAGTAAGAATCTGGCACGCCCTTCCGCTCCGCCTAGAGCGGAAGAAGTTATTTGATGACTCCTAATTATTAAAAAAAGGTGTCGATCGGTGGTCTGTGACACGTCCCGATTATGAAGGTACCTGTCCCGATGACGAGTAGATATAAATGAAGCAAAAGGAGTGTGTTAGGATCGTATCAGAAAGTATTTTCTGAAAAAGTCGTGGGCCTATTTATACGGGTACATGTAAACCGTTGACCGATTCCATTCTTCCAGTAGAATCTAACGGCCGATTGAGCCGACCTTGGTGAGCAAGGTCAGTCGCAAGGGAGTCATTATTGTCACGACAATAACTAGTCTGGACCGCATCCGTACTTACTTCCACCTATTATAGCCAAGAGGGCTTAATAGGCTTGAGATGCGAGCATACAGCGAGTATTTATGACGTCACCAGCAGGCCAGCCAGTCTTATCCCGTGAAAACTATTGTGAAGAAAGCGTGAAGTGAATTGTCTGTCTACATGCAGCTATGGATTACCAACTCACTAACGGCCCGTTTCAATAAAGTATCTACCTTTAACCAACTGTCGAAATTAGCTACAACTAACAGTAGCTGAAACGTCATTTTTGCCTTTGTAACATGACGTTTCAGCTACAGATACTACCTGCCTACTATGACATGCTAATGCCATCCAATTCCGACGATATAAAAGGAATAGTGCTATACGATATGTATAGCTTTGTCTCTCTCTTGGAGCGGAATCTCGACCGTTTTAAGACTTAATAGTAGGGCCCTGTTGGTAGCTAATTTGACAGTTGCTTACAGGTAGATACCTACGTTATTGAAACGGGTCGTTAGTGATTTGGTAATCCATAGCTGCATATAGACAGACAATTCACTTCACGCTCTCTTCACCTTAATAAGGTATCTAATAATTAATGATTATGTTCACTTCGTCTAAGTTTTTGAATGAGCATTTCAACCGGTAGGTACAGTAAAATTACAGGTTTTATTTTTAATTTAACGGATTCAATTCCAGGTTCAGACAGGCGATTATTTAAAATTCTTTGAAAGCAGTTCGTATTGTTTTTAAAATAAAAATGAAGTCTTCATTATACGTTTTTCTATTATATTTAAGATACTTTCCCTCCATGTGGCAAAGTCGTGGTACCTACACCATGCATAATAGTAATTATTTTAGTTATTACGTCATTCATTAGCCGTAAGTAGATTACTACGCCATAACATGGTGGCAATATTAATAAATTATCTAATTCTTTTCCCAAGTCCCAGTGAGTAACAGCCTTTAGTTTGACGCGGTGCATTCGGATCCCACTCGCTGCACTAATGCGGATTGTGGACTCACTTAGCACAAATACAAGAATGACTACACGATGCGTTCTTATTGCTTCATTACAACAGAATTATTATTATTTCTGTAATGGACCGTCCGCGTCCACACGATACAATACATCTATAAACTTCTATTTCATAAACTTCTATAGAGTTTTGTCTATGTTACAAAGTCTGTGCAGACCGCATTCATGATGCGCAAAGTTGATTCTCCCAATTGCGTTGTATGTGGAGTTGTAGAAGACGTGCATCATATCCTGTCGGAGTGTGTTCGTGTTGGAGTCCAAAGACGTCAAACTTTTGTCAATAGCTTTAATGTAGGCTTCTATAATAGCGTTCTGGCCTCACCATTATCGGATGAGGCTAGAACACTTTATCATATTATTATTATGGGTATAAGGTTGCGGGTAGGCTAGTTTACAATATTTTTGTATTCAATCATCGGGGTGACATATTCTTTTTAGAAAAAACCCTGTAAATGAATAAAGAAAAAAAAAAAAAAAAGTCTGTCCAGACAAATCTCGGTGTGATAGATATTTTTAGGTTTCCGTAGGCCTCTGCTGTCCGTTCGTCCATCTGTCTGTCAGCGGGCTGTATCTCATGAACCGTAATAGAATATATACCGTATAAAATAAAATACACACACTGAAAATTTAAACTGTCTACCAGTTTAAATTTTCAGTGTGTGTATTTTTATTGCCGCTATAACAACAAATAATAGAAATTAAATTAAATTATAAACTACAAGAAACGTGTTTTTTTCGTTTAATGGTACCTACGGAACCCTTCGTTTGAGAGTCCGACTCGCACTTGTTTTTATTCAGAGTTCGAAGTCTGTGCACACAAAAATAATGTAGGTATCTATCATGTGGATGCGCTTTAAGGAAATCGCTACTAATGGTACTCCCCAAGTTTGAGAAGTAAATCTGCCGACTCTCTGTCGTCAAATTCCATGTGGATGTTGGAATTATCTGTTAACACAGGGACAATTAAGCTAACGCGAAACTGTACAGAGTTTTAAGGTAAGCTTCTAAGGTAATAATTTCAAGTTACTAAGAGTATGTAGGTATATGTCACCGGAAAATAGCAAACTCCGTAAGATTATAAAATAACTTGAGAGATTGTAAACTCTCGATAAAATTGTCAACTGAACATTTGGCATAGGTACTATTTTACGCATCAAAATTTGATAGTCTACAATCTCGCGAAATCATTCCGAGATTGTGAATTATAATAAAATGGCAATCAATCAGAGCACAAGTCTACAATTTATTACGCGGTTGGATAAGAGGGGTTTACAAAATACAAATCACGCCTGTCCTTGAAAAGGCTAATGCGTGCTTCGAAACAAATCTACGCCCTAAAGACTCGTAAATCGACACCGTTTCCATTGAACCATCACTGCTCCATGAAAACATTAATGAGAAAATTATAATCCTATTTAGTCCGTCCGTTACATTTTCAAAAAATATTGGACTCGACTGGTATTTTTTGCCATTTCAAATCGATCAAAATGATGAAGCGCATCAGCGAGAGCGGGGACTGGTGACGTCACGTCGCTAGTAAACATTTTACTATCGTAGTGACGTCACGCGAGTTTTCAACGCACTGTATCGTCTTAATTTTTTGTTTAGGTACGTGAAAAAGAAAAAAATACGTGTCCAATATTTTTTGGAAATCTATGTGACGGTCTAATTCGAGTTCTTCAGTAAAAGTAACCCTATTGATCGTTTTTTTTTACTTTCTTATGTCATTGGATATGATAGGACTCTTTGTCGTGGATCGAACTGAGTATTATTTATTTATTTAAACTTTAACATCTGCCTAGCCTTTTCCCAACTATATTTGGGTTCGGCTTCCAGTCAAATCGGATTCAGCTGAATACCAGTATTTTACGTGGAGCGGCTGCCTACCAGACCTCCACAACCCATTAACTGGATAACACGGTAATTCTTGGCAAGACTGGAGTCAGATTTACTGTGAGCTTTTGACATTCCGTAACGACTGCCAAAGATCTACAAATGACAGCCGGGACTAACAGCTTAACGTGCTTTCCGAGCCACGGAGGAAACTCGGAATGTTAAGATGGTCACCCATCTACAAACCAACCTTGGCAAGCGTTGCTTAACCTTGATCGACCCTACGTATAGCTACGAGCTCATTTATTTAAACTTTGTGCACTAGAAAAAACACTATACAAAAGCGGACATTTACTTTTTAGGTGATACAAACCAAATAGATGTCGCCCCAGTACATTGGTTGCAATAAATTATTCAATTTTTACGCTCGACTTGAGTGGTCTTGTTTGCTAAGAGAGGGAATGTGGGTTTCAAGTAAATAACAACAAAACCATTTTTTTTTATTGCTTAAAAATATATTTCAGGCACTTTGATATGGAAAAATATCGTTCACTCTATATTGCCCATTTACACTTTATTGCCTTACGGTAAAGCTAAAAATTGAATGGGATATTTGTCAATACATACATTTCTTACTTACAGTAAGCATTGGACGCAAATCTTAATATCATTGGACGGATATTATGGAATGAGATTCATTTATTAATAACTTATCTTTTGTTAAGTTATTAAATGTCTTTTTTTGGAGATTATTTCTTAATTACAGTTGAAACACATGAAACACAATTTAATTATACGTAATATTGACTACCCAAGACAATAGAATTATATATATTTTTATATTTAGAGCCAAATACAATTATTATTGTAAATATAATTAATTTGAACCATTTGTATAAATGAAATAACTAATAAAGAATATAAAATAAAAAGACAGAAATGCTAATTCGTATAAAAATAAAATTAGTCATAAGTACAAGGTAATAAACTAAACTATTTGCATATAATTAATTTGAACCATTTGTATAAATGAAATAACTAATAAAGAATATAAAATAAAAAGACAGAAATGCTAATTCGTATAAAAATAAAATTAGTCATAAGTACAAGGTAATAAACTAAACTATTTGCATATAATTAATTTGAACCATTTGTATAAATGAAATAACTAATAAAGAATATAAAATAAAAAGACAGAAATGCTAATTCGTATAAAAATAAAATTAGTCATAAGTACAAGGTAATAAACTAAACTATTTGCATATAATTAATTTGAACCATTTGTATAAATGAAATAACTAATAAAGAATATAAAATAAAAAGACAGAAATGCTAATTCGTATAAAAATAAAATTAGTCATAAGTACAAGGTAATAAACTAAACTATTTGCAGTATATGTCATTATTTAGTTAAAAAGGCGAGTGATAACAATACGTCAGTCTTAAATGTTAAGATTCTGATTTGAAATTAAGAGGAAATAAAAATATACAACGTGTAACAGAATGAACGCAAGACGAAAAGGGGTCATATTACTCATCATTATGAACAACATTTACTATAGGACAAACACTAAAAACGCGAAAAATAAATGACTGCCCATACATTTACCCAGACTGGCCTGTTGGTCGAGTGGTTAGTGACCCTGACTGCTAAACCGGAGGTCGTGGGTTCGATTCCTACCCAGGACAAATCTTTGTGTGATGAGCATGATCATTTGTTCTGTGTCTGGGTGTAATTTGTCTATAATATGTATGTATTTAGAAATATATAAGTATGTTTATCAGTTGTCTGGTTGCCATAGCACAGGCTCTGCCTAGTTTGGGATCGGATGACCGTGTGTAAGTTGTCCCAAGATATATTATATTATATTATTATTACATTTATCAGAGCATAACTCGACAAAATGATGAATGAGTGAACAACTGATGTTTTTTTGGCGATTTCGGGTTTGGGCCCATAGTAAAAATTGTTGATAATGATGAATACAATGACCCCTTTTCAGGTATTGCGTTCATTCTATTACACTTTGAACACGTATATGTAACATACTGAGTACAGAGCGATTTAGCGATAGCGAAGATTGTTAATGTTAACGTGAATCGCTATCGCTATGATATATTATAGCGTCGCTATCGCTATGATATTGTACTTACAGTAATTATGTTCGGTGAGTAACCCGGAACGCATCTATTTTTAAGTAGGCACTTAGGATCAGTCAACAATAATATAACGCATGATGTGCTTACCTGTAAGGAATTGGTACACTAGTATGTAAGTTTATTTGTTGTATCTCATATCTTGTATTAAATTGTTGATGAGCCAAATAAATAACATAAAATACAGTCAGTTATCGGAAATGAATGTGGCGAAGTTCCAAACGTGTGTTACCTACTGCGATTGGTCAAATTAATTTTAAAAAGTCAATTGCATCACTTGACTGCCTTTAATTTGAGACGTGTTCAAAATGTATATTTTATTATCGACCTGCATATATGTATAACTCCGCCTCTCTCTCACAAATTTATTTCACTAAAAAACTCTTTATCGTCGCGTATAAGTATCAGAAATCAAAAGCACTGGGCTTAAATGCATAAAAGGTTCGTATGAAAAACATACACAGTATTCTTATGGACTAAACAACACAACACACAAAATATTACAATCTAGTACATAGTTACACACAACACAAATATAAGGGAATATCAAAAGGATAATATTGGACGGATTTATTAAGTCGACCTTAAGTAGTATTGCTATTAAACATTAGATTGATAAAATCATATTCATTTTGCAGGCTCAAGTGTTAAACTGCAGTTTATTCACATATAACACTATTTAAATTTGTATAAAGCTGCCATTTAGATAGGGATTCGAACATTCGATTAGAAAAACCAGTTTTCTATTATTATTTAAATGTTTCAATGAATCAGTCCTTTACATACCAGTACAAAGGCTGTAGATAGTTACTCCATGTAAAATAGGAGTATTCAGCTGCATTCCGTAAAACTAGAAGTGAACCCCAATACAGCTGGGTCAAAACATATTGATTTTTACATCCCAGTTGGAATATCCTCGACTTAAAATTGTCTCCATATTTCTTAAATCCACAAACTATTTTAGCTACCTTGAGATTCCATCAGTTTTCGAGTCTTTTCATTTAAAAAAATACATAGAGGTATAATAATCGCACTGGCTTTCGTGCTTCAAAAATGCAATTTTATGTCATATTTTTTTTTGGTCTACTGGAAAGACCAAGTTTTAAAATGCCAATCTCACACAATTATTGCAATAAAACTATTTCTTACATACTTACAATGAAGAAAAGGCTTGGTCTACTCGGTCTACCGAAAAGACCGGGTACAGTAACACCGTGAAATATGAAATATAGTCTAATTACTTTTTTATTTGTTGGAGACAAAGCAGTTTGGCAACCTTGGCGATACAATTTAACTGTGTTTGGATAAGGCTACAATTTAAATGCGTACCAAGTAAAATATGTTATCTTCAAATAAAATAAACCCACTCTATACCGAGGTGCCTAAGGAACAACGTTTTAAGTTCCAACATAATTATACACTCATCAAAATAATTGTATGTGTTGTATTTATATTCTTTTTGCCTACCAAAATGGATAAATGGTTACCAAATCTTGTTTCCCTGAAATACAATGTTACTTCTGTTACTAGGAGAACTTGGATGCAAGAGCGAGCTAAGCGAGCTCGGGACTTAGGACACCCCGACTCGGACAGGTTAGGTTAGAAGGGGATGGCGGGGTCTAGTGAGCGAGCGAAGCGAGCGAGTCAGACCCCGCTATCCCCTTCGTGGTTGTTTTTTTTTAACCACAACAACCGAATTTGATTTTGGTGAGCATTTGTCCATTCTGGCAACTATTTCGTTTTTTTTTTGTAGTAAATAGGTACTTTTCTGGTAGGCGTTTAAACACAAGCCTTTGGATAATGGCTTATTTCATCGTCATCTATATGTCACCGGAAAATTGCAATCTCCGTAAGATTGTAAAAAATCTTCAATTTCTCGATATATTATGAAAAAATCGTTGTTTACAATAAATCCCATCCAAATTCAATAATTTCTAATATATCCGTGTCTTATTAAGAAAATAACAGTTTATAATTTCACGCGATATTTTACAATCTTACGGCGTTTGCAATTTTCCGGTGACATATACAACGTGTAACAGAATAAACGCAATACCTCTTAGGAGGTCATTGTACTCATCATTATGAACAACTTTTACTATGGGACCAACCCCGAAATCGCAAAAAACAAATCAGCTGTTCAGTAGGTACATTTTGTCGAGTTATGCGCACATAAAGGTATGGGGCAATCAATTTTTTTTCTTAATTTCAGTGTTGGTCTCATAGTAAAGGTTGTTCATAATGATGAGTACAATGACCCCTTAAGAGGTATTGCGTTTATTCTGTTACACGTTGTATAGTTTTTTTGCCATTTCTAGCCGACTGCAGCTAATGTATATATATATTTTTTATTTATTTATGCCTATTAAAAGAATGGCTTGTATTTTAACAGACAAGAAACCAGCTTATCTGTGTCGGGATTTGTGTTCTTTTTGACACCATCTCAAAAGCTTGAAAAGTAGAAGTATTTTCTAGGTCTGCCAAGCTGCGTTGTCTCAAAAAACGAGCTACTAAATATGCGTGTAAAAAAAAAGTGCGAATGCACAGTGCCCTTACGATTGTGGGCATAGTCAAACAGGTCCTTAGTATACTTATATTTTCGAGGTATTACTATGCAACGTACCAAGCCAAGTAGACGCATTTCGACAGATCATTGAGTACCTATTCGACCATCAGCTCGAAGTGAACCACTCCCATTCGTTCTCTCCGATCGTACTTGATGTTCTTCGCCCAGGCGCGGCACTCGATGTTTATCAGGATACCGGCTGAAACAGGTCATAAATATACATTATTTCACCCGCGTAGTTCCCGTTCCCGTGGGAGTACGGGGATAAAATATAGTCTATGTTATTCGCTGATAATGTAGCTATCTATTGCTGAAAGATTTTTTCAAATCGGTCCAGTAGTTTTTAAGTTTATTCGTTACATACAAAAATACAAATCTTTCCTCTTTATAATATTAGTATAGACTAGCGTCTTGCAGCAGCTTTGCCCGCGTAATTGGCGGAAATTATCCCAAGGGAACATACTCCCGGGATAAAAAGTAGCTTTTACGCGATTTACAGACAGACGGAATCTTCCTGAAAGAATCTAATTAGTCCGTCAGATAGATTTCCAAAAATATTGGATACCTATACAACGTCCGTGGAGTTTCTTGCACGTTCTTCTCCATAGAGATCTACGCTTTCGAACGTGCAAATAGCTTCATGTTTTTGACGGACTGACTTTGACAATTCAAAAGTACCTGATAATGGTTTATTTGAAATAAATGCTTTGACTTTGACTTTGAACGTGCAACAATACCTGAAAAGGGGTCATGGTACTCATCATTATGAACCCCAAAATCTCGAAATAAACATAAAATCTTTGTTCTGTTTATGACTGTAGTGTTGACAATGTTTCTTCCTAGTAAAAAAAACATAGTACTTACTCCTGGGTCTCTGCAAGTGGATAGCGACCAGGGGACTGAGGTACCCCTCGGCGTTTTCATACGGGTAGAAGTACCCTGGGAAGCCGGGGAAGGGCAGGTAATTGATGGGCCCGATGTTCTCCTTGTCGGCTGGAGTCTCGCCCTGGCATGATACCCACACCATGTCACCCTGAAAACAAAGTGTTATTTTTTAGAGTTCCGTCCCCAAAGGCCAACGGGGCCCTATTACTAAGCATCCGCTGTTCGTCCGTCCGTCTGTCTGTCAGCGGGCTGTATCTCAAGAACCGTTATAGGTAGACAACTTTAATTTTCACAGTGTGTACTTCTGTTACCGCTATAACAACGGATAATCCTAATAATATTATAAACGCGAAAGTTTGTAAGTATGGATGGATGTTTGTAACTCTTTCACGTAAAAACTACTGAGTGGATTTGGATGAATGTAGCACACATATAGTTTCTGACCTGGATTAACACATAGGATTTTTATCCCGATATTCCCACTGGATCGAGAGTTCCGCGGGCGACAGCTAGTTAAAAATAAAAGATTTAAAAATAAATTAAAAGAACATAGTAATAATTCTTGGACGATGGTACGGAACCATTCATGCGCGAGTTCGACTTGTATTTGGGCGGTTTTTATGTACTGTATGTGTTTCATGTAATATGAAAAGGCTAGAGGCAGATTTTGATGATTGGCAACACTAACGTAGTTCGGGTTATAGTGGGTGAGGTTCCAGATGTGCTGCTGCAGCTCTATGGGCATCTCCTTGGGCAGGTCGGCCATCCCCATGTAGAACTCGGGCCGCCAGCCGTAGATCCTGTAACATCATGGAATTTACGTGTAACATCCACGGGTGCGAAACACGAAGACGTTTATATATATATATAGATTAAAGTATTTTAAAATATTTGTGTTTAAAAAGGGTAGAATTTTCGATCACGAATGTTAGAGCAATTTCAAGTATTCTATAAAGTGAAACTTCTCTCTGAAGTTTTTTCGAAAATTCCTTTTCTCACTTTTGACGTGGTTATCTTGCGTATGCGTACCAAGTTTAATTAAAATCGATGCAGTAATTTTCAAGAATAAGGACTTCAAAGTTCAAACACCATGAGAAGTAAACGATCTTAAGAATAAAGGTACAGCACTGTCTCTGCCAGGGTTGCGGAATTGTTCGAAAGAGTTACCGAGGCCCTGGAACGCCAAGGGCATTAGAAGGAACACAGGTGGGTTTTAGTCAGTTAGAGTCTGACACTCCCTGACACTCCCTACCGCGAGCGGGAGCAGTTATTTAATGATTTCACGTTAACCTTTTAAACGCCAGAGCATAAACGCATCGGCGTGCCCCCGACGCCAAGCCACAAATTCGCCGTACTTTTTGTCACATATTTGTAACGTTTGGCGTACAGGGTACGCGCTTGCTTGTCATGTATACGTGACAATGGCGTTCAAAAGGTTAAAAAAAAGCACTGACTTGTTCAGTTTCAAGAAGATGCAGGGCGAAGACTTGTGGAAGGAGAAGTGGTTCTCATCTATGCAGGGGTCCAGGTCGCGTATGTCCACGTCGCACACCTTGCCGGGCGGCGGCGGCTTGTTGAAGTCACAGTTGTAGATGTTCTGACCCGCGCCCGCTGTTTGACCCTTCTTCTTGTATACTGTAAATGTGAAAATACTTAAGTTTCCAGATCCAGGGGGGCTAAGGGGCTCAAGCGCCCCCCCCCNCCCCCCCCCCCCCCCCACACTCAGATACATTTGGTAGTCTACAATCTAATGAAGTCATTGAGGAATTTACGAAATGTTATCCAAGGAGGCTTGTTTAGGGTTCCGTACCC
Source organism: Mamestra configurata (assembly GCA_002192655.3). NCBI lineage: Eukaryota > Metazoa > Arthropoda > Insecta > Lepidoptera > Noctuidae > Mamestra > Mamestra configurata. The sequence goes on along the minus strand of NDFZ01005084.1, from coordinate 158,197 downwards.
AAAGAACCTCTCGCTGCCGGCCGTAGTCCGTTTTATGGTCGGCGGCGAGGAGTCCTGGGACGCGGTGGTCTCCTTCTGCGAAGCAGTTATCGCGCCGGAGGCTGCGCGATTGTGTCACACATGTGGCGGTCCCATTCTTATTAAGATTTAGCTTCTGCCCGCGGCTTCACCCGCGTTTCAAGAGTTTCTTTTTTTTGCACGGAACCGTAATCCTTTTTCTGGTTTTGGATCTTTGACTGGTTGGAATTTTTTGGGGGTACCAACACTAAAAACTGAAAGTCGATGTCAAAACATTTCGTGATTCAGGTCAACGGGAACTACCATACCATATAGGTTTTCGACCTAAAACCTATAGGGTACTTACTTCCAGTTGACCTGGAATTGTCAATTTTGGTTAAAAACAAGGTCTTACAGCACAAGTAAAGGGATAATTCCGAAAAATAAAAAAAATGTTGAAAATTAAGGTACATTTTAGTACTTACAAGTTTTCGCGAAAATCTAAAATTGCCCTCGTCTTTTTATCGTGTTGAAATCGAAATTTTGAAAGCACCTAATAGGGACTACAAACCTCAGTATCTGGAATAAATTTCAACTTGCTAGGTCCAACCGTTCCTGAGAAAATCGGTGGTGACACACGGACAGACAGACAGACGGACAAGAGAGTGATCTTATAAGGGTCCTTTTTTACCTTTTGAGGTACGGAACCCTAAAAACGAAGAAACCACATCGACTTAACCAACCAAAATATCTCTTCGTGGTGATTTTTATTTGGAAGTCGGTTGTATTTTATTTTTTAAGTTTTTTTTAAAGAAAAAGAAGATAAATTCAAGTACTAGTACTCACCCGACAAAAAATCAATGAGTTGATCTTCCCAGTACTTGTAGCTTTCATACCCAGTGCCCTTATACCAGATGAGGGTGCTCCTAACATCGGGCGGCAGCGGCCGGAAGCCCAGCCCTGGGCTGGAGCCGATCACGCTGTCATCCTGCTGCAGCCGAGGTACGCGAGGGTTGATGAAGTGCTGCAGGAACGTGGCCATGCACACCGTAAACAGGGCTATCAGGACGGCGTAGAAGATCGAGTAGAAGATGAGAATTTTTCCTGTAAATTAAAGAAAAGCAGACATCTAAATACTTTTGAATATTGAAATAATAAATTATTTTATTTTATTTTTATTACATATATGAAAAAGGGAACAACAAACAGCTACATTATATAATACTTACTACAAACAGAAATAACAATAACTTAATTAATAATGTAGCCCACAGCGCTGTTTACAAGTTACCATTAATATTTATATACTTTAAGTCGCTAGGGGGTAAGCTGTACTGTCATTATTGGTGTAACTGTCATGCATGTATGCATGACAGTTACACCAATAATATAAAAACATAAATACAAAACAGAGATACAAAATTAGACTCTGTATAAAGATTGGCCCAAAAGTGTCTCATACAATAATCTACGAAATTTACTTAATTAAGGCCCATGTGAAGAATGTTAGGGCTTATTCATTAAATCAAAATCTTACTATTAGTTGAAATACTGCTTAGCTAAATTTAGATTGACAAATTCTTTATAACAACATGTAAAAAAAATCGACTGCCGCATACATTTTCTGTGCGCATAACTCGAGGAAATGAACTGAACAGCTGTTTTTTTTTCGCCATTTTGGGGTTGGTCTCATAGTAAAATGGTAGGAACTTTTTCCTCTTATTCAGCTGATTTCTTTTTCGCGATTTCGGGGTTGTTCACAATGATGAGTACAGTGGCAAATTTTCTGGTAGGTATTGCGATTATTCTGCTACACATTGTTTTGAAAATCTGCTTGTTTTAGTATTTAAACTAAGCATGTGGTTACTTATTTGTTTATTATGAATAAGGATGTTTAGGTTTAGATATCGATAGTAATATTTTGTATGTTTAAAGACCACCTTGGTATTTCTGGAGCTCCTAAACAAGCTTTTTAAGTATCATATTTACTAGTTTATTATTTTAGCATACATAGATACGTATTTTATTAGCCTTTTGAACGCCATTGTCACGTATACATGACAAGCAAGCGCGTGCCCTGTACGCCATACGTCTCAAAAATGTGACAAAAAGTACGGCGCATTTGTGGCTTGGCGTCGGGGGCACGCCGATGCGTTTATGCTCTGGCGTTCAAAAGGTTAATATAATGTAGGTACCTATATTATTTGTGTATTCTTTCCGAAACAAAATTCCTTTTATAATTTTATTTTTATTTGTTGTAAACCTACCACAATGTAGTCTTTTTAACCCAAAGGTTGACTTGACCGGTAGAGAATGCCTTGATGCATTAAGTCCACCCATGTACCACTATTGTACATTAAGTTTAAATAAATAAATAAAAACCTTAATTTTTAAACTTGAATTTAAAATCTGTTTCATTTGTTTGTTCCTTGTTCTCTACTATAGTTATAGCACAGTATGTACCTACTTCGTGACCACTATTTGTTATGTCTACAAACTGTTCTCATAAAAAGTTATCTTTGCGAAAATTTACGTAACCTTTAACTTTAAAGAGTCATGTAGGTACTTACCTACCATAATTTTTAATTACTTTTTTTATTTTTCAAATTAGTTGTGGCAAAAATGTTATCAAAGAAAGAAGTCAACATAGATATAATAATTTATATTTCTATGGAAGTCAATATCTCAGTGGCTCAAGACTGCCACAGCTGTTATTATTATTTTTGTATGCCTTTGACAATCTCGGGACCCTAAGGTCCCGGTTCTTTGGTAGGTAAGAGGGGCCGAAGTCAACTCGCAGAGGCCCCGTTATACATTTCCAATGAGATGAGGCACCAACCAACGATTATTTCTGTACCTACTATGAAAGTAAACTCAAAGACAATCCCCGGTTGGTGCAGGACTATTGCAAAATATGGAAACAAAAGATGAGACTCTGGGTTTGGGTGGTTCAGTGGACTGATTACCATATACTATAGAAGAACTATTGGCCCCTGCCTGACTACTGACAATATACACGGCTTCAAATGACAGAGAGTCACTTCCACACTCAATATAAGGGCCCCCCAAAATGGTCCCTAGCACAATGTAACGTAGCGCCAAGGGGGCAACATATCCTGCGGTGCTAGAGGAGTGGAGAGGTATACCACAGCTATCAGGACAATTCCGGAAGTACGGTCAAGATCTATTTAATTAATGTACTTAATGCAATAGGTTCTATGTTAGCGTATTTTGTAACTGTAGTATTAACTTTTGTCATAACCACAATAATTTAGAGGAACATAATAATTGATTTATAAATAATAGTATTATTAATATTACCATAACTGAAAAATTTCTACAAAAAGAAACATTTTTTGCATCAGAGAAGAATAATTACAGGAAAGAAGACCTTTGAGCTGCATTGATAACCGAACCTTATCCGTTCTAACTTTTAAATTTTTTTGAGAATATTGATAACTTTTGCCCTTTTGCCCAATTTGTGCTGTTGGCACAGCAAAAGTTTGTTTGTCATACAAATTGTTATCTGTTTTCTACTAATATTATGAATAAATGCTTGAGGATGACATACTTGGGCACTCTCCAAAAACCATAGGCAGCTGGAATACTGTCAGAGAGCTACGGAGAGATAAATGTAGAGAACGAAACACATCTCATCAGGAGTGAAACCAAACGAAATGTAAATGGACAGGCCATATTTTCTGGAAACCCCAGGTCAAAAGTCAAAAGTCAAAACGTTTATTTCAATTAGGCCATTAAACGTCACTTTTGAACGTCAGCATTTACAGTTCAGTAAAATAATAATATTACATTAATAAAGTGACTCTACTGTCCATTCGGCAAAGGTAGATTCTTATGGAGAAGAACGGACAAGAAACTCCATAGTTACTCTTTTCAAATAATGATTTTACAAAATTTGGTATACAAAAATTAATTTAATATTATGTGAGGACGATACACCCAGAGTATGCTACTTATAAGAACAAAGTATTACCAGCAGAGGTTAACTTATTCATTTTCTAAAAAAATTTAGGTAAATGGTGCGCACATATTTACAGATAATCTTAATAACCATTAATTAAACAGAAAATAAAAACACAAAAAAGAAACAGTATACCTATCTATAAAGTTAATTCATAAATCAACCAGTTTGATTTTGACTACACCCTTGATTGTCCTATGGAGCAGGACCAGCATGTTTCCAAGCATTCTTATCCTGAATATAATCTTCTAATCTGTAATATGCTTGTTTACAAAGTGTACTTTTAACATAAGTTTTAAATTTTCTTTCATTTAGTTCTAATAGGATATATGGATCTCCAGGATATATGGAGAAAGAAAAACATAAAGAAAACCATAAAATAAAAAAAACACAAGTCACAGTATGTTTAGTTTCCAGCAGGTTGCACACATTGAATGACTTTCATAAAGTTTGCTTGCAATTTATAAATTGCCTTTTCTATAACATAAGAAAATTGTAGTAATCCGGAGATGTTGTGAATATAATTTTAGAACTACGTTAATTAAAGTTTGACAGGTACAGATAGACTGTAAGGCTTCTAAGTAGATTAGCAATGGTTGGAAGATTATTTATGTGATTATTTACGCTGGCTGCCAGGATTTATTTCTAATTAATTGGATAAAGGTCTTAGTGGATTGTCTTTGACCTCTCTGCTCTTGACATGTACAATGTTGGTAGGAATAAATTGTACAGGTTTGAAACTAGGTACCTCAAAGTGGGTTCCTGTTGTAATGTTTTAAAACTTCTTTCAATTGCATGCTGAAAACTCAAAAAGTACTGGTATTGTATGTAAATATGGTCGCGAATCGAACTCTCAGCGGAATGTTGATAAGTCTCAATCAATATAATTCAACTTTGAGTAATAATGTTATATTCAAGTCGTAAGGAGAGTATTGCAGAACGAAACTGCCATCAAGCCACGCCCTCCACACAACAGTTGATTCACAACAAATAATCATGAAATACTGGAAATTAATTACTGTGAAAGAAATAATTTATGAAAATCTTTCGGTCTCATGAAAATATGTAAATAGAAAAGTTCACTGACCCCAACTTTCAGGCGTACGTCCCAGTATTTCACCTGTTTCTTCATTGTAGAAATAATAACTAAATTTTTGCTTTCCAGGTCTCCGTGAAGGCTTTGTATCCATTTGAAATTCTTCTAGTCTAGGATTTCTAATCATCTCCTTGTTTGAAAGGAACTTTCTTTTATAAAAACTTTAAAATAACTAAATTGTAAACACAAAACACGCCCAGCCGCTGCCGCAAATTTGAAATAACTAGAGGTGGGCATTCTTCTCTTCTTGCCACTTCATTTACTAAATCCTTGGCAATGCCAAATGCTACTACAGTTTTAGTCGACTATATTTGCTTTCCGCACATTATGTAGTTCACTATGATCGACTGGGATAATGTAAAGAAAAGCTCTTATTTTAAATATTTGTAAAGAGGAAAGGTAGCAAAAATAAATATTTTGTTTTTGCCAAGAACGAGATTTTTTTTTAGGCGATTTTAGGCAAAATTTTTAAAAAGAAAAATGTATGAAACGTCAAAAAGTATCAGTGTCCTGTCATTCTATCAAGACAATTGTGTATTATCACTATTTGTTAAAACTTGCCTTTTAATTATAAAGGAGTTACAAGCTAATTTAATTACACAATGGGATCTTCAGTGCATAAAATAATTGTTATAGTAGGATTTATATCCTTATTCCATTCTGCCTTTTCAGCTGCCCAACGTAAGTGTTTACGGCACATAATACTTAACTTTACACTAATTATTCAAATATATAAATGGTACCTTCTTACGTTTGTTGTAGATCGTTCATACCTTCGGATAACATCACAGGAATTTACCACCTTGCCTTTGGATGTAAGTTATCACTAACAATACGTAAAAACAATAGTAAGTATAGAATATCGAATCATATCGAAATTTCTGATTTCATTTTCCCTTTTCAGATTGTGGTACAAGCCGTAGCAAGTTTATTTGCTGTGATGTGGGGAGTGCTGAATGTAGCTGGTAATCTGAGAGAAATACCTGCAGCTGCTGAACTAAACACTGTCAAATGGGAAACTCAGAGGAATCTGCCATCTTTCTACATCTTCAACCACAGAGGAAAGGCACTAGCAGATAATTACATACCAAGTGGAGGCAAATGTGAATTAGAGAATTTAGAATAGTTTAAATAATATAGTAGTTGTAGGAATACAGTCGTTTTTAGTTCCCCTCCATCTTATTGTTTCTAGTTTCAGAGTATTGATGTTCCACTCAGTAAAATCACGATAAAAGTGGTTACTTATAGTAAGCATCCTCCTTATTTTGTTATACCAGACATTCAATGGTTCACTTGATGATGGCTTTTGCATGTTTTATGAATTTTGGTTAAAATATAAACTGCTAATTTTATTGAGCATTGCTATTGTAAGCATCTAGCTTACAATAATAATGTACTTCTAAAACTTTATAATTTATCAAATGGATATGACATGGCTGCTTTGGAAGAATATTGTTGCAACTCAAAATGGGTTTTTCTCAGGAGAACTGATTGAAGTTTACTATTATTTCAAACTTTTATAATGTTTAACCTTTTGAACACCGGAACATAAACGCATCGGCGTACCCCTGACGCCAAGCCACAAATTCGCCGTACTTTTTGTCACATATCTGTGACATTTGGCGTACAGGGCATGCGCTTGCTTGTCATGTATATGTGACATTAGCGTTCTAAATTTTATCCTATTGCACTGTTCTTGGTAAAAATTCAAATAGCCTAATTTGGACTGTCAAGTTTTAAAACTTTAGCAAAATGCATATTAACAAAATATTATTTAATAAGTTATTATTTATATCATCATAAACATAATTCATTAGAAAAAAAGGTTAAGAGTAAATAAAAAACAATTATATCTTAAAATATAGCTTTTATTTCTTATAATTATTTGCTTTCTTATATGTTTATTACCAAAGTAATTGCTTTCTGCAATGTAACAATCTAGAAAACAAAAATAGATTTAAGCCTATTCTTGTACTTTCATATCTTCAAGGAGAAAAATACATATGACAATATATCAAATTTCCTTAATAGATTTTCAACTTTATTGCTAAAGCAATATTTTCAAAGTTGATTGGGAAAATGTCATAGTTTCAGGTAGCTTGATGTGCTAGCATCTGTACTTTAACTTAGCCATAAAATATTAACAAAATGGAACATTGTTACTCCTTATTTTCAACTACTTACAGTCAATTTTAGATGTTACTTAACAACTTACTGAACATTTAAACCATTCAATTTATAACATGTCATTAATTTTAACCTTATAATTAGACACACAGACTTGCTTTCAGAGGTATTTTCTAGGTTATAATTCAATGTTTAAACTGGCTCTATTCCAAAGTTGATTCAAGTTTTATACAAGCTGATCTTTCAAGCATATATTACAAGGTTTTAAGGATATCCCGTATCCTACATTTTACTATTAATTGTAAAGTTCCATAGTCGTTAGCTAAACAGGCTCTTAGCCACATATAATTGAGGCACAGGCAATATAGATGGACAATGTGAACAGCTGTATTTGCTAAGTTACACTTATAATTAATGAATATCCTATCCTTCCATACAGTTCCTCACAGTCAACGTTAACAATGGACATAACACAAACTCCTTAAGTCTAAATGCACATAACCATTGTCTAATCACCACATGGAGGCTATCGGCCTCCGCGTCCTCCTCTGAAGCCGCCGCCTCCTCTGCCGCCACCGCCTCCGTAGCCGCCACCTCCTCCGCCCCGGCCAAAGCCTCCTCGCCCGCCACCGCCACCGCCGCGGCCGAAGCCACCTCCGCCTCCTCGGCCAAAGCCTCCGCCACCACCTCGGCCGAACCCGCCGCCACCGCCGCGCCCACCGCGAGGGCCTCCACGCCCGCCACCGCGACCTCTCTTCGCACCCGGCGGCTGCGGCAAGAACCTCTTCAGCGGTAATAGCTTCGCAGGATCAATGTAAAACTCCTGTCCGTCCTTGAAACTGTTCGCTTTGAAGTTTTCACTCATCTTAACGGACACGAAGTAGTCGCGCAGGTTGCCAAAAATCTCGTCGATTTTACCGATCTGTTCTTTGTTTTCGAGGAAGATGGGTGCGTTGAAGTATGGCACGTCTTCGATGTCTACCTTGCAGATTAGGTCGTCTTGTACCGTCCAGCCGTAGTGTCCTAGGGGGATAACGGACTCGGGCGGTCCTTGGTCCTGCTGTCTGAATCCACCGCCGCCGCCACCTCGTCCACCTCGACCACCGCCACGGCCGCCGAAGCCGCCCCGGCCGCCGCCACCTCCACGACCGCCGAAACCTCGGCCTCCACCTCCGCCGCCACCGCCGCCACCACCTCCGCCGCCACCGCCGTAACCACCTCTTCCGCCACCGCCACCACCTCTACCGCGGAACGACATTGTTTATTAAATAAAGTGACGCAAAATAAAGCGTGATTAAAATTATAACCTCAAAGCGTGCGCGGTATCACCATGCACGCTTCGTCTGTCTGACAGTTGGGCAAATGTTGCCAGAAAAAAACATTACGAATGCTGTTGGGATTTTTATCAACGAGCGCGTTATAAAATCGGAATATATTTTACCTAATCACTATCAAGAGTAAAAGAGGAGTACCATTTTTGTTACTTGATTTGTTTCATCTCAAACAACACTGACGGGTACTTGGCTTTTGCAGTGTGCTGTATTTTGAAAAACAGCCCTAGAAATCTTACCTAGTTACAATAAGTTTATTCTGAGTCATTGAGGAACTACATAAGTACCTACCTAATATTGAATGTGAGCAAATCCTTTTTCATTTTTTTTAATGAAACGAGCAATAAAACAAATAAACACATTTTATACTTTTTTGAAAACATTTTATATTCTGTGAGAATGGCTGATCGATGTCAATAACATTAAATCAATGACATTTGTTTGACTTTGTCAATTTCAAAATTTGTCAAAGAATTAATTTTACCGTTTATCAATTCTGGTGATTGTTATTGAAAATGGATTGATAGAAATATTTACTTGGCGAATTTGCTAGTGCACACATTGTGTTTCCACTGTTTTGTACCTTAGGTACAAATTATATTGCCCGTTGTGTACTCCTTCGTAAGTGTTTTGTACAATGGCGACGCTAGAAGATGAATTAAAAGATTTGAAAGAGAAAAACAATGAATTAGCCCAAAAGGTCCAGTATTGGAAGATGACGGCTGCACAGAAAGACGATGAGAAGCTGGAACTTATGAAGGAAATTAACGAACTGAGACTAAAATTGAGCGTAAGTGTACATTTTCATTCCGATGTAATCACCAGGGACCGTAAAACCCCGGTTAAGAGTTAAGCCTTTCGAAAGGGGAAGCTGTTTATGCGGTTACCTTTATTATGATGGATTTCTTTGAAACCCATTCAAGGAGTTACATCATGATAAAGGTATCCTCATAAACGGCTTACCCCTTCGATTCGGTACTATGCTTGAAACCCAGTAAAAGGGTTCCCACATCCATATGGATGACCCATTGAATAGGTACTATGCTTGGAACCCAGTGAAAGGGTTATACCATCATTATGAACACCCATTGAATGGGTTTTAAACTTGAAACCCAGTGAAAGGGTCACATCACCATTATGATAACCCATTGAATTGTTTTTAAACTTGAAACCCAGTAAAAGGGTTCCCACATCCATATGGATGACCCATTGCATAGGTTCTATGCTTCGAACCCAGTGAAAGGGTTATACCATCATTATGAACACCCATTGAATGGGTTTTAAACTTGAAACCCAGTGAAAGGGTTGCATACTTGTTATGAAAACCCTTATAATATAAGAACAACATCTTATTAAAATAAGGGTTTTGTTAGGAGTTAGGGGGGAAACTCAAACATAACCCTTATATTAATAAGGTGTTGTTCGAGTTTCCATATGCTTATTCAATAAACTTGTGCAAAGTATGTAATACATATATAATACATGTTTATAAATGACAATAAGGTAAATAAACAAGTACCTACAGACATGAAAAAATCATTTCAATATCAGGCCAGCAAAGCTAAAATTAACTCTATGTAACATGCAATAACGATCATAGATCCCTGTTTACAAGCCTCTCAGGAATTAGCCACAAAGGCGCCACCACCACGGTCACTTGACACGAGCTATGCCATTTTGCAACAGATGCCTATCATCGTGAGATTGTCATATTACATTGCTCCGGGTCTGAAGTTAAGCTGTTATCGTTTTATTCTTTGAAAGTGTTTGTTGAAACCCTTATAAACTGCTTAAATTAAGTCTTTCAAAAGTGTTATCCATATCGTATAGGTTTCTGATGAACCTCTTAGAGAAACACAATTGAAAAACATTTCAATGGGTAACCAAAATAGTCAGTATGATCTCGGCTTGAATTAATTGAATTAAGCCGTTGAAAAGTATTGCCCTTATCCTTCTGATTAACCACTTAGAGAAACCCTTTCGAAAACCCTTTCAATGGGTAACCCAGGTGGTTAACACAAAAATCAAAATCAAAAAATCAGTAGACAAATCAATAATTCAAATTAGGTTGAGTGCCAGTATTTTTTTAATGTCAAAGTTCTACATAAAGACAGTCCCCCAAAACGCCCGCCCGTTACCACTTCCTAGTGTTTAAGTTGGGAAGAAGAAGTGGCGTAACAAACTCTCCAGCAACAGCTCATGCATATGGCATGGCTTGCCATTGCATTGCTTAAAGGTTTTGTAAAGCTATGAAAAAAAACTCAAATAGTTCACAGTTGTAACAAATGCCTACTTAAATGTGGCTAAAGTCAATACCTAAATTCATAATGTCCAGAAATTTACAAAATGAGAGTGAACAGGCTTCTTCTGGGTAAGCTCGCTCCATCGTCGACTTTGTCATCTATGACCTAGACTAGAGTCAAGAGCAAACCCATATTAAATAAAATAAAAAATGTAAAAAAATATTATTTTTTTGCACAATAGAGGCTCAGAAACAATGGCGGATTTCAAGCAAGAAAACTAGATGCTGCATTACAAGATGCCAGCGAGAAGGCCATCTCCCATCTTGTCAATGCTTCTGCCGAAATAGCCAAGAGTATGGAAATAGCTAAAGCATATATGAGAGACCGGCAAGAGTTGGATGCTCAGTCCCCTCGTTGGAGTTCCATTGGTGGGACACCCAAGGCAGAGAAGAGTGAGCGAGTCCATCGGGTGCCTCCAATGATGATGGGAGGACAGTCCATACAGCCTGTTGTGGCTCTTAGCAGGACTATATTGAATACGAGCAATCCAAGTAAGTTATGAAGATTATGAAATTGCATTTGTAGATGTTTTAAAATAAAATTTATCATTAGTGTATTTGATAATGGATACTAATGATAGATTTGTAAACAATTTCGAAATGTTCTTATTAAATTCTAATATTATTTCAGGATCAACAACCAGGAGTCCTAATCAGAACCGTAGCTTGACAGAGAGGGCTGTGCCCATGCATATGTTACAAGGTAAATGATAATCTTATTGTTTAGCCTTGTTCCTGAGATCGAAAAAAGTAAAGAACCACATTATTATTATAAATGTGAAAGTCTGTCTGTTGGATGTTTGTTAAACTATCATGTTTCAATAATTTCATGGATTTGGATAAACTTTGATCACCATTAACCTTTTGGACGTCATTGTCATGTATCATTAGTACATTATAATGTATCATTAACATTATACATGACAAGCAAGCATGTGCCCTGAACACAAAACGTCACAAATACCTATGTAAAAAGTACGGCGAAGTTGTGGCGTGGCGTCAGGGGCACGCCAATGCATTTATGCTCTGGCATTCAGAAGGTTAAACCAGGGGTTCCCAAACTGTTTCAATTCGTGGCGCACTTACACCGTTAAGTGTTATGTCCCGGCGCCCTAGCTTGCCAAAATAGGTTACAATTGTACTAGGCACAAAAATGAAAACCACCACAGTAGATGTTGAGTATTTTCAAATATTGATACACAAAAAGAAAATAAAAAACGAAGCAGCGAGCGGGTTTTGAACTGTTTATTATATTTTGTCCCCGCAAATATCTAAGTCTAGTTGTGTTTGAAGAAATTTGTGTTTATGCGGCGCCTTTCTTTACTTTCTACGGCGCATCAGGGCGCCGCGGCGCACACTTTGGAACCCCTGGGTTAAACCATAACCTGGATAAAGGCGATTTTTTACATTAGGTATAGTCATAGTACATTCCAGTGGAATATTTCATTGATTACACAATTAACCTGTGGCTTGCTTCCTACTTCTGTATCACATCAAATTCGAATGAATGTTGTCTTTTTATTCATAACTAGATTTTGACCATTTTGTACTTCGTACGCGCATATCCCGTTTCTTCCCGTTCCCGTATAGAATCTTCCCCTCAAAAATTTTCCAAATCCGACTAGTAGTTCCAGAGATTAGCGCGTAACAAACAAACAAACTCTTTATTATTATAGTAGGCGCCAGATAAATGTGGAATAAAGTATATTGACCTTTCCCTAATAACTGTTCATAGGTACCTGAACAATTAAATATGAATCGTTTTTCATTATTAGACAATGTTAAGGATCACGAGAGATCAGCTTTGTGTCATTAATTCCGTTTTTCAAATTAAAAATGTCAATAATTGTAGGTGGGTCAATGACCGTTATTCCACGATTATCTGGCGCCTACTATAGTATAGATGTGCTGCCAATAAGTTCTTAAACCTGGAAAGAGGTCCTAATGAAAGAGGATATCCAACTCTCGACAGTAATTTGCCTACCCCTTAAGAGATTATAGGTGTGATGTTATTGTTTTATTAATTACTTATGTGAAACAACCATCACTTCCAATGGATGTCGAAAGAGGCGACTAGGGGACTCACCAGAGACTGGGCATCAGCATGCATTGCAACAACTACGCTGCAATTGCCTACCCGCCTGCCAAGCGTGGCAATTATGTTAAACACCCCTTTGGGGGAGGCCTATGTCCAGCAGTGCACGTCTTTCGGCTGATATGTGAAGCAGACACCAACAAGTTCCATGTTACAGATGCTTTTCCTTTCCTTTTCAGATGTCTACATACCATTAACAAGGATAGACATATCCGATCTACCAAACAACAATATTGAAATGGAGGTGGATGCTGAATTAGAGGCAAATAATGCTGAAGACACTCCTGAAGAGTTTGTGCAACACAGGTTGGGAGGGAACTCTGGTAGGCAGTGATTAATTAAGTTGATTTAATTTTAACGATTATAAAAAATAGCCAGAGATTGGGCAGCAGGATTCTCTGTACATTGCAACAGCTACACTGCGATTGTCAACCCGCCTGCCAAGCATGGCGACTATGGCAACCCGTTGGGGGAGGCCTATGTCCAGCAGTGGACGTCTTTCGGCTGATATGATGATGATGAAGTATTTTCCTGAAAAAATCGAATTAGTCTGTCCGATAGATTATCAAAAACTCTGGTAGTTTGAGTAATTTATGCGGCCTATTCAAACGTCCTTACTTTGGTATTGTTCGTGAAATCGTTGAGCTTCTTAAAGTTCTAAGTTTGAGCTACACGATAACTGACAAATGCTTGCACTGTCTGGACAAGTCCACTCAAATCTGTGTGGTACTTTCCTCAAAAGGCCACCTCAGACATTAACCTACAGGGTTCTCATATGATTTGACCAGTACAGATTGTATGGACTTTAAAAGAAACTTTGACTTCTGAGTTTGTTTCGGTGTTTCTTGTCAGGGTAGTTAGGTAGGAAACATCGGCCTCATCTAGCTTAAAATTACTAAAAAAGATTGACGTATTTGCTAAAATAAATATCATTTATTATTTACATTTTTAACCCTTAATTAAATTTTGTAAAACACACATTGAAATAACCCTAAGAATGTTATTCCACAGGCGATGATGACAGTTTAGATTCAGATGACAATGTATCGGAAGGTGAATATGATGGGTAAGTAGTACTTTAACACTATAAGCTTACTAATGTCCCAATGCTACTACCCCAGACTTCTTTTGCCACTTCAAACCAGCTTTTATGGTGGGACATACTAGAGGCTAGCAAAAAAAAACTGGCCAAGTGCGAGTCAAAGTCAAAGCGTTTATTTCAATTAGGCCGTCAAACGGCAATTTTGAACATCATCGTTTACAGTTCAGTAAAAATAATAATATTACATTTATAAAGTGACTCTACTGTCCATTCGGCAAGGTAGATTCTTATGGAGAAGAACGGACAAGAAACTCCATAGTTACTCTTTTCAAATAATGATTTTACAAAATTTGGTATACAAAAATTTATTTAATATTATGTGAGGACGATGCACCCAGAGTATGCTACTTATAAGAACAAAGTATCACCTGCAGAGGTAAACTTATTCATTTTCTAAAGAAATTTAGGTAAATGGTACTCACATATTTACAAACATTGGAACCATTAATTAAACAGTGTGTGAGTCAACAGAAAAATAGAAACACAAAAAAA
>NDFZ01005084.1:52177-132502 GCA_002192655.3 Mamestra configurata | reverse complement strand
GACGCGCCCAGCCCCAACGGCGCCACAGACTCGCGGGTCATCGTGTCGTGAGTATGACAGATACAGAACATACCAGAGCCCCCACTCCTGTCTTTGAGTGTTTTTCGCTATACTTCATTCGGATTTGGCCATCCATGCACACTCAAAAATGTAACAAAATGTATGAGATTGAGTAGTGTTAGTATGTACTTGGGATGTACGCATACATTACAGGTATAACATTAGTCACTTTTCTTTAAGCCTGCGTGCTGATTTTCATGTATGTATTTTGAGAATATTTTTAAATATAATCTATAGTTAAAATACATTTTTGGTCGCCTAATTAGTAATTTAATAGTTTAAGAAGTGATCGCCACCTCTAATACTAGGTACGAGAGAAATTTGGGCTATTTAATAGGTGTAAGCTAATAGGTTTGCGTGCATTCAAAAAACATCCGAAACATTTTGTAATTCAGAAAATAAGTAAGTCTCTCTTCTAGCTTTTGGACTAATTTACGTGTTTCATTTAATCAATTTGCCGTCCTCTCCTAAGTGCGACCCACTTATCCTTCCACTCTATCAGAATGCAGCTCGATTTTAGGTGGAGCGACGGCTTATCTGCGCCCATTACTGAGTAACCAGAAACCTCTAGGCACTCGTCCACGCTCTTACTACTAAAAAATTGGTTGTCTGTAAAGTCGGTTTACGGACTATAGTTTATTGTGACAACGTCATGACAAAACATTGATGAAATAATCGTAACGTTACAATGAGCGTAACGTTACAATGAGTCATCCGTCAAAATAATCAAAGTAAAGTCTAACTTCTAAATGGACGTCCGCTTGACAGCCAGAACCGCCAGTCGTTCAACACTTTCCGTCTCACATGCAACCGTAAAAAATCTTTCAAAAACAGTAACTCAATAGTTTGTACATCCAAACATCAAAACGGAGACGCAGGTCAGTCAAAAATAATAACTTTTACATCACAAACTCCACAGCGAATCCAGGACAAGTTTAGATACTGATATAGCCGAGCAATCTGCTCGAACAACACTTCGCGAAAGCATCGAAAACCATGCTAGAGCGAACAGTCTCGAGAGAGAGATGCAACATACGAGTCGAAGGCGTTTCAGTCGAGAACACGACGACTCCCGAAGAGTGGCGAGCGACGAACGGAGACATAACAATCTGGATGGTCGAGAAAGGTTGGCATATTGTCAAATCTATTATCCTGGTACTTTTCTTGGCGTATTTATCAACATATTTGTGTTGTCTAGACGATAAAAATAAACTCTATTGCTCTGGGAATAAAGTTCATTTTGTATTTGCAAGACGCTAATATTTGGATAAGTAGGCAAAGGGAAGTGCCGGCGTTACAGTACCGTTAATATAGCACATTATGTGTAAACCTACATTTGTGTCATATTTATGATATCATTGAAGCCACCTATTACTAATGCAGTAGGTGGAATACTTTGAATCATTTAAAAAAATCTTCTGTAAAGCAAGATACACACAATATCGAAGAAACCGATTTAACCGTGTCGGAACTGAAGAACTAAGGAGAAAATCCGAGGCAGTGAGGAGTAAACTATACCAGACAAAGTTAAATCATAAAACAAACCTACTTGAGTACTGCATAACTGACCTCCAAAACTCAGTAACGGGGCGACAATATACTACGACCTAGATAGAAACTAGACTCAACGATTAACAATTATTTATTATTTTCACTGCGTCTGAACAATCTCAATTTAACTGTGCCCATTCCTTTCAGCCACCGCCGCGGTAGACTGACAAGCCAAGAGACGCGCGATAGCAGTCAGAGCAGGCAGCAGCGCAGCCGCCTTGACAGTCATGACAGTCGTGACAGTGACAGCGGCAGCGGCGGAGGGGGGGACTCTGTCAACGAGGGACGCACGCGCAGGGCGAGGAAGGCTGTCACTTACAAGGAGAAGCCATTGAACAGGTAACTATGGTGCTACTCTATGCTGGCTGGACAGTCGTGACAGTGACAGCGGCAGCGGCGGAGGGGGGGACTCTGTCAACGAGGGACGCACGCGCAGGGCGAGGAAGGCTGTCACTTACAAGGAGAAGCCATTGAACAGGTAACTATGGTGCTACTCTATGCTGGCTGGACAGTCGTGACAGTGACAGCGGCAGCGGCGGAGGGGGGGACTCTGTCAACGAGGGACGCACGCGCAGGGCGAGGAAGGCTGTCACTTACAAGGAGAAGCCATTGAACAGGTAACTATGGTGCTACTCTATGCTGGCTGGACAGTCGTGACAGTGACAGCGGCAGCGGCGGAGGGGGGGACTCTGTCAACGAGGGACGCACGCGCAGGGCGAGGAAGGCTGTCACTTACAAGGAGAAGCCATTGAACAGGTAACTATGGTGCTACTCTATGCTGGCTGGACAGTCGTGACAGTGACAGCGGCAGCGGCGGAGGGGGGGACTCTGTCAACGAGGGACGCACGCGCAGGGCGAGGAAGGCTGTCACTTACAAGGAGAAGCCATTGAACAGGTAACTATGGTGCTACTCTATGCTGGCTGGACAGTCGTGACAGTGACAGCGGCAGCGGCGGAGGGGGGGACTCTGTCAACGAGGGACGCACGCGCAGGGCGAGGAAGGCTGTCACTTACAAGGAGAAGCCATTGAACAGGTAACTATGGTGCTACTCTATGCTGGCTGGACAGTCGTGACAGTGACAGCGGCAGCGGCGGAGGGGGGGACTCTGTCAACGAGGGACGCACGCGCAGGGCGAGGAAGGCTGTCACTTACAAGGAGAAGCCATTGAACAGGTAACTATGGTGCTACTCTATGCTGGCTGGACAGTCGTGACAGTGACAGCGGCAGCGGCGGAGGGGGGGACTCTGTCAACGAGGGACGCACGCGCAGGGCGAGGAAGGCTGTCACTTACAAGGAGAAGCCATTGAACAGGTAACTATGGTGCTACTCTATGCTGGCTGGACAGTCGTGACAGTGACAGCGGCAGCGGCGGAGGGGGGGACTCTGTCAACGAGGGACGCACGCGCAGGGCGAGGAAGGCTGTCACTTACAAGGAGAAGCCATTGAACAGGTAACTATGGTGCTACTCTATGCTGGCTGGACAGTCGTGACAGTGACAGCGGCAGCGGCGGAGGGGGGGACTCTGTCAACGAGGGACGCACGCGCAGGGCGAGGAAGGCTGTCACTTACAAGGAGAAGCCATTGAACAGGTAACTATGGTGCTACTCTATGCTGGCTGGACAGTCGTGACAGTGACAGCGGCAGCGGCGGAGGGGGGGACTCTGTCAACGAGGGACGCACGCGCAGGGCGAGGAAGGCTGTCACTTACAAGGAGAAGCCATTGAACAGGTAACTATGGTGCTACTCTATGCTGGCTGGACAGTCGTGACAGTGACAGCGGCAGCGGCGGAGGGGGGGACTCTGTCAACGAGGGACGCACGCGCAGGGCGAGGAAGGCTGTCACTTACAAGGAGAAGCCATTGAACAGGTAACTATGGTGCTACTCTATGCTGGCTGGACAGTCGTGACAGTGACAGCGGCAGCGGCGGAGGGGGGGACTCTGTCAACGAGGGACGCACGCGCAGGGCGAGGAAGGCTGTCACTTACAAGGAGAAGCCATTGAACAGGTAACTATGGTGCTACTCTATGCTGGCTGGACAGTCGTGACAGTGACAGCGGCAGCGGCGGAGGGGGGGACTCTGTCAACGAGGGACGCACGCGCAGGGCGAGGAAGGCTGTCACTTACAAGGAGAAGCCATTGAACAGGTAACTATGGTGCTACTCTATGCTGGCTGGACAGTCGTGACAGTGACAGCGGCAGCGGCGGAGGGGGGGACTCTGTCAACGAGGGACGCACGCGCAGGGCGAGGAAGGCTGTCACTTACAAGGAGAAGCCATTGAACAGGTAACTATGGTGCTACTCTATGCTGGCTGGACAGTCGTGACAGTGACAGCGGCAGCGGCGGAGGGGGGGACTCTGTCAACGAGGGACGCACGCGCAGGGCGAGGAAGGCTGTCACTTACAAGGAGAAGCCATTGAACAGGTAACTATGGTGCTACTCTATGCTGGCTGGACAGTCGTGACAGTGACAGCGGCAGCGGCGGAGGGGGGGACTCTGTCAACGAGGGACGCACGCGCAGGGCGAGGAAGGCTGTCACTTACAAGGAGAAGCCATTGAACAGGTAACTATGGTGCTACTCTATGCTGGCTGGACAGTCGTGACAGTGACAGCGGCAGCGGCGGAGGGGGGGACTCTGTCAACGAGGGACGCACGCGCAGGGCGAGGAAGGCTGTCACTTACAAGGAGAAGCCATTGAACAGGTAACTATGGTGCTACTCTATGCTGGCTGGACAGTCGTGACAGTGACAGCGGCAGCGGCGGAGGGGGGGACTCTGTCAACGAGGGACGCACGCGCAGGGCGAGGAAGGCTGTCACTTACAAGGAGAAGCCATTGAACAGGTAACTATGGTGCTACTCTATGCTGGCTGGACAGTCGTGACAGTGACAGCGGCAGCGGCGGAGGGGGGGACTCTGTCAACGAGGGACGCACGCGCAGGGCGAGGAAGGCTGTCACTTACAAGGAGAAGCCATTGAACAGGTAACTATGGTGCTACTCTATGCTGGCTGGACAGTCGTGACAGTGACAGCGGCAGCGGCGGAGGGGGGGACTCTGTCAACGAGGGACGCACGCGCAGGGCGAGGAAGGCTGTCACTTACAAGGAGAAGCCATTGAACAGGTAACTATGGTGCTACTCTATGCTGGCTGGACAGTCGTGACAGTGACAGCGGCAGCGGCGGAGGGGGGGACTCTGTCAACGAGGGACGCACGCGCAGGGCGAGGAAGGCTGTCACTTACAAGGAGAAGCCATTGAACAGGTAACTATGGTGCTACTCTATGCTGGCTGGACAGTCGTGACAGTGACAGCGGCAGCGGCGGAGGGGGGGACTCTGTCAACGAGGGACGCACGCGCAGGGCGAGGAAGGCTGTCACTTACAAGGAGAAGCCATTGAACAGGTAACTATGGTGCTACTCTATGCTGGCTGGACAGTCGTGACAGTGACAGCGGCAGCGGCGGAGGGGGGGACTCTGTCAACGAGGGACGCACGCGCAGGGCGAGGAAGGCTGTCACTTACAAGGAGAAGCCATTGAACAGGTAACTATGGTGCTACTCTATGCTGGCTGGACAGTCGTGACAGTGACAGCGGCAGCGGCGGAGGGGGGGACTCTGTCAACGAGGGACGCACGCGCAGGGCGAGGAAGGCTGTCACTTACAAGGAGAAGCCATTGAACAGGTAACTATGGTGCTACTCTATGCTGGCTGGACAGTCGTGACAGTGACAGCGGCAGCGGCGGAGGGGGGGACTCTGTCAACGAGGGACGCACGCGCAGGGCGAGGAAGGCTGTCACTTACAAGGAGAAGCCATTGAACAGGTAACTATGGTGCTACTCTATGCTGGCTGGACAGTCGTGACAGTGACAGCGGCAGCGGCGGAGGGGGGGACTCTGTCAACGAGGGACGCACGCGCAGGGCGAGGAAGGCTGTCACTTACAAGGAGAAGCCATTGAACAGGTAACTATGGTGCTACTCTATGCTGGCTGGACAGTCGTGACAGTGACAGCGGCAGCGGCGGAGGGGGGGACTCTGTCAACGAGGGACGCACGCGCAGGGCGAGGAAGGCTGTCACTTACAAGGAGAAGCCATTGAACAGGTAACTATGGTGCTACTCTATGCTGGCTGGACAGTCGTGACAGTGACAGCGGCAGCGGCGGAGGGGGGGACTCTGTCAACGAGGGACGCACGCGCAGGGCGAGGAAGGCTGTCACTTACAAGGAGAAGCCATTGAACAGGTAACTATGGTGCTACTCTATGCTGGCTGGACAGTCGTGACAGTGACAGCGGCAGCGGCGGAGGGGGGGACTCTGTCAACGAGGGACGCACGCGCAGGGCGAGGAAGGCTGTCACTTACAAGGAGAAGCCATTGAACAGGTAACTATGGTGCTACTCTATGCTGGCTGGACAGTCGTGACAGTGACAGCGGCAGCGGCGGAGGGGGGGACTCTGTCAACGAGGGACGCACGCGCAGGGCGAGGAAGGCTGTCACTTACAAGGAGAAGCCATTGAACAGGTAACTATGGTGCTACTCTATGCTGGCTGGACAGTCGATTCGTATAGACACGTATTTTTTCTTTTCACGCAAACAAAAACAACTCGCCTGACGCCACGTTTTAGTACATTTTACTAAAATATGACGTCACCAGGTTGGATGCGCTTTGTCTTCATCAATTATTATCGTTTTAAGATGGCAAAAAAGAATGTTCGATATATACCTACGGACTACATACTCGTAGAATTATTTATTTTCTATTTAGGAAAATACCCAATTTTTTAAAAACTAAACCGACGAAATGGCAAGTAGATGATATCTTCCCGATTCACTTGCTAGTGGAGATTGCACTTGCTACAGAACAAAATTCTCAACTTCGTATCTCTTTGTTTCAGAAAACTGAGGAGGTGATCATAGCTGGTTAACGTACTTAAGAAATTGTTGATCGTAGCTTTAATATTATAATTTGTTATAATAACTGCTGATTGCCGCGACTGGAGCTCAACTGCAATAGCTTGAAAGACAAGATTTTTACTTTTAAATTCATTACAAAATTGATTTTGTAAAATACCAGATGTATATGTTGAAAGAATTAGGTCTTTATACCCCTTGCGAGAGATCGCGAACACTTGTCAAAATGCCAGAACATAAGAGATTGGTCACGTGACTGTGATTTCGACAGCGTTTGTCAATCCCATACATTCTCAACGTTTGACAATCGCCTTGGCCACCGCTGACAGATTGTCACTTGTCTCGGTACTCAACCTGCGGCCCGCCAAGCTTGTCTGAGTGGCCCTGCAGCCTAACATAAATTATATTACTGGTGATATATTTATTCAGCATTTATTGAGTACTAAACAGCGAGGATTTACTGATTCACTTATTGACGATGTGCTGAGACTATTCACACGCTAGTAAAACATAAAAGTTGGCCTATGCCAAGACTGTCATGTAGCAATTTTATCGAAAACCGAACATTTTTCACATTTTCAAAAATCCCATTCATGTAGTATACTGTTAAATGTAGAAATATTTTTAACTGTAAGTTATTGCGGCCCATCATGACAAAAGTAGAAGCGTTATGTGGCACGGTGTGTTTTTTTTTCCTGAAAATCGGACATGTTGTTTTTTTAAAGCCTGGACATAGAGTAGTCCACAACAAATGCCCGAGTAAAACCCCCGCCACGGACTTTTATAGTTTTCCATTTAGAGCTATCTGAATTTTTGATCCCGGAATTCACAAAAATAAGAAAAAAAATATACAACTATAGATATAAAACTGGAACAACTGAAACGATTTTGAAAAAAACCCGGGATCCCGGGATGTGCATGTCCAATTGTCAGGAAAAAAAAAACACAGTGAAGAAGGAAGAAGGTTGAGTATGGCTGCTCTTGGCATTTAAATGTTGCCTGGTTAATCAAATTACAAAAAGAAACCGGCTAGTATTATTTCGGTTTACATATTTGTATATAATTTAACCTTTTGAACGCCAGAGCATAAACGCATCGGCGTGCCCCCGACGCCAAGCTACAAATTCGCCGTACTTTTTGTCACATATTTGTGACGTTTGGCGTACAGGGCACGCGCTTGCTTGTCGTGTATACGTGACAGTGGCGTTCAAAAGGTTAATAATGAAGGTTTTTTTTAGGGTGCCATAACGAATAGCACAATATTTAACCCTATACAGTCTGATTAGGAATACTTTCACTAAGCAAGGTCCAAAGAAATGAGCGAACCCTATATCCCGAATCGCAGTACTGTAACTCGGGACCAGGGATGTTAAGGACCTCCGGAACGGAAACGATCGGATATCCGAAATTAAAATCTATCCGTACCTATCTGTTACCGAACCCGATATAAAAGTTTCGTGTATTTTCGGATCACTTGCATGTCCCTGAATCAATATCCGTAACAAAAACTACCGGATAATCCGAAATAATCCGAAGTTTTTATATCTGTCACCGGAAAATAGAAAACTCCGTAAGATTATAAAATTATTTGAGAGATTGTAAACTCTCGTAAAATTGCCAACTGACAAAACGGCGATGGAATACTATTTAACGCATCAATATTTGATAGTCTATAATCTCGCGAAGTCATTCCAAGAAATTGTGGACTGACATAAACTGGCGACCGAAAATAGTATTCCAAATGTTCAGTTGACAATTTTTCGAGAGTTTACAATCTCTCAAGTTATTTTATAATCTTACGGAGTTTGCTATTTTCCGGTGACATATCCATAACATCCCTTCCGGTATGGGCACGCTCAGTGCAATTCTGTACCTACTATTATTTCTGTTACTTTGTCTTTGTAGCTATACGTTTATGTTTGTGCCGAATAAATGTTTTGTAATCTATTAGGACTGCTCCATCTTGCTAATAGTTTGGCAATCATGTTGCAAAGCTTATAAATAATGTTTTGTACTGTGTATACACACAATATAATAGGAATAATCCATGGATTAGTGAAAAAGTATAGGACCAATAAGGAATTAGTTGATATTATTACTTTTTTTAATTTAATTATCAAACTCCTGTCTGCATTTGTTTTAATCATGGTTTCTATGTTCAATAAACAAAATAATTCTCTTGATTTATTTAGAAATGTTTACCATCATATCATGTCCTGTGATAAGTGTTATTTAGCTAATGCAAATACACCTTCTATACCACTTCATTTTGTATTAACAAAATAAGGCGAAATTTTCCCATGAAACTATACGCCAAGGTTACCATCATAAGAAATACGTACTACCCTGACAAAAAACGTATTCCATTATCGTTACGAGTATTTAAAAAAAATGTGATTCAGCCATCCACTACTGGAAAAAGCCTCCCATTGTGATTTACAACGTCTATGTAATCCAAAATCGTATTAATCATAAACAGTATTGATATCCAAAATAATGATGTAAACGATATAATAATTCCATATATTTCGCCTGTTTTTAATCACCATCTAAATTCTTTACAGACTTTCGATATACATCAAAGACAAAACAACAAAAGTGAATTATTATCCTTTTGAACGCCAGAGCGAGCATAAACGCATCGGCGTGCCCTCGACGCCAAGCCACAAATTCGCAGTACTTTTTGTCACATATTTGTGACGTTTGGCGTTCAGGGCACGCACTTGCTTGTCATGTATATGTGACAATGTCGTCCAAAAGGTTAAAAAGAAAAGAAAACAGCTGTTCAGCATTTATGTTTGGATGACTCGACAAAATGTAGGACTTTTAAATGGTGATAAAAATCAGTTTGTATGAATAATGTATGACAATAACCTTGCTGCCGATCTGATGAACGACTGACAATTTTATTATAAGTCCAATGTATGTACCTAATGTTGCAATAAATTATCGAAAATGGTAATGTTTTTTTTTTTCACAGTATCAAATAAAAGTTGAAATCAATAAATGAAATTATTCGTGTGATAGGTACTATCGATATTTTTTAACTAGCTTTCGAGGTCACGAATATTATATGGATAAAGGCGCTAACCCACCGCGGCGCATGCTGTGCGCGAGCACGAGGCGCATTTAAGTTGCGTGGATTCATTTGTTTGACAACGTGGGTCTCTACGTTTCCACTGCAGTATATACTACACAGCTACAACTATATACAACAGCCGGTCGATTCTGTAAACATGTCGAAGTGAAGGCTTGCGTGAAGTGATCACGAGGTGAGCTGTCAATCCAAATAATCAAGATGGAATGACAGCTCACTTTGTGATCACGTGACATCTTGATTATATGGATTGACAGTAACTGTCAAATCGTGTTGTCATTCATTCTTAGTTCGGGTTCGGAACTAATCGTAAGTCCATAGATGATAGGGAGTAGAATACGCCCGAAACTACGGACTGCGGGTTTAGAGTCCCCCTGGTACGCGGTTGCCTCTAGAACCTTTCGACCCAATGCTCACTGTCACTTAAGTTTGGCTATTTAATTGTTTAATGGGGTTATACACTTAATAAATTGGTACGGGTTAAATTCTCAAATTTTATTGTAAATAAACGATATTGACTAACAACAATTCCGCACAATGTGCGTGATTCTAACAATAACTACTGTCTACTAACATGGAAATATAAACGCTACGTGTCAATAGTCAGAACAACCGTGAAAATGTTTATAACATGTTTTTAATCCAGAGAAAATTCTAGGTCTACACTGAGAAGAGTGTCTAGAAGCATCATACGAAATTATTCATTCATATACGTAATACGTTGATAGAAGTAGATAGGAGCTGGAATCGCCATCAATCAGGTCAGCCTTTTACCATGTATGTGTGGGACGGCTTCCAGTCGAACCGGATGCAGCTGAGTACCAGTATTTTACATTGAGCGAGAGTCTTTCTCACCCGAAGGAGATCAGGGTAAATAAAACACAATCGTTTTTTTTTTTTTCTTTTAAAGAGAAACTTTTTTGTCACGCCTCGATTTTTTTTTCTATCTATCGCATGTCGCATTACAGCCGGCCGCGGAGTGGGGTTAAGTGAAAGGCGCCCGGCAGAGCAATGGCGCTCATAGCTCGCATCAACTGACCGTGTAGCATTTACATTCTCACTTATTCGTGCAAGTACACCGCGGTATTTGTGTGTTTTGATCAAGTTTCACTTGCTTCGTGGTTTCATAAAACCACACAATGTATTTTCTTTCTTCTTCCCGTAGGTACGGGCAGATTTTCTGGCTTCTGACTATTCGTAAGGAATGTCAAACATCTACAAATTTCGGCCACCAAATACCAAACGCTTAACGTAATCTCAAGAAGGAGGAAGGAGTCTTGATACGTAAGGAATGGTCACCCATCTGTGTGTAACTTCTCTATTATTCCACCGATTCTATTTATATTTTCACAATCGTACCATTTAAGAAGCTATTAACAGATGCACGGGTCGATCTATAAGGTTAAGCAACGCTTGCCGAGGTTGGTCTGTGGATGATGACCACTTTAACATACCGAGACTCTTCCGTGCCTCGGACAGCACGATAAACCATTGGTCCCGGCAGCAATCAGTAGATTTCTGGCAGTTGTTACTGATTGGCAGAAGCCAGAAAATCTGACACCATGGCAGCCTTGCCAAGAAGTATCGTGCGTCTTACTCAGTATAATGGGTTGTGGAGGTAGGCAGCCGCTTCACGTAAATACTGGTAGTCAGCCGAATCCGGTTTGATTGGAAGCCGACCCCAATATAGTTGGGAAAAGGCTAGGCAGATGACGAACCATTTTAGAAACATCTTTCAAATAAATATACATAGGTACACCGTACATGTAGATTTTTAATAAAAGCCAAATAACTTTGTGTGAATTGTTCTGACTATGTCAACGTAGCTAGGTTTTAAATGTCTATGACTAGATGGTGTAGTGAATATGCGGCTAAATGTGAAGGATTATTGAGTTTCAACTCTAACATCGATATATTTTTTTATTGTAAAAAAGATTTATAAGTCACATTTACTTCCGTTATAAATTTTGATAAGCGTAATGAACATTGTAGGCCATTTACTATCAAATTAAGTATATTTTTTTAATTATTGCCAGTCGACTTTATTTCATAAATGGCAACACTTATACTTAAAGACACTAAAATTTATTAAACATCACATCAATTCTATATTTCAAACAGGCACCTCAATTGTTTAATAAAACAGCACCAAACAAAAAATAAAAACAAAATAAATGAAACAAAAGGTTTAATCGCTACAACTAAGTTACTTAACGTAGTAAAATAAGGAATAAGTTACATTAGGTACATTAACAAGTACGTACATTAAACTAAGTTCATCATTCAAATGTCACAACTTAATCATGACGAACAATGATACAATAGAATGTTCTATAACTTTTAAGTTAACCTGCCATGCAATTCTCGAATCCATTCCTTTGAGTTACAGTTCAATTCCGATTGTCCTAAAGGAGGTTTCGAGATGATTTAAATTAGAACTTTAGCTAGATAGGTACTTAACAAACAAAATTGAACCGAAACACTTAATTTCCAATTAAATGGCCATTTCTTCTGATTCTTTTCAACGTTTCTAGTCTTCAATCAATGGTTACAATTCGTCAATAAATCTATGCACTATTGTCTCTTATCATTAAGTCGATCACAAAACCTTTGGGGCTTACACACTTATGGGAGAGACAGCCGGGCGGCAAAATCGAATTTACAACATGACACAGAATTACAGAATACACGCAATACCAAGCCATTGTAGTTACTTATCATTAGACTAACACAGAAATCGCGAAAAATAAATCGATTGCCCCATACATTTTTTGAAGTGATAATTTCTTATGGGAGGGTAACGTAACGCGTTACGGCGCCAGTCTGTCTGGCTTCCCTTTCTCTCACGCATACGGCAGCGATAGGCAGGTTCTTTCACAGCGCTAGTCGTATTTCGGACAGACGCTTCCCATATTAAATAGTTCAACTTAGATTAGTTCTGTCGGGCGTCCCGAGACGCACACGTTTTTAATATTTAACTCGGCAAAATGTACTGAACAACTGCTTTTTTTTTCGCGCTTTCAAGTACAATAACCTCTTTTGAGGTAGGTACTGCGTTTATTCGGTTACCACGTTGTATGTAGGTGAATGTTCGGGAACAATGTCGCTCGTTCGCTCGATAATGCTAAGAACGTCGGTCGAAGACAACGCGTTATTTAATGGACCCCATCGGCACTAGCCGCATAAAATACTAAATGTGTACAATAATTGATTCGAGCCGGCGTTGTAGTTCAATATATACAGCCGAATCGATTGTGCCAGCCCGCTTAACGTTTTGAACGCCATTGCCACGTATACAACACAAGTAAGCGCATGCCCCGTACGCCAAACGTCACAAAGATACGGTACGGTACGAACAACTTCGCCGTACTTTTCGGCTTGGCATCGGGGGCACACCGATGCGTTTATGCTCTGGCGTTCAAAAGGTTAAGTGTGTAGCGCCCCTACACAAAAAATAGACTAGCTATATTGTTGCGAACAGGGAAAGTACATTTTTTATGAGACTGTTATATAAGTAAGTTTACATAGTGGAAATGCCCGATGACCAGAGATCGGAATAGGTAGACTATATTTACCTAATGTTCGTGGAAGTAAGTAACAAAGAGCTGATAATACCTTCTGTAAAATCCCGGAATCATAAATGGAATCATGACAATTAAAACCCGGGATTATAAAACATGAACTGGACTTTGAGTACAGTTACAAATTATTGATTTGAAGAATCAAAAGAAGAATGAGTTGTGCGAAAACAGCTATTTAATTTAACAGTTGTAGTAGGTACAGAACTCTAAAACATAATAAGATTCTTCAATATAATATTTTTTATCAAATGTATTCAAAGCGAAATAATTTTCAATTTCTTAAATCCCGGGATACAATCGTTATGATTCCGGGATTTTATCAACTCTATGTTACATACTTCCACGAACATTAGGTAAATATATATTTCTGCTCATGACACTTACCCATAAGTTTTGCCTTACGTAGCTGGTAATTTCATTCAAATTCTCATCGATTTCGTATTTATCTGGTAGACTGTAACATTTGGGCACTGAAATAGCCCTTGAGTAGCATTTTGACTCCCAATTCACAGCAATTCTGTACTGACAAGTAAGTAAAGGGGACCTCATAATTACTTTACCACTTCTGATAGAAATTCCCAGTAACGTGTTACAGAATAAACGCAATACCTCTTAAGGGGTCATTGTACTTATCAAATACAAAAAAATTGTCGAGTTATGAGCACATAAATGTATGGAGCAGTCGATTATTTTTCGCGATTTCGGTGTTGGTCCCATACTAAAAGTTGTTCATAATGATGAGTACAATGACCCCTTAAGAGGTATTGCGTTTATTCTGTTACGCGTTGTTTATTAAGTTGAAACAGTCACATAAAAATCCCTGCAGTGTCAACCACTTATTGGTAAATTGAACATGTAATTCAAACGAAGTACAATGTAAACTGACTTATAGAATAGCGTGTATTAATGTCTATATGTGTGTGTGTGTGTTAGTTACTCGTCCTTGTTGTCGGGCGGCGGGGGCGCGGCTTGGCTGGGCTTAGCCGCGGGCTCGCTCGGCTGCAGCGTGATCGTCGCCGTAGCTTCTGCGGGGGGCTGTGGCTGGGAACATAATAAATTAAATACATAAAATAAAATGTAAGTAGCTTTTGCCCGTGACTTTGTCCGCGTGGAATAGTTACTCGGGGCAGACATTTTTTTTTCAAGATTATGAAGTTTAGTAAAGTTTCAGTCAATGCTACTGAACAGAGAAAGAATATAGACAGATATAGATAGTTTAACAAATGTTCGACTTGAACCTTTAAATTGGCATTATTTTCTTATTTATGTGAAGTGAAGCTTACCACAATGTACTAGTGAAAAACACATCTAAATCAGATAAACCGTTTCTGATATTAGCGTGCACAAACGCACAGATAAACAGACAAAAATTCTAACAATCATTGTTTTGGGTGCTATTTGCGCTGATAAAGGTCCCAATAATATTTTTTCTCATTTATCTTCCATGAACAGACAGCGATCCGTAACATTTTTACTATATGTATAGATAGATAAGATCAAGAACATTATTTGCCTAGCCTTTTTGCCAACTATATTGGGGTCGGCTACCAGTAAAACCGGATTCAGCTGAATACCAGCTACAATTCAATAACTGGGTAACACGGTACTTCTTGGCAAGACTGGTGTCAGATTTTCTGACTTCCAATAATCCGTAACCACTGCCAAAGATCTACAAATGACAGCCGTGACCAACGGCTTAACATGTTTTTCGTGGCACGAAGGAGTCTCAATATGTTACGATGGTCACCGATCCGCAGACCGACCTCGGCAAACGTTGCTTAACCTTGTAGATCGACCTGTGCGGCTGTTATTATTTAGCCACGAGCTCCTCAATGAATAACAAGATCAAGAACAATAAAAAAAATCGACTCCATGTGCTTCGAACTTGTGAACTTAGTATTGCTATAAACGGGACTCCCGTCCTTTGACGGTTGAGGGCTTGAGGAGGTATGTAGGCGGTGCGGAATTTTTTCGAATGAGTTACCGCGGCCCTGGACCGCAAAGGGCATTAGGAGGAACACGGGTGGGTTTTAGTCAGTAAGAGTTTGACACTTCCTTCCATCCTCCCTTACGTTCATATATACGCCTATTTTTTTTTTATGGGAATCTCACTTTTTCATAAAAAAGAATAGTGTTCGGGGCCCGCTAGGGCCAGTGCCTGTCAGGGTTGTGGAATTGGTTCGAAAGAGTCACCGCGGCCCTGGAACACAAAGGGCATTAGGAGGAACACGGATAGGGTTTAGTCAGTAAGAGTCTGACACTCTCTCCCGCTCCGCCCAGAGTGGAAGGAGTCACTTGGTGATTTGCCATCCTTAAAAAAAACATGCCCATAAAAGTGAAAGCTCAGCGAAAGCTAAAGCGTTCGGTGACCATGACGCGAGTTCCGTGATTTTTGTTCACTCAAAGCGTTTGGTGACGATGACGCGAGTTCCGTGATTTTTGTTCACCCAAAAAGTGCTCAACGCGCCTAAAGAAGTTTAAAAAAGGCGTTACCTCAGTGATGGTGACGGTGGCGGCCCCAGCGTCCTGCACATGCTGGGGACAGTCCTGTTGGTGTTGATGATGATGGTGCTTCCCGCGTTTCTTCTCGACGTGCCCGAAGCAGTGCTCGCATTCGTCGTCGTCACTGTCCTCTGAATCTGATTCGTCGAATTTCTTCGGTTTTTCGTATATGCAGCAGCCTGAGTGCAGAACATGTTGATAAAAAGAAAGCAAGATTTTTTTTTTTATTTAACTTAGTGGTATTCGTCGGCTATGAATGGTGACTAAAGAGGACTTATGTATACGTATGCGCACATACTTGTGCATTCTCATTACGACCGAGCCGATGGTTGGCCATCATCAGTAAACAATACGGAAGTCTGTTGTTTGAAAGTTATCCTGTACTTTGAAGCAGTTTCTTTAAACTTCAGCATATATGTAAGAAAAAACAGCCAAGTGCGAGTCAGACTCGCATGCAAAGGATTTCTTTAATAACTCCAGAACGGAATATTTTAGAATTAAAAAAATAATAAATACTTTTCAGACCCTACGCCTTTTCATTTGATACGTCACACGGGACGGCCAGATTTTTTTTTTTTTAATTTTCTAATTTCTACCCAAAGTGATCCCATTTTAAATATTTATTTATGTTCGTTACGCGTCCGTGTTTGGGTCACATTTTATTTGGGAAAAACACATAATTTCGTATGTGTACCTTTTAACTGAATCGGTACAGCAGATTCTGAGAAAATCGGCTGTGACAGACGGATAGACACACGAGTGATCCTATAAGGATTCCGATTTTAATGGAAGCTCGGAACCCTAAAAAGGAGAAGGAGAAGTATATGGGCTTACATTTGGATTTCTTCTTGTTCATGTGCTCATTGTCGACCGTGTCCTCGGTCCACACCACTTTCTTACGCGTATCGGGGCGCGTAGGACGTAGCGTGATCACTGCTACACGTTCCTGCTGTAAGAATACATGTATTTATGTTAAACTAGCTGGACTACAGGAGCTCGTGGCTAATTAATAACAGCCGCATGGGTCGATCTTCATAGTTGAGCTACGCTTGCCGAGGTGGGTCTGTGGATGGGTGACCAGCTTAACATGCCGAGAATCTTCCGTGCTTCTTCCGCCTGGTCCTTTTGAATAACTTTGGCAGTCGTTAGTTCGTTACGGACTGTCAGAAGCCAGAAAACACCACACACCAGTACTCAATACTTTTATTGCATTCCACATGTAGGTATTCTTAGGTGGTAAACTTATAATTAGATCATATGCACAGCAAAGTGGGTTAGGAGAGAGAAAGCATTTTTTAATCTATATATATAAAAATTAACCCATATTTCTCCTGGTCACGCTATAACTTGAGAACGGCTTGACCGATTTGGCTAATTATTTTATTGTTTTGTTCGCCAGATTACAGGGAAGGTTTAAAAAAATTAGGAGGTAGGTTGGGTAAGGTAGGTAAGAAGGTCCGAGGTGGCGGCGCGTGGTGTTCCCGTGCGCCCCTCTTTGACGTAGCGGGGGGAGTCAAACACCTCACTCCCCCCGCCGAAGCGAGGTGGCCCGCAGCGGCGGGCCGGCACCAGCCGGGGATTGCGGAAGTCGCATACGTTCCCGCGATCCCCGGCGTAGGTGAGAGATGGAACACCGGGGTGATTTTAGTCAGTAAGAGTCTGCTGACAGACCCCTCCACCCGCCCCAGGGTGGAGGATTTCCCCACGACACCAAAAAAAAAAAAAAGGTAGGTAAGTAGGTAGGTGTGTATGTAGGTAGGGTAGGTAGACTAGGGTAAGTAACGGTTGACGGAAACGGGCACAGCTTGTTTTAATTATATTCGGTTGCTAAACTATTGCACAGTAACCTAGGGATCTCAATTGATAACAGACTATTTTAATCTCAGCGTAAGACAAACATGTTCAGTACCTCTGTAGTTACATAACACGCGTATCTTATCTCTCGTAATATTGTTTGTATTTACTAGTTGCGGTAGCTAGTAGCGAGCCTGGTTGCAGATGCACTTACTTTGGTATATAATTATAATTATAAAGCTTTGATTATTACTTAGTAGTAGTTGCAGTGGCAACTTCCAAGAACATTGTAATTGCAACAAGGTATACAGGTATGCGGAACAGGGTGTAAAGTCCCGCAAACCTCCATTGAAAAGGGAGGATCCTCCGACCAGACGGTTGTTGTGTTCGGTGGGCAACTGCCCGATGGTTGATTTTGAAATTGCACGGTAAACTCTGATATCGCGATTCAGGATTTCTTTGACGTAGTTCGTTTCTGGCGGTATATGTTGCTGTGTCACTTTTTGTACCAAATGACATACTATTTTAAGTAAATTGTTGGAATCTTAATTTTACTATGTCTATGTAATAGTAGTTTAGTTGGGTAGTTATGGACTTGATATACAAAGCGGACAGGGCGCGCGGCCAGGGCGCTGACTAGATAAAATGTGCGGGCGCGCGGACAGACACCATACTTTTTCATCACAACAGCGCCCTGGCCGCGCGCCCGGAGCACTTTGTATATCGAGTCCCTTAGGGCTATTAGACCATAAGCTGCTGTCCCAAATAGCCAGTGTTTAACCGCAAAATAAAGGAAAAAAAACTACATTACATAAAATATTTATTGTTTTATTTCGATGCACGGATGGATAATAATATAAAACGGAATACTGGATAATAATGGAAAATTAATATCCAGTATATTTTTGTATAAATGCATTATTCCCTAAAAACTAAACAACTTCGAACCATACTGATCCTAAATGGTTCAAGTTTATAAAAAACAAGGCGAGTTCTTCATTTTTAATGGAATTCACACTCTAGTGTGAAATATACTAAACAAATATTGAGTAAATATTTTTGTTTTACGCAACACTACATTTAAACCAACTACTATAAATTGAATATCAAAATATATCTCTATAAAATATCATATTATTTTTTATGATTTCCACAATTTATCTTTAAACATTTCCTACAACTATTGAACAACTTTGTTCTCAAAGAGCCCTTCAATTTTTTTGTCATGATAACCCAAAAAGTTGGACAGTATATCTTTGGTGTGTTCCCCCAACTTGGGGGGCGCTGTCCTAGCGTCGTTTCCCCCCAATCCATACACAGTTGGGGGCCCCACGACCTTGACAGTCCCTGCATCAGGATGCGGCAACTCTTTCACCAACTTTATCGCCTTCACATGATCATCTTCAAAGACATCCTTCATTTTGTTTATCGGGCCATTAGGAAAAGAAGCATTCTTAAATAACTCAGACCATTCCTTATTAGTCTTTGTCCGAATAACTTCACTAATAATTTTGATAATTCCGTCTCTATTTTCGACTCTCTTCGAATTATCTTTGAACCTCGCATCAGTTATGAGTTCTTCTTTGCCAATAATCTTGCAGAAGTCGGCAAATTGAGGGTTTGAGCCCGTGCCAATGACGATGTGCCCATCTCTAGTTTTGAAGGCTTGGTAGGGGACTAGATTGGCGTGGGCGGTGCCCCAGCGTTGTCCCTCGATGCCGCAGTTTAGGTAAATCGTCGCTATGTTGATCATGCTTGATATTTGAGTACTAAGAAGGTTGCAGTCTATCTTCTGGCCCTTGCCTGTCTTCTCCCGGAAGTAGAGGGCCGTCATAATGGCCCCGAAGGCATGGAGACCTGTAGTGATGTCGGTAATGGCGACGCCTGCCTTCACAGGGTCGCCGTCTCGTTCGCCTGTTGTGTTGAGGAGGCCACCCATTGCGGATGCTATTACGTCGTACCTGCAAATTGGTGTAAATTTTTATAAAATTTTGCTTGTTTTGTAAATTCTTCCTATGGTAGTTTCTATGAGATATGAAAGATGAAAGAAAGAAAGAAAAGAGTTTATATTGGTTTAAATGGGAATATCTAGAGAAAACATTTCACTATACTTTAACATTAGACAGAGTTTTTTTACTGGGTTAGAGATTTCTTGTCATATCCCACAGGATCTATCATAATTATCTAATTACAGAAACAAGCTAAAATTACAATTCCCATGATATTTTGATATTACTCACCCAGGCTTCTTGGCATAAGGGCCCGTGGACCCAAACCCAGTGATGGCACAATATATGAGCTTTGGATTGACCGTCTTTAGTTTGTCATAGCCCATCTCAAGTTGGTCTAACTTGCCCGGCACGAAGTTTTCTACCAGCACATCGCATTTCCTTGCCAAGTCGTAGATCACTTTCTTTCCTGAAATTGATTTCCTGTTTAAAAATGATTTAGTTGGTGTAATGATATCGTACTTTTATTACATATGTGAAAGTCTTCATGTTTCTTGTTAGTCATGACCAGTGATCGGATAATCGGGCGCTTATATACCTAAACTTCTTCCCGTGAAAGAATAATATGGACATTCCTTTATGAATAAATAAATAATCCTGGGTTCCCAAGTTTTTTTTTTTTAAAACAACTGTAACAAACTTAATGAAATTATAGCAGTCAAACTGGCTTCAGCTGAATACCATTATTTTACGTGGAGCAGCTGCCTACCAGACCTCCACAACCCATTAACTGGGTAACACAGTACTTCTTGGCAAGACTGGAGTCAGATTTACTGGCTTCTGACAATCCGTAACAACTGCCAAAGATCTATAAATGACAGCCGGGACTAACGGCTTAATGTGCTTTCCGAGGTACAGAGGAAACTCAGTATGTTAAGATGATTGCTGTTGGATAATTTCCGACTTTGACACGAGCAAGCTAGTTACATCGATAAATGTGAAGAGCAAAGAGGAAGGTAGTTTAAGAACAACATGGCTCTGTTTCTGACTTCCTTGAGCTATTTTTTGTCATTAATTTGAGAGTTACTGGCCGGTATTGACGAACATGTCAAATTAACCTTTTGAACGCCATTTTCACGTATACATGACAAGCAAGCTCGTGCCCTGTACGCCAAACGTCACAAATATGTGACAAAAAGTACGGCAAATTTGTGGCTTTGCGTGGGGGGCACACCGATGCGTTTATACTCTGGCGTTCAAAAGGTTAAAACTCAATTATTTAAAAAAAAATGTTGATTATTGCTTATTCCAAAGTAAGCTTAAAACACATCAACATAACAAATAAAGTAACTTTCCAGTAAGGTAAACTTTCACATTCATGCTAAATTCAACTTTGTGTCTTTGAACTAAATATTAGTTTAGTTTGTGATATTGTTGAGCAATTGTTTGAGAACTTATTATTTAATAAAGCTAACAGATTGGTTAAATATGAGTATTGTCTTATGTCCGGTTTAAAGTTCTTGTAATAAATTGTTTTGATAGTGAACTGTTTTGACTTTTTACCTAGTAATTAAAATAGGTAAGAGTGATTGAAATTTGTAAGAACTAGATTACTCTGTTTCTTTTCATACTAATGAAGTTCTCAATCTTCAGTCATTCTTCTGATAAGTTTTAAAAAGGTTTATATGAAATGCCAGCTATGACCTAGACTAGAGTCAAGAGCAAACTCACCTCAAAAAAAAAAAAAAAAAAAAAAAAAATGAAAAGGTGTTTGACCTGTTTTTGGTTATGGTTAGTATTTAAAATAAGTGTCAAAAATACTATTTTGTCAGGTAGGTGTGTATATGAGTAAGATGATAATCATTCTGCTGTACATTCCACTGGATACTACAAAGTATCCAGTGGAATGTTCCAGTGGGCAGTGATTCAAGTGAGGGCTAGAATGAAATAAAAGAAAGCTATAGATGTTGAATATTGAGAACAGCTTACCTTCTTGGGTCTTGAAATCAATACAAATACTCTTTTTATTTCTGTTCACCGACAGGTAGTAGAAAGAGTCGTTATCTTTCTTCTCGTTTATAAAAGGAGGCCCCCATCTGCGTGCCTCGTCGCCGCCCAAACTCTCCACTTTAATTACATTCGCCCCCAAATCCCCCAGCGTCATGGTGCAAAACGGGCCCGCGATCACTCTACTAAGATCTAACACATTCAAATCCTTCATCAGACCCGATTTCGTAGAGTAATCATGTTTAAAAACTATTAATTGCCTTCGTAAAACGCGCTGGCCGAATTTTCTCAAGTTTTCCATAGCGCCGATAAAAACAACAAGATTCGAAATGTACAAAATGATACAGATATCAGTGTCGTGGTATTAAATGATCAAATAGAAAAGATAAGGAATACCACAACAGTGTTCGGGATTACCTCCTGTGTCGGAGGAGAGACGGTCGCAACGGCGGTGCTGGTGGTAGCCATTTCTTCAGGTCTTGCTATACGTTGGTTCTCTCCCATCAAACGGTGTTTTACATGAGATATATATTCACATTATACGTAAGAACTGAAGGCTGTTATAGTGTTAGAAACCTTATTAATTTTACGCCTTTTCTGCAATAACAACCTGTTCATAACTTCAGCGAACTGTC
The DNA here is from genome assembly GCA_002192655.3 of Mamestra configurata. Classification (NCBI taxonomy): domain Eukaryota; kingdom Metazoa; phylum Arthropoda; class Insecta; order Lepidoptera; family Noctuidae; genus Mamestra; species Mamestra configurata. Next base: position 110,427 of record NDFZ01005084.1, on the reverse strand, counting down.
AATGTCAACTGTCAATGTCAAGATTTATTGACATGACTCACGTCATGCGTCTTGACCTCCTTACCTACTATTTAATAGTGAGCACCTTTGAGTATAAAAAGCAACATTTAGTCGATAAATATTTCACTAGCTATGACAAAGAACTGAGAATAAAATTACGATATAGATTAATTATAGCTTTACGAAGTTTCTTTTTAAACCACCTTTCAATATACTGGGCACACTGTTGCTTCTTCTTGCTATTGTTTTGCACCAGGCGCTTACTTATTTCGGAATTTCTAGTCTACGTGTTTGAATGAGCTGTACAAACAGAGTTACTTAATATACTAAACTATCCATCTATCTTTCTTCTATCTTCTCATATAAATATAAAAGCGAATTTTCGGAGTTCTTAAAGTTTGTAAGGAAAAATCTTAACGATGAAGTTCCAACTCGGCATTAACAATCTTGATAAAAAAATAAAAAGTAGACATCTAGATAAGAAGGTTCATATTTGGCTTACGCAAGTATGATCACGTTTCCGAGTTTCATACTAAGCTCAAATGGCTTCCTATTCGCCTTCGCCAGAATGCCCACATACTTTCTCTTCTTTATAACGTACTTTTTAATCCTTCTACTTTGAAAACATTTATCTTTATTCCATAAATACTTAACTAACTATATACACTAGAAATAAAAATAAAATCTCCTAAATAAATAAAACAAAAAATTCATCCGCATCGCTGTCGACTGGAAGTGTACCCAAAAGACTGGCGGCATTGCCACGTTGTATGGCAATGCTTATTCTTTGACCAAGGTAAAAGCCAGCCCTTGCGTCACGTGAAGTGTCAACTAAGCGCCTTGAGAGATCTTTAAATAAGTTATGTGCACTCGGACCCCAAGACCCGAGAGTTTCAACCCCAAACGGCTCGAAAATATAACTACCAACAAGTTTATTATATTTCCGCCGCTTGAGGTTCTCTGCAGCCGCAGCGGCAGCGCCAGCACAGCACGAAGAGCTAGGAAGATGGGATGGCGCAAGAGTATCGACACAAGTAGCGTCCCACACTAATGGCCTACCCATCTTCCATGGAAATAACGACATGCCGTCCGGTCTCTTGCCATCGTCGCGTGCNGGCTCCTTGAGACGCCTTCGAAATTTTCTTCCCATCACCACTAAAATTGCCATAGCACAATCTCTTCTTCTTCCACTCTTGGACTATGCTGACGCCAGCTATCTTGATCTCACCCAAGACCAATTCGACAAGCTTGAGCGACTCCAAAATCTGTGTATCAGGTTCATATTTGGCTTACGCAAGTATGACCACGTTTCCGAATTTCGTACTAAGCTCAAATGGCTTCCTATTCGCCTTCGCCGGAATGCCCACATACTTTCTCTTCTTTACAATGTACTTTTTAACCCTTCTACTCCTTTTTATCTTAAAGACCGGTTTCAGTTTCTCTGTGACACACACTCTAGGTCCTTGAGATCATCGGAAAATCTTCAATTAAGTATTCGTATGCATTCCACATCCTTCTTTAACAAATCTTTCACTATTCAAGCTGCTCGTTTGTGGAATGCATTACCCATAGATGTGAGGCGTGCACAAACGCTACCAACGTTTAAAAAATTGGTGAAGGAGCATTACCTCTCACTATAATTTTTCTTCTCATTTCCCATTTAAGTATTTGATATTTATTAGTATATTATTAAGTATTGTGTGTATTTTATATTATTATGTCTAATTAATATTATTTATGATGTTTGTACACTGACCGCCCTAAATCTAACTTCTTTCGTTCAGTCCATCCAAAGGTTGTCTGTAAGAGATTGCCCTGTGCGATAAGACCGCCCATTGTACACTTGTTTTTTTAAACGTTTACGTTTACTGTGTTTGTAATGAGGTGTACAATAAAGTATATAATAAATAAATAAGACGTTTGGATTTTTCTGAAATTAATCCCTGAATAGACACGTGTTTTTAAGGGAGGATTTTAGTGCTTGCTTCAATTTGCTTTTTCAGGTTTTTTCAAAATCAATCACCAACGGGGTGAAGGGAGCAACAGTTGCGCTGGCTCTGTGATCTCAACAGCAAAAATGGTTGGGTAATTAATCAAAATAGTTGTGATTGCTTTTCCGAACTATTGAGACTCGGAACATAATTTATTTTTCAAGATTATTATGAACTAGCTACCGCCCGCGGCTCCGCCCGCGTTAATGTCGAAAATTATCCCAAGGGAACATACTCCCGGGATGAAAAGTATTCTATGTGTTATTCCAGACTATAATCTACCTCTATGCCAATTTTATCAAGATCCGTTCAGCCGTTCTGACGTGAAAGAGTAACAAACATACATCCATAAATACAAACTTTCGTGTGTATAATATTAGTAGGATATTAGGATTAGTAGGAAGTAGGATGTAAGTGGGCACTAAGAAGGGATTTGTAGAAACTCAACCTATATACTTATATACGAATATGGTACCTAACCACATATTAACGGAATGTGGTACCTACCACATATTAACGGCATGTGGTACCTACCACATATCGTCCAAAATATTTAATTGAAAAAGAGTCTCTCCTACTACATTCCGTTAGTCCGAACGCGAGGCCGAACAGCATATCAAGCTACCCGAAACTGTAAAATTTTTCAACCTTACTGCGTTAGCGATAAAGTTGAAAATCTATTAAAAATAATTGACAGATTTTAGTAGCTTGATGTGCTGGCGTTTGTACTTCGAGCTCCCTCGCGTTCGGCCTTGCAACCAGTCTTCTTTAGTTCTCTAGCTAATTGAGAATTAAAGAAGACGGGCAAAAGAAAACCTATTCTATTCGAGACGAGTTTTGGAAGATGCACCCCTTGAAAATAGTCCTGCTAGTTTACACGTTTCAGTTTTTCAACTCACTCATCATACTCATACATATGTACCTTTTTTATGGATGGGAAGTCATCAAATGACTCCTTCCGCTCTAGGCGGAGCTGAAGGGAGTGTCAGACTAAAACCCATCGATGTCCCTCCTAAATACTCCTAATGCCCTTCGCGTTACAGGGCGTGCGAACAAATTCCGCAACACCCGTGTGTACCTACCCAGCTGTCACGTTAGTCTCGCGGTCGCAAGCGCAACTGTCGAGTGTGGGATGCTGGGTTCGATTCCGAGGTCGGGCAAAACCGTAATAGGGTTTTTCCATTAGGAATTTCTCTGCGACAGCTGGGAGTTTGGAAGTTGATGGTTTGACCCCTCCGTGGCTTGGAAAGTGCGATAAGTTGTTGGTCCTGCGCCAGATCTCTCTCCGGTTGTGTCAGGTTGCCGTCCCTGAGCGCTATGAGAGCGATGGAAGAGGGAATGTTTGCGTCGCTCGCCGATGGCTAGTCTCCGTTGAGATTGGCCGTCATGACCGAAATCGGCCAGGAGGACTATTATTTACCTATTATATTATACCTTACAAAATTGCAAAGTACGGATTCTTTGCAGTGGCGGAGGAATACAGGCCGATAATCTATTCTGTGCCTAATCTACCGACAGGGAAGGAATGAACATTTAACAACTCGCGGCATGCTGAGTGCGGGTAAGGTTTCTTTACGACATTTTCTTACAGCGTCTAAATATAGTACCTACATACCTATATAACACCCGAACTTAGGTAACATCTGTGGTTCGGTCACATTTTTCAGTTAATAAATTCTCGATATTATACACCTACGTTTACGGTACATAACAGTCGGTCATTGCATTCAATATTTTTTCCCAACGAACGCCATGAAAATAAAGTGTTTTTGAACCCGGCAGAATTCTTTGGAATAATTCCAGGCGACCGCTAGCCGACAAAAATTATTACCGTTTCGAAAATAAAATAAAAATAATTGCGTAGGTACGAAGTGCGCTGATCTTTGAAGCCGGGATAGCTTACAGTATTAGGTAGATACTGTATCCTATCAAGGATTTTTTGACGATTGCGATATTTATATCCAGTGATATTTATAGAACTACCTACATTTTGATACAAGTAGTTAATAATCTTTGCAATTGCAGTCGAGGCGGAATAGACGAACGAGCCCAAAGCGCGAAGCCGTTATGGAGCTGAAAAACTTCAATGACAAATGACCACGTGCGACACTGGCGATCAATCTTACATTATAAATGTAATAAATTGTATAGATTAGGGCTGGCTCAGCTGGCTGGCGCTGTTTTCCGCTCTAGAGCGAAATACATTTTAATGTGTGCCTAAAAGCGGTGGGGTAGAGCCACTTTTCGAGTAAGGGTGTTGAAGAATACATAAAGGTAGGTAGTAGATTGCTATACTTTTTCTATGGTCAATCTTAAAGAATGTCGAGGCCCGTGGAGGGGTGAACAACTTTATCTATCTGTACTAATAATGGAGGTGAAGAATTTGTTTGTTTGAACGCGCTAATCTCTGGAACTGCTAGTCGGATTTGGAAAATTATTGTTGTGTATGATAGTCACATACCTACACGAGAAATGCTATACATCCGTACACTTCAGGCAACCACGAGTTGTCTGGCATTTTGCTGAACCGATGTTACTTCCTTTTATTTGTACCAACATTATGTGTACCTGTGTGTGCCAAATAAACTATTTTGCTTTCTTTCTTTCTATAGGCTATACGGAAACGGGGAATTCCTACGGGAACGGGAAAAAAAGGGATATGCGCGTACGAAGTCGCGGGCAAAGAACTATATACGGAGATACGGAGATTTCCAAGGCTCGTTAGTCCTGGCTGTCATTTATAGATCTGTGACAGTCGTTACAGGTAGTCAGTAGCCAGAAAATCTACCAGCAGTGTTTCTGAGGGGTTTAGATAGGCAGACGCTCCATGTAAACCACTAGTAGGATTCAGTTACACTCAGTTAGGTTAGAAGCCGATCCCGAATCGGAAAAAGCAACTCAGATTTATTGAAAGGATTTTCTTCAACTTCAACTTATAAGTTAAATGCCTTTTTGTTTGTATTTAATTCAGAACGCCATTTGTTTTCCACAATGTATGTTTAAAAACAGTCGACTTAATATAAAATATTCCCGCCACAACAACTGCACTGCCCGCGCAATATGTTTCACATTGTTTCGTTATCTACTCGCACACACATTTAATTTTATCAAGGTATGTAGGAGCACTAGGGTGCTTTAACGTAAGCTCTTATTGCTCGCCAGTTGGCACCCGCTGAACCTACTGATATTTATCGATTTTCATCTTGATACTGACGTCGTTTTATCGCGCACAGTACATACCTACCTATGGCAAATCATTGAGGAGCTCGTGGCTAAATAATCTTCAAGGTTAAGCAACGGTTGCCGAGGTCGGTCTGTGGATGGGTAACTAGTAGGTAATTTGTAGATGTTTGGCAGTCGTTGCGGATTGTCAGAAGCCAGATTATCTAACACTAGTCTTGCCAAGAAGTACCGTGTTACCCTGTTAATGGGTTGTGGAGTCTGGTAGGCAGCTGCACCACGTACAATTACCAGTATTGTACGTGGTGCCGCTGCCGTGGTGCAGATGAATCCGGTTTGACTGGTAGCCGACCCCAGTTTAGTTGGGAAAAAGCTAGGTACCTACTGATGATGAGTAGGTAAGACTTTACTTTACTAGATCTTTGGTTCAGCGGACCTATTGGGTCTTGGGAAAGCACAAGAGCACCATGATTATACATTGATGTCAAATGTATTTAAGAGAATATGATGCAAGAGCGAGCGTGGCGAGCTGGAGCAAACTTGCACCGAGAAAATACGAGGCGGCCTTCGGGACTCTAGAAGAGTACCTAGTAGTGCTTGTTCAAGAAAACCCGCCCATGACCATGGCCCTCTTAGCCATGGGCCACACACATGCCATAGTCAGGTAGATAGTAGATAACGACTCTTGAGAAGTAAAGGAGTTAGTTACCATCCCTACCTTGTTGCTATTCCACCAATTCGCACTAAACGTTTCCAAACGTCTTTTATAATGCGCACAGCAAAGGAGTGGAACTCTCTGCCTGCGTCTGTGTTTCCGAACGCATACGACCCTAATCTCTTCAAAATTAGAGTGAACAGGCTTCTTCTGGGTAAGCTCGCTCCATCGTCGACTTTGTCTCTGTCATCTATGACCTAGACTAGAGTCAAGAGCAAACCCATATTAAATAAAAAAAAATAAAAAAAGGACAAGGGGAAAATTATTTTTATTTAAAATTATTAAGCGTACCTAGTTACACTAGTAGGTGAATGTGTACAATCTCACAAACATAAAAATACACACTAAAAAGTACCTAAGATTTAAACCGAGCTACAGAAGTGATATTTACGAGACATCATTTCAACAGCCATTTGATCTGTTTTACGACTACCGCAGTAAAATGGCGCGCTAACCACTTTTCGCACATGATTCGTGTTATTCAATTACGCATTTCTTCTTTTATCTAGATCTAGAGACGTCATGGCTATCTCCCGATTTTTAACGGCAAAGACAAATATTAAAACGTCTTTAACAACATAGGTATCCTGCATATTTTGAATCAGTGCTACGCTATGGCTTAATTATGTGGGGTAACAGCACTGATCAAAATAGAGCATTTGTCGCACAAAAGAGATGCAGAGCATTATGTGGCCTTAAACCCGACGAATCTTGTAGGCCGGTGTTTAAGAAACTTGATTTGTTACCGCTGCCGTCCCTTTATATTTATGAAATTTGTGTATTTGTGTGGAGGCATAGGGAATTGTTTGCGAAAGCAAGCGAAGTAAATTCTCGCAGCAGGCGCGACCCCTACAGGCTCGTGTTAGATGTCCTCCCAAGGCTTGCGAAATATAATAAAAGCTGCATGTTTATGTGTATCGAGGTTTACAATAGAATACCGTTTGAATGAAAAACATTAAATACAAGATTGTTCAAAATTAAATTATAAAAATGCAAAAAATCGCATGATGAATGATTGTTTCGTAATGCAAGTAAAATTTGCACGCTTATATCTATTAAGCAAAATATGTTTGTTCACATTATTAACACTACCATCTTTATACCATGTTTTTGGCAAATAAATGAAATTCTATTCTAAGTCAGATATTAGATTTTAAACACGAAAATGCGGTCTATTTGTTTCATAGTCGAGTTAATAACAACAAACTGCGATCATCAATTCGTCTGCCAAACGTGTAACCTGTCTTTGGCAGGCATGTGTACCTCAGCCAGCGGACAGTTATTTCTTTTTTTATTTCGTATTTTTTCGGGACATGCCCCTGCCAGTGTGTTGCAAAACGCGTCGTTACCTGTAAGCAATAATATAAAGTGAAGTCTGAATAGAAAACTGTGAGAGTCCTCGACAACTTCGAGGAAGATTATTTACGTGTAAATTACACGCCTTACAGCAGCAATTACTTATCAGCAAAAAAACAGTCTGGAGAAGAGAAAAACTAAATATACATCGATGCCTTACGGCCAAAAAGGCATATTCGTTATGTATTCCACTGTCCTCCATAAGTAGTACGTATAGTACCCATAATAGAAAAGGTCCAGCTCAAAAATTTGAATCTTAGAGCTGGACCTCTATTAAATAATAAATAATAATTTAAGCCGAAAGACAGCTCAATCAACCTCTCTCAAATGTCGCCACATCGAGCGGTTCTATGCTTCTAGCATCAAGCGGATTCCCACGACCTTCACCAAGTCATCGGTTTTGCTTGTGAAAGGCTAAGTTGGTACAGACGCCAGCACATCAAGCTACCCGAAACTGTCAAATTTTCCCAATCAACCTTGAACCTAACGCTTTGACGATAAAGTTGAAAATCTATGAAAGAAATATGACAGATTGTATGTGCCTGCGTCTCTACATCGGTCGCCAACACGCCACTCCAGAACCCCTTTTAAAAATACCTTTCAGTAATGCAGCATACCCAAGATATTTGTGGCTCGGAGTTAAAACAGAGTCAGTTGATATCGTCAGTCGTTAGTTTGTTGTGTCGATTGGGAATGGGATGCATCCCGCGATTTATTGCCGCTGTCAGCCGGTGCGATGCAACGTGTATTTACTTAAAATTGGGTTGTTTATGTACCTATACATAATACAGTGTGCGTACGGTACGATGTTGACGTTTGTTTCTCTGTTCTGCTGGTGTTGTTGACGAAATCAGAGTGAATGCATCAAGATTTTAATTTGTGCCCTAATCGCATCTAAAGGGAGGTTAAACTACGTTTGCCGTGTTCTGGAGCTGGTCCGTTAGGGACATATTGATAACGCTCTGTGCCGTAGACAGTACGTAAAGCTGTTGGTAGGCCACTGTAATTTGAAGATCTTTATCAGCCTTTCAAGTAGTCAGAAGCCCACGATACTTAGAGCGGTTACGCACTGCATCCGACCAGAGTCAATGAAAATACGTTCTGAAGTAGTCACAGAACTATTTCTATGGTAGTTTACGCACTAGATCCGACTTCCGTCGTACGATTTCTCTTCGTCATCCGTGAGTCTCCAATTAACTCGAGACGGATGTACTTTAGAGCTGAGCTATAGTAGGCGCCAGATAAATGTGGAATAAAGTATATTGACCTTTCCCTAATAACTGTTCATAGGTACCTGAACAATTAAATATGAATCGTTTTTCATTATTAGACAATGTTAAGGATCACGAGAGATGATGATTCGGGACAGCTTTGTGTCATTAATTCCGTTTTTCAAATTAAAAATGTCAATAATTGTAGGTGGGTCAATGACCGTTATTCCACGATTATCTGGCGCCTACTATAGCATAGTAATTATTGTTTGTATGGAAGTACTCTACACATCTAACCAGGTGGCGTTAGTGTGCCATAAAGAAGACACTATTTTTGTGCATGGCCCTTTGTGATGAACCAGTATTTGACATCGATCTCTTCAGCGATGGATGACGTCTATGATAAAACGATTGGGTTCAGTAGAAGCCCGTATTGAACGAAAATTCGGGAATAGCCACAGGATAAAATTCGTGGAACACAAAAATTCGCGGAATTCCCGCTTGTTGCTCCGCATTTCACCCATGACGGAATGCTTGGATACAGTCATCTATTTCAGGGCGGCCCCAAAGTGTCACAAAGTCGGGCGGAGCGCGGGGGCGAGCCTCACTCCTCGCAAGTTCATTACATTGCCTGATAACAAACGTCTTCCGGTTTAGCTCAGAGCTGTTCAACACCTAATCAGGGAGTTTTGACATGTTTCTTGTAAGCGAGATTGAGATGTTTTGCTGTTCTCTGGGTGAATTCATAATCATCATCATATCAGCCGACAGATGTCCACTGCTGTTCGCCAAAATCGCCACGCTTGGCAGACGGGTTGGCGATCGCGGTGTAGCTGTTGCAATGTACAGAAAATGCATTTGCCCATTCTCTGGTGAGTCCATTAGTCGCCTCTTACGACACCTAAGGGAAGTGATGGGATGGGTGAATTCATAAATGAATTGTTTATTAGTAACTGGCTCCTGCCTGCGGCTTCAACCGAGTGAATTTCGAAAATGATCCCAAGGGAACATATTCCCGGGAAGAAAAGTATGTAGATATCTTTTGTCCTTTCCCAGGACATGGTCTACCCTTGCCGCAAGTTTCAGCCAAGTTTCAGCCGTTACTACGCGAAGAGGTAACAAACCAACAAACTCACTTTCGCATTTATCATATTAGTTAGGATTGTCATAGGAGACACTGACAGCCCACTCTGCAGAGCCTGCATGGAGGCGGATGAGGCAGTAGCACATCTGCTTCTAAGCGACCCGGTAGTCGCGGATTACAGGGCTTAGTACTTCAGAAACTGAGGTATTCTCTGTGAGATAGTAACACCAAGGCGTTGCTGGCCTTCCTCGGGGAGCTGGGGTGGATCGAATGACACATTTGTCCCACCTGCACGCAAAATACGCGCTTAGTCGTGGAGTTGCGGAAACCAGCCCGAGTTACATATACATACATATATAGTTGGGATTGGTTGGAGATGGTGGTAACGATTAAGTCAAGAAGGGCGCACTGGGTTAAAAATGATCCTGTTGTTAAACGTTTGTCTGCCACACGATTCTCCGATGGACGTTTCGCCGATTGAACGTTTCACTTTCGGTGGTTCGCCGATGGAACTTTTCGCCGACGCACGTTTCGCCGACCAAACGATTCACTTTACTGTTTTTCGCCGATAGAACGTTTTTGCACAGTTCGCCGACCCGATTATTGTTCACCTATCTCCTCGTTTATACCAAAGCATTTATTATAGAGAGTAGCCCCCCTGGCTCGTGCCTACACACTCACTTGATACCGTATCAGGGGGGTAGCCCTTCTTAGTTCGGGTTCGGAACTAATCGTAAGTCCGTAGATGATACGGAGTAGAATACGCCCGCAACTAAGCCCGAAACTACGGATTTCGGGCTTAGAGAGTAGCCCACCAGATACGTTACATGTTACACGGCTAGGTGAGTACCCAGCTTTAGGATGGTTCCCGACCACAGACCATCCTCGACAAGCGTTGCTTAACCTTGAAGATCGACCGAGCGGCTGTCATTAATCAGCCATGAGCTCCGGTAGTATTTGTAAGACCTAGGAAAGTATACATTTTTCATACATCATACACGCTGAATTGTACCCTATGTAACACATTCGACTAAGACAAATGGATAACTTCAGCATGGCGTATAAAAAGAACAATAAAACGAAAAAAAAAGAGATGTATTTACGAGTTACCGCTTGGCAGCCGAAATTGTGTGATTCTGGAGATGCAGCGACTGAATGAATCACTTGATATAACAAGAACTCTCCTCTGAAAAGTCTATTTCAGAGGACGAATGACAAAAATATGCGTTGCTAACGACACTTTCGGAATTTAGGAAAATGCTTGCAGAAACTTTAAACTCTTTTCCTTCCATACACGATGTCACGTGTTATAAGTAGATCTTTAACCATTTATTATTGTAAAATATCGCGTGAAATTGTAAATTATTTTTTCTTAATAATTCACTGATATACTGGAAACTATTGAATTTGGGTGGGATTTATACAAAACGATTATTTCATAACATATCGAGAAATTATAATCTAAAAGAGATTTATTAAAATCTTACGGAGTCTGCAATTTTCTGGTGACATATATATTTTTTTGTTCACATACATTAGTTTATATAAAAGAATGCCTAAATAAAAAAAAGAATATTAATGACAGCCTTATCGCATTTTGCGATTTCTTCCAGGCAACCTGAAATGTACCAACCGAGATAGCTCGGACACGAAGTGGAGTTGCTCTTGGTGTAAATATGAAGTAAACAATTAATTCATTCTTGGACTCTAGACAAATGGCTGGTTCCCGAAATGAGTATTGGTAGTTAGTCTTGAAGTTGCACCACACGTTAATGAACGCTAAAGTAGATGAATAGTGGGCGATGGGTCTGCGGAGGGCCGCCGCGTAAACACTGAAAAAATGACACTTTATCTAGCCTTTCGTAATAATAATATATTTAATGCAAAAAAGACGAGAGAGAGAGAGAGAGTACAATACATGTGATGTGAAATTTTCATGATATACATTAATTTATGATCAATTTTGTAAATAATTCCCCGATGCTAGGAAAATCCTGTGTTATTAATTAGAGAATCTGAAACGTGTGACAGTAGCATTAGTAGGTAGGTATGTGAGCAAGCGCGTGTGATGTGATGTGATGGGTGAAGTGAGTGTTTATTGATTAGAGGTGTCTGTGGGTGTGTAAGTGTTCGTAATAAACGCGCCCCGAAACAGTTCAAGCAGCAAAATTTAACCATTGCGCCGGCAGTGGGTGCATCCTCAAAAACCCGTCTCGAATAGAGCACATCAAGCTACAACAATATGTCAAATTTCTTTATTAGATTTTCAACTTTATGCTAAAGCATTAGGTTCAAGGTTGATTGGGAAATTCTGAGTTTCGGGTAGTTTGATATGCTGGCGCCTGTACCTCGCAGAATTCTTCGGCGTAGCGGAATGTAGCAGAAGAGACTCTTTTACCTACCACATTCTAAATGTCTAATATTATTATATTAAATTAATATCTTCAAGTTTTCGTATGTTTTAATGAAAGCCAAGCCACGGAGGTGCAACTGCACCCCCTTGCACCCCCCTCCCGGGGCCCATGCTAACATGGATCTCGATGTAAGATTACCTTACCTTAGCCAACCAGGTTGATTCTCGCCTTTCAGTCTTGCTTATCTACAGGCTACCAATCAATTAGCCTAGCCATTTCCCAACTATATTGGGGTCGGCTTCCAGTCAAACTGGCTGCAGCTGTATCAGTATTTGACATGTAGGCGACTGCATATCTAACCTCTAGAACCCAGTAACTGGGTAATACATATGATACCCTAAGCAAGACTTGTGTCAGATTTTTTGACCTGCAACAGCTTTTTCCTTAACTACTGTCAAATATGTTGAATGACAGCCCGGAGCAACGGCTTAAAGTGCATTTTCGCGATTTCAGTGTTTGTCCCATAGTGAAAGTTGTTCATAATAATGGGTACAATGACCCCTTAAGAGGTATTGCGTTTATTCTGTTACACATTGTATAATGGATCCACCGGACTGACTTCAGCAAAAGTACTTCGAAGTTCGACCCGTGCGGCTACTATCATTCAGCCACGGGTTCCTCACAGGCTTACATAAATCCTAAAAGAGTAGATAAGCCCCTAGGCCATAACATTAACACTGTGCAGTGTTTCATTCAGACCATCGTTCTTCCACTTTTCAGCGACTCTATCACAGTAACGATGTCGTTGGCACACTTTTTTATTTTTTTATTTAATATGGGTTTGCTCTTGACTCTAGTCTAGGTCATAGATGACAGAGACAAAGTCGACGATGGAGCGAGCTTACCCAGAAGAAGCCTGTTCACTCTAATTTTGAAGAGATTAGGGTTGTATGCGTTCGGAAACACAGACGCAGGCAGAGAGTTCCACTCCTTTGCTGTGCGTATTATAAAAGACGTTTGGAAACGTTTAGTGCGAATTGGTGGAATAGCAACAAGGTAGGGATGATAACTTGCAGTGCGTCTAGATGTCCGATGGTAGAAAGGGGCCGGTGGGATGAGGTCGTGGAGTTCCTGGACAAACAACTGGAATTATCTTCTGACTCCTTGAAACGTTTCATATGGTATGGATCCTGGATAGGGAATAGTTTCAGGAGTTTCGAATGCAAATAGCCATTTGAGGTCATTTGAAGATATCCCATACTTAAAAAACAAAAAAGTGAAAGGTGTAGTCTAGTACATATATAGTTAGGTTAGTACATTTATATGAGTTTCGAACAAAAGTTTGACTTTAAACAAATGTCTAGCCACCACATTTATCCAGGTAGTATTGTGCTCAGAAATGCTAACCGCTTGGATCAGTTAACCGTGAATTTACGGCACCCTAATTGTTAAACAACTGTTAATGACAACGCGTTCAATTTGTCAATTAAAAAATATTCATCGCATGTTTACGACGCCAAGCAGTCGAAAACTGATTTTTGTTGGAGAAATCCAACGTTATCTGCCAGATGAACAAAAAAACAACTCCCTAGATCGATCCAGCCCGTCCCAACCTGTCCTCCCCCCAGCGACGCCCTAAGCCGAGGCTCGTACCCCACAGGGGGTGCCCTTAGCGTGTAGTCGCTTAGTTTGTAAGTTTTTATAAGCCCTGGCTGGAGGCTTTAATATTATATTAAGGCCACCACAGGCAAGCCCGGTTAAGCAGTCGACAACCTTATAGGTTGAACTGCGAGACGCCACTCACAAAAAAAAAATACAACTCAGAATTACAACGGGCTAAAACACTTCACACGATAATAGTAAACAACATTTATAAAGATGGAATTCCAATAATCGATCGTGATAAACATTTTGAGCGATACATCGGTGTGGTTCCGCCGATTTCGATTCGGAAAAAAGTCGAGTGCATAGTACGCGTACGGATTAAGCTTCTCCCGTACAACCGAAGCTCCAGTGCGGAAATAGCCCGGTTTATCATACTCNTAAGTTTTTTATAAGCCCTGGCTGGAGGCTTTAATATTATATTAAGGCCACCACAGGCAAGCCCGGTTAAGCAGTCGACAACCTTATAGGTTGAACTGCGAGACGCCACTCACAAAAAAAAAATACAACTCAGAATTACAACGGGCTAAAACACTTCACACGATAATAGTAAACAACATTTATAAAGATGGAATTCCAATAATCGATCGTGATAAACATTTTGAGCGATACATCGGTGTGGTTCCGCCGATTTCGATTCGGAAAAAAGTCGAGTGCATAGTACGCGTACGGATTAAGCTTCTCCCGTACAACCGAAGCTCCAGTGCGGAAATAGCCCGGTTTATCATACTCCATAAATGTGAATTGAATACAGGCACGGACTCGGCAGCGCTGGAGAATTCCAGGCATTTTTTTCAATCGTATTTCGTAGTTTTTAACCCATTTGCCTGATTATTCCCGCAAAATAGTAACACAAACATTTTCGTTGGCAAGGAAGATGAAGACGTCAAAAATATATTTCATAATCTCATATTTCATGCGCAAGAGCGTCTGTAATAAAAATCTGGATATAATGCACGCTTATTAATAAAACAAAAACAATGCGATTCGAAAGGCGAGTCGCCCGAAGTTTAAAAAATAACAAAAAAAACGTTGTAAACAATCGACTTAAAAAAACTTCGAAATATTTTTAATCCCGCTCCGAAGCCAAAACGGTTTGTAAATAAAATGAAAAGGGACAAAGCGTAAATTTGTAAATAAATGCCGAATCTGAACAACGAAGAATTTTTACAAGACAGCCAATTAATCACATGCGTCGCCAAAAAACAAAAAATAGAATGTATTCGTCACGTTAAACAATTACAAACTTGTATATGAAGCTGTGCCTCTCTCAGTTATTCTCAATCTCGTCTGTATCGCGTTAGAGGCAACACAACACCATGAACTCGCACGAAGGAGTGAACCTGGTGGCGACCTACTGCATCTTGTTGCTGCTTCTCATTTCCCTCTGGCTCCTATACTCAGCGTTCTAAGGACTTAATGTAAGTAAAGTGCTTGTGTTACAAAATCTAGCTTTTAAAAGCTCCGGATCCGTGACTGAGCGTATTAAAGTGCGGTGACTGTGTATCAAAAATAACACTGGAATCATGGATGCCGAGGTTATTACATAACTCGAGTGATGCCGAAAATTCCAAAGGACTGGAAACTGTGTGTCTTTCGCTTTAAATACAAACTTTTTCAATTTCAATGCGCTATTTTAATTTTACTTCAAACTATCAGCAAGACTGGAGCGAATATTGTGATATTTGTTTTGCAGTAATATTATAAATAATCTTCAAATCTCTTACTAAGATCATTTAGAAGTGTTATTTTCAGTGCAAGATTGTTTAAGATAAATGGTGACGACGTCTTTTAGGTATGCTTTGAAATTTCGATTTTCTTTTATCCTACGCTTTCCCTAAGTTGATGTTAAGTGCCTTTGAAGATTTTTTCTTTAACTTGAGACTTTGATCGCTGTTGTCCACCATTGCGTCATTTTCGATAGTGTTTTGGTTTTCGATCAGGCTGTTTAGTATTGTTTTTAAGTTTATGGCGTTTGTCACCACATGGTACTTGGGTTAACTGTAACATTTTGTACAGACAATACAAATTCCGATCTGGATACGCTGGAAGAAAAAAGATGCGATAACACCGCAGCGGATTGGTCCTTGTTTAAGTTCGGTCCCTTATATACCTCCTATTGCTTGTCGACACCTTGCAATTTTTTCAACCAACTTAAAAACTCGCATCAAAATATTTTTTTTAAACTGAAACATCCTTCGAATACGAAGTCGGGCCCTGTGCTCTGACGCAAGCTTGCTGGTTCAAGCGGGTGGTGGATCCTCCAGCGATCAGTCCAGCTCGCTCCGTGACTTAGCAACCATGCCGATCAACGCGGAGACCGTAAACCTTGCCGCTACCTACATGATCCTGGTGATCCTCCTGTTCTTCCTGTGGCTACTCTACTCCACTGTCTTCTAAACTCCAAGCTTTGTGAGGTTTGTGACTGTGCCTGTCATAAGTGATAATGTTAACTAAGTTAGTCATTAGTACAAGGACATTCGTGAAGCTGAAAAAAAATCGTGTGAAGCGCGCAGTTGATAAGTCTTAGGTACCTACAGCCGCATCGCAATTTGATTTTTCCGCAAATCTGAGCCACCTGTCACTATACGGACGATCTATTAACGTACACTCATATTTATAAATGTTGAAAATATCTGGCGTGTGAAATAGGCGTGGCATACGTAGGCGACGTCGCATCTCCAGCGGGTCAGTTCCCTGGAGCCATTTGTCCGGTGAAGGTGTCAGGATCTGAGCCATCATGCCGAACCACGAGACCACCAACCTCATCGCTACGTACCTCATCCTGGTGCTGCTCCTCGCCAGTTTGTGGCTACTCTACTCCGGGATGTTCTGAGGTGCTCAATTTTTAATTGTTCGCTTCTTGAGTGTTTTAAAAGTGAGTTACTTGAACGCTTGAACGTTGCAACGCGCTTGTCATGTCATCAGAAACTTAGTAAGTCTTGTATAAGTACTGTCCTTTATAAATCTATACAAAATACGACCAATTTTTTAGGGTACTTAAACAAAGAAAAACAAACGACCTGTTTGTGTGGAGCTCTTCGCACAAAATAAAATAAAAACAGTTTCCATGCAAAACAATCTCAAAAGATCGCGCCAACTATGACCAATTAGTGCCAAATACATTTATTTACTTTAAATTAAAAGTAAACACCTCCATTAACGATGATCAATGTTAAAATAACAATCGCCATGAAAACATTCCTGATCTCGAAACGATCGCAGTTGATTCGTACACCATCGCGTTATTGAACGTCGGATATCTAAAATAGTTTGCCGACCGGCGCCTGCGGCTTCTCCACAGAAATCATAACATTCCCGCGGCTAAAATTATGTACCGAAATAATCTAACTGAAATACTGAATGACCAGTCATAAGACATAGATCGTGGCAAACGAAGCTTTGGAAAAATAACAAAAAGTTGTGAATTTGCCAATTGTTTTCTCGTTTTAAATGATGCGGGTCGAATTGGACGGTTGTAAACATGTCAACTGCTGACGAGGTCCCACACACTGCGCTGCAATAATCCTAGAACAAAGCCAGGGATCTGATGACAAACGAACGAGACGATAAACAAACGTTTGGACTGAAGCAAACACATTTACATGCAATCAAAACAAATCTACTTCAGCGGCATGTAGGCACGCACTAATCAAAACGTCAAAACATAACTTTTTTTCACTTACTGAACAGTTTCACACATAATACCAGCCGACATGATTACGTTTTCATAGTACTGTTTACGCGATTAAAAGATATAAAAAGAAGTTTGTAAAATTCGCGAATAACAGAAAATTTACAGTTGCGATTACTAAATTAAAACATAATTTTGATGGGTTTAGTGCAGCAAAAACAATGTTACTGTAATATTTCAAGTAGACTGAGGGAAGAGGTGTTTTTGGAAACATTTAACTATCTCCAGGAGTAAGTCCCGACATGACTTTTATTAATAATAACTTTACAAACACATTTGTTCGAACAAGTTAATAGTTCTGGAAGCAAACGTATTTCATTTTCATTGTAAATTGTAAACTCTATGCATATCCATCGATGGCTGATTTCAATTCTCTTGCCACTCGACAGAGAGCTTTTTGAAATAAACATTACATTTGTACAGACTAAACAATATTGTGCGGGCAATTTATTTAGCTACTTACCGCCCACATCATTCGTAATTCCAGAGAACATCGTTTGATGTTATGCAGCTACGACACAGCTGTACTTTATTATTTCGATGCCGATAAGTCTAATGGTCTTGCATTACAGAATTTACAAAATAAATCATAGACTAAACAAATTGACCGCAAAAACACGAATGAAAATATAGATTCAAGATCAACGTTAGGTTAATGAAATAAAATCAACAAAACAAGTTTAAAAATATAACATCAAAACGGTTGACAACGCAATTTAAAATGCGACGAACAGTGTCCCCAAATATAAAAATAGCTTCAACATCTATTTATGTTTTGAATTAACCTTCATTTTAAAATAGAAGACACAAAATAAGAACCGAAAAGTGTTAAAAACAATAGTAAGACTGACGTAAATCGTATTGGACGCGAGAAGATGGATGGTGCGAGCGAAATCTAACAAGAAGACGAATTGAAAAAGTAGTGACAGGTTGGTTAACGATTGTAATCAATCATTTGGGCAACGGACGTCGTCAATACCTCTGAAAATAGAGGAATGAAATCGAGAATTTCAGATAACAGCTTTTCCTTGCCAACTCTTCGAGGCGTGATTAAAAATGTGTGAATTATTGACGGGGTGCTGTCGAAGGTTTTACTTTGTTTATTGAAAGAACATCTTGCGGGGAGTGACGTAAGTCGACCGTGTAGTGTTGTTGAAACATTAAAGATAATTTAGCTGCTGTTAAAAAGACATAAACTACACAAACAGATCTTGTGGCTGCCACAAAAGATCTACAACGTAAAGGCTGCACTGAAGCTTTGGAACTATTCAGAGACATTTGTAGTTTCTAAACTGTGAAGAATAAAGCATTTTCCATAGCGTCCGTCCGTTTACAGGATCTATCGTTTAAACCTGTGTTATCATATTGCATTACCAGCATCTGTTTCTAAAGCTTCCTGCCGAACATCGGCAATGTACATCAAGCTACCCGAAACTGTCAAATTTTCCCAATCAACCTTGAACCTAATACTGTATAGATGAAGTTGAAAATCTATTAAAGAAATTTGAGATCAGATTGTTGTAGATTGATGGGCTGGCGTCTGTACTATATACAAACTTTTCGTTGCGTTTTCTCATTTTTATGGTCAATTAATCGCAATCTTATGGAATGAAGTCCTCAAGTCAGCAAATCTCAGGGAAATTCTGGTTAAGAGGGAGTTCCATCTAAAAATTGACAATTCCTTCGATGCATATTTACCTAATCATTAGTCTTCGTCATAATCAACATTATTTCAGCCGAAAGACGTCTACTGCTGGACATAGGCCTCTCCCATGACTCGCCACACCAATCGGTCCTGTGCGTCTCGCATCCAGTTTTTTATTAAAATCCAATTATCATTATTTGCCTTAACTGTATTGGGGTCGGTTTCCATTCAAACCGGATTCAGCTGAATACCAGTATTTTATGTGGAGCGGCTGCCTATCTCACCTCCACATACCCAGTAACTGGGTTACACTGTACTTCTTGGCAAGACTGGTGTCAGATCTTCTGGCTTCTGACAAACCGTAATCCCTACCAAAGATCTGCAAATGATAGCTAACGGTTTAACTTGCTCTCCGAGACACGGAGTGGTCACCCATCCACAGACCGACTTCGGTAAGCGTTGCTTAACCTTGGAAATCAACCCGTGCGGTTGTTATTATTTATCCACACTGTAATACAAAATATTTCTCGGACTTTATTTGCTTCTTGATATATTTCATAAACAGCATAGTGAAGTCAGTCTGACGGACGTCAACGACAAGAATTATAAATCGTATTTCAGTAAGATATATTTTCCGCGCCGTTTGACATAAAATTGTCATGATTCCTTACTGCTGTGTTAAGAACTCGTAAACATAGTGTCAATTACCAGCGATAACTGCAAATAATGTAAAGACGATGTATTTTCTAAACACATTGTCAACGAGTCGTAGTAATTAAAAATGCGACAGAAATAATAAACGCTGAGGCGTCCATGGTAAAAAAACGAGTCGTATTTGGTTTAAAACAACGAGACATCAATGGTTCATATAATGAATGAGTCGTCAATGGTTATGGATAACGAGTTGTCCAAGTCATGGTTAAAATAACGAATCGTATTGAAAATAAGAAGTCACCGCCGTTGCTTAATATAAAGATTCAACACGAGTAAAATTAACGAGTCATCAATGGTTAAAATAAAACGTAACTGGTGAATATAACGTTTCGTCAATGGTTAAAATAACGAAACGTCAATGGTTAAACAAACGGGTCGTTATTAATTAATGTTCAGGGATTATTATTATCATCGGTGAATCGTCAGTGATTAACGTCAAAGTGTCGTCAACGGTCATATCGCCATTCGTTAATTGTCCGTAGGTCAAGCGGGGTTGTGGAACACTGCACATGATTTGTGGTTAATTTTACTGCGGAAATGGGGGCTTTTCATATTTTATTGCGATGTGTATGCCTTATAATTATAATATTAATCGCGCAACTCAAGGTTACAGGCACATTAGTCTAGCAAGCTATCTTTGATAAACTCTTTTTTATAATTGGAATTTCGAACGTCTCGATTTTAAGTAAATTCCAGCTAGTGGCGGCTGCAAACCACATTAATATTGTAATATTGTAATTAAAGTATTCTTAACGCCCACCGACACAAGCACGTCATAATTTCTTAATGTTCCCGCCGTTTTCACAAATAGTTGTGACTGTACCACGGGGAATTTAAAACATAAATAACGGATTATTGCGACATTTAAAGACTCCGCAAATATTTCTCAACTATTTTTTATTTAGAATTGAAATAAAGTATATAATTCATATAATTTAGAGTGCACGATGACGTCAATAATAGTTTCCTGTAGTTTTATAATTATATTGAAATACTGACGCTGGAAATAGACGCTAGAATTACTGATCGTAAAAATGAGCCGGTCGCAAAGCGCGGGTGGCGGCACGGCTAGCTACGACGTCATTATTAAATAAAATGTTTTTTCTTGTTGCAGAAGCTGTCCAGAAACAACTCAAACTTGAGACCAATCCAAGATGGCGGTCAACAAACGCTATAAACACGTTTAATATTTAGGAAACCGTAATTTTAGTAAGTAAGTTAATAGTAAGTTAAGCAATGTACACCCAAGCATTTAAATACCTTAAGATCATGGAACTAGACTCAAGGGAGGTCGCACAGAATGGAAAAGTCTTAATATCAGTCAGAAGCGACATGCGTGAGCAGTGCTGGGCATTCCAATATAAATAAAGTCTAAACTAAAAATATAGCCTTGTGAAAGACAACACGTTAGATGGAAATTATTTAATACCAAAGCAATGTTATTGATTTAGCTAATAAATTGTTGATGTTCGGTACAAATCATCTTTGTTATGGATTTTATATCGTTGTTATGAGCTAAGAGAGTTTTTGTAATAAAGGCTTTTTTAGAACGTGAGCCTTTTATTTTGTAAATCAATGGAGACCTAAGAAATGATTGTATGTAAAGAAATAGGGGTGGAAAATATCTTGAAATTGTTCAAAATGGAAAGTAAAGCTCCTTGCGCTTACCCCAAGCCTGAGGACAAGGGCACAAAGACAGGCAGAATAAGACAACAAATATAGTATTTATTAATGAATGAGTTTAACAAAAAACCCCAAAGAAACAACAATAAAAGTTAGATAGTGTAGAAGACAATATTGTAACACCAGCGGACTCACGCTAGTGCTACTTATTGATATTATTATAAAATTAAACTATCTTTAAGGTTTAAACTTCATAATATATTTGACATCTGGCTTCAAAGAACTTTGGTACCGGAGTCCCAAAAAAAAAACATAACATATTTTTATATTCCTATTTCAAATTCTCTTTTACTTTTCACCAGACGCTTCCAAAGGGCTACCTTGTCTGCCAGAGACCTGGAGCCAAGGATATCCTCCTCACAATATGGCGAGAATACGGGAATGATTATGTTGACGGCTTGCAATGTATTTGAAATACATCTCTTCTATAAATAAAAGGGAAATCTATTGACTGACATATTTACGCACATCCAATATTACTGGGACCAGGAACATTAACTTTTGCACAAGACTTCCTTTTATGACGTTGGTGATAACTAAGGAGGGATTTTTGGAAATTCAACCTTTAAGGGGTGAAAAGGGGGAACATTGTTGGTACAGTAAAGTCGGGTTACTTTGGCCATGGGATACAACTTTGGCCCTAACTTCTTAACCAATAGGAAGACTATTCCTATTGGTTTGGGCCTGTTTGGGCCAAGTTTATCCCCCTGGGCTAAAGTAACCCAACTTTACGGTACTAAATCTGCGCAGAAGTGACGTTCTAAATGACAGTGTTTAAATAAACAAGAAAATAGGGAATACAAAAATACTGTAAAATACTTCAAAACCCCGCCTTGAATAGGATAGGTTTTCTTTTGCCCATTTTCACTTACTTTGTCGACTTATGCAGAGAATCTTGAGAACTAAAGTAGACGCAAGGCCGAGCGAAGGGAGCTCGAAGTAGGTTCTCATTTATTACGCTTGTTTACGTATTCTTCTTCTTCTTCTTCGTCGTTACACTCTGGTAAAGTGGTCGTGGTCGTCACCTCAGGGGGGCTACTCTCTAAACCCGAAGTCCGTAGTTTCGGACTTAGTTGCGCGCGAGTTACTGTCAAATCGTGTTTTCATTCATTATGTGACACGGACTAGAATACGTTCGCAACTAAGCCCGAAACTACGGACTTCGAGCATAGAGAGTAGCCCCCCTGGGGTGGTGGCAAGCTTCACGATCCGTTGACATTCCTCCCGTACAATAGCTCTTCTTGTACATTCGTGGAGTGGAACTTGTCTACTATATTTTATTAATTTCTTCATGTCTTCTTATTGAAAGCCAGAGGGGTGCAAGTGCACCCCCTCCTGGCACCCATGACTGAACCGACCCCAATTAAATTAGGCTTTGTACAGGAGGATGATGCAACAAATGTTAATCGCTGTATACATAGGTGTTTACGCCATCCTCGCATGGGTATATTATTATGCAAACTACAAAGCAGCACCTGCTTTGATTCTTTCATTCTCCTTTGAGCTTCGTTAACGTTCATATGCTTTATAGTGTACAAGCAATGTGGGGGCACCCACATCTAGGTACGTCCGCGTAAAAGTCGAAAATAATCCCAAGTGAACCGGCTCCCACATCACACAGTTTGTTTGTTTCTGATGACATTATGGAGTGTGCTAGCTAACAAGTGTCAATAAATTTCATTTAAAATTTGATTTACATATTAGACATTTTTTTTCTGTGTCATGTTTTGTAAACTTACTTTGCATAGTACTGTATAAATTCAAGTTTTAAAACTTAACAAACAGACTTAACTGTGTTGCTGAGGAGTTTGTTGCGCCACTTCTTCTTCCCAGCTAAAACACTAGGAAGTGGTGACGGGCGGGCGTTTTGGGGAACTGTCTTTATGTAGAACTTTGATGTTCAAAAAGTGCTGGCACTCAACCTAATTTGAATAAATGACTTTTGATTTTGATTTTGACACTACATCGTATGTCCTCAGGACATGGTCTGACAAGTATGATTCAAAGCCGTGCAGCTAACGGCTGAATTGATTTGGATGTAACTTGACGACGTGACGAGGTAACAACCTCACTTTCGCATTTATAATATTAGTTCGGATTCTATATCATCTTACATAACATGTTTACTGTTGAACACCGTATTGCGTGATATTTTATGTTGTCTTGCGCTAAAAACATCAATCCGTTGTTGTTTTTCTCCGCAGACGTCATTCCGCTGCAACATTGCCAACATTTCAAGCTGATGCATTGAACGCTGACATTTTTATACAGTGTGGGGTAAAAGTAATGATGGACTGACAGAAATCAAATTACCGTGTTAACCAAAAATTAACTTCTAGTCTTAAGAACAATTTAAATTTCCATCCATCCCAGCTATGATTCTGTCTTATCCTTGTCCAATTAAATTGTTATAAGAGTTTTGCAGTAAATCCAAGTGAGTACTAAAAGGGCCTAGTCACGTCACCCCCCGCCCCCCGGCCCCTCTGCCTCTTCTCTCAGACGCAGCTCGGATTCGGTTCGGACGTAGTACGCAACTGTTCATACAAATAATACTATGGCCACTTCAGTTCGTCAATAATCTTATCCGAAATGGAGATTCTCGGATGGCGGAGAGAAATCGGATGACGGAAATCGGGTGTAGTGCGTAAGCTACCATAAAAATTGTTCTACGACTACGCCGGACCGTCTTTTCACGGATACTGATCGGGTTCGGATCGGACGTAGTGCTTCAGCGCTCTAAGTCATATTACTTGGGGTTGGCGCAACACCCTTCCTTCCTCATGCTTCCATTATATCTTGTCAACCGATACGCAGTCTCTGCCTTCCTTTTCTTTCATATCATTCCATCCCTCACATAATGCATCCATGTTTTGGCTCTTCCAGGAATAAATCATTCATCATAATTTCTAGCGTCATGGAGATGTTTAAAATTATTTGAATTAATGTTCTAAATTCCCACATTTAACCCGACTGGTTTCTTCAACATCTGCTGAGAAATTGGAAATAGATTATAAAATAAAACTTTTATATGTCCATATTTTTAGTCAGTTTAAACTAGATGATGCCATGTTTCCTAGCTGACTACCCTGAGAAGAAAAACCAAAACAAAGTCAGAGGTAAAAATCTCTTTTAAAGTCCATACAATCGTACTGGTATGTAGGGTCATGTTTGAGGTGGTCTTTTGAGGAAAGCACATAGATTTGAGTGGACCTGTCCACTGTTCAGACAGTGCATTTGTCAGTTATAGTGCAGCTCAACTTAGGAATTAAAGGAGCTCAACGATTTAACGACCAATCCCAACTACTATACTACATGACTAACGCGATGTATCCGCTTAGTACCCATGATGCTGTGCTCCATTGCCAATGGCCACGTCGCTCGCATGTACCCGGAGAGATGGTGAAGAACGGACTACTCACTGGACGCCTGAGGGAGGACATCGCCCTCGACATACACTACATCGAGGAGCATCCAAGGTGGTGTGACGGTCTTGAGCTAGAATAAACACAATCCCTGGAAAGGGGCCATTGTACTCATCAATCAAAAATCCGTGTTGTGTGTTTAGTACGCTGTGAACAAATATATGGGCAGTTTATTTTTTTTTCGCGATTTTATTGTTGGTCCCGTAGTGAAAGTTGTTCATAATGATGTGTTCAATAACCCTTTTTCAGGTAATGTGTTCATATGTATAACATGACAGAATCATGATTTCATGGGATATCACATCAAGGTTATGACCTTTTATGACATTTTAATTCTGTTCGGAAAGGTTTTTTTTAGGGATGGAATATTATCAAATGACTCCTTCCGCTCTAGGTGGAGCGGAAGGGCGTGTCAGACTCTTACTGACCTATCCGTGTTCCTTAAAAGCCCTTTGCGTTCCAGGCTCGCGGTGACTCTTTCGAACAAATTGGGAAAGGTAGAGCTATGCGAGTACATGCACACATACTTCGTCCTTACATACTGACTTGCCATTAAAACAGAATAACCATATGCTTTTTGATGTTATTTCGAAGATCCTCTCGTAATACTATGTCGATTACATAAGCCGCCGTAAACCCTGAGTAAATACATTATTTATGAGGACTTCATGATTTTATGAGCGAATTAATTTGTATACGGTCTCTCAGTGCAAGAGAATTAGTACCACAGGATGTTAGTGGCAGTCGTTAAATATTATTGATGGATTTTAATACATTTTAGAGGTAGGTAATTAATATGATTATGTTCAACTTTCAATATATTTTGCATTTTTGTTATCCTATATATTTCAGCGTAAGAAGAGTTTCGAAGAGTGCCATCAAATCTAATCTAGCATCATTTTTTTTTTCTGATGTATGTAGCATTCCAACGACGTGTTTTATTTTTTCAACATGAATTTTAATATTTTTTTAGTATTCTTAATGCGAGTTCTAGCACTAGAACCTCCAATCTAGGAAATACTAAAAAAATGGTTGGCTTGCACGCACGTCAACGTAAGTAAACGTTCGGCTATGTTAAATCGTGTGAATTAAAAAGGTAACCAATTCTGAAATTGTCACCAGACAGCGCTTATTCTGTTTTGTACAAACTGATACCTACGTTAAAACGATTGAGTACGTAACAAAAGTAGCACTAAGGCCACTGATATCGCATATCACACTATCACACTAATATTAAAAAGGCAAGTTTGTGAGTGTGTGTATGTTTGTTACTTCTCACGCGCAAACGGCTGGACCGATTTAGATGAAATTTGGTATAGAGATTGTTCTAGTCCCGGGAAAGGAATTATAATGGATTTTATCCCGAGAGTATGTTTCCTTGGGATAATATTCGACATTCACGCGGGCAGAGCCGCAGGCGACAGCTAGTTTTGAAAATATTTCAGAGAGTTAATAAAATTAAGAATAATCTCATATCTACAATAAAAAAAAAAAGTAACGAGATGTTTACTTGATCATTCATAAGTAGATATCTATTACTACCTGAACTGATACACTTAAAGCAAAACATAAATAACACAAAATCTTAAATAAAATAAAACCTTACTTCCACGGTTTTGCTGCTTAAAAAAAGGTAAGCTTGTTCTAACTCGGTAGATACCTAAACCATAAACACACTAAAATTTAAAGGAACTCCACGATCTCATCCCACCGGCCCCCTTCTACCATCGGACATCTAGACGCACTGCAAGTTACCATCCCTACCTTGTTGCTATTCCACCAATTCGCACTAAACGTTTCCAAACGTCTTTTATAATGCGCACAGCAAAGGAGTGGAACTTTCTGCCTGCGTCTGTGTTTCCGAACGCATACGACGATAATCTCTTCAAAATTAGAGTGAACAGGCTTCTTCTGGGTAAGCTCGTCGACTTTGTCTCTGTCATCTATGACCTAGACTAGAGTCAAGAGCAAACCCATAATAAATAGTAAAAAAAAAAAAAAAAAACTCATAAATACAAATTATAGCAACTATGTACCTTCATTACACATAGGGATTCTTGTACAAATACAATAAAGTTTTCGCCTATATTATTCTTACATTTCTTGAACAATTTGAAATTTAAATATTGAAAAGACAAGAACGGACAAGAAACTCCACAGTTACTATGGAGTTTCTTGTCCGTTCTTCTCCATAAGAATCTACCTTTCCGAATGGACAGTAGAGTCACTTTATTAATGTAATACCTACTATTATTATATTATTTTACGGAACTGTAAATGATGACGTTCAAAAGTGCCGTTTAATGGCCTAATTGAAATAAACGTTTTGACTTTTGAATTGAAATCCTTTAAAAATCATAAAGTAAAGGGAAAGAAAACAAAACTAAAATTGCAAAATAAACGTACGAACTAATCCATGGTTTCCCTTTTGTATGGCTTTTTTTCTTTTTTCGAAGTCCCGGCGGCTGACGTGGTAGGGCTCTCCGCATCGCCTTCCTTAGCCTCCGTCACAGAGATCATAGGCTCATCACTGTCCAGAGTCATCACTCGAGTTGGTTTCCGCTTCACGTCATCCCCTTCCTCTTCCTCGTCTTTCTTAGTGTCTCGTCTGCTCCCATCACTCTTTTCATCCTCATACCGCACGCGGACCGATTGCTTGCCTGCCCCACTGCTGTCATCTTTCAGCGCGGCACGCTTCGAGAATGTGGGCTCAGCATCTGAAAGTAGTAATTTCTTGAAATGATGTCCATATCCAGACAGGTCATATTCGCTGTGGATAAGCTACAAGCAGTGAAAGTTTACACAAATAAAGCAGAATATTCTATGGTAGGTATATTTTCGAAAGCCATATATATATATTTGGCCATTAATACCCGCTTGCACAAATCTCATTTGGCCATTTAGGCCTTCTTGTACAATCCAAAGTTATCTTCTAACGCGAGGTTAAATAACAAATTTTTCATACATAATGGCCCTGGTCCTTCGAAGTTAAAAAATATCTCTGGTTCGTACACGAGAGCCATATATAGTAAATGATAGAACTCAGGAAGAACTCTCGTAGCAATATATACATACACCGCGATTTATCTCGCGACATATCTGCTGGTGGATTATAGATCATCATTGTGCTCTTCAATTAACTGGTTCATTATAACTGGCATAGAATACAAATTCCTAAAAACTAACTTACCTTGTGGAGGTAGCATTGTCGTCAAAATGTCGTCATATTTTGAAGGTCCAACTTCGCTTGGTTCAGAAGTTGTGGCCATTGGTTTCGCCTCTGAATCTAGGGAAGTTTTGACTTCTGCAGTTAAGGAAATCGATTTCTTGCTTTGAGTTTTTCTGTCAAGTGAGGTGACAGGGTCTTCCAGCGGTGTCGTGGTTTCAGCATGTGCCGCTTCAACTTTTTCGTCGGTTACCAATTTCAAAGAAATAATATTCTCTTCAACCAGTCCCATCACTGACGGTGATATATCAGACTCAGAATGTATCTTTATAGCTTTTAAAGCTATCACAGATGTAACAGTTTCAGGTAATTTAACACTATCTAGTAAACGTGTAACATCTTGAGCCGGCTGAGAATCTGTGATGTCGGTAGATTGAGGATCATCTCGGACTGATCTAGATTCGGGAGAGGAATATTTCAATGGCGATACATCACTTGCTTCGTGACCTTCGGTTACTTGGACAACTTGAGTGTCTAGGATTTTGCTTGGCGAGTACAGTTGATCCGAAGGTGTAAGCGGCATAAATCTAGCGGCTTTTTCAGTTTCATCTTGAATCTGTAAATCTACTGTGTAATCAATTTCTGATAATTCTTGTTTTACCTTAATTTCACCTGTATCTCTTAGATCCTCTGCCTCCTCCGAGTCACCACGAATTTGGAGGGGTCGCAACGCAAATGTCTCAGAATGAATTCCTTCCGATTTCTCAGTCGGTTCTTTCAAACCTAATGTAAACGTTTGTTTTTCTTTTTCTTCTTCTTGCGCCAAGAAAAGTTTTCGGCGACTTCTCAATTTCTTTTCCTCTATTTCCTTTCTTCTTGCTTTTTCAAATTGAGCTAGTAGAGCCTCCGTAGCTTCCACGTCTTCCTCAAGTAAAAGCTCGTCTATGCCGTCAGTGGTTACCAGGTCAGGGTCAGATACTCTCCCCATTAATTTTTTTGCAGTGCTAGTAATATGTCGAAAGATGCCCCGTTTAGGTTTTCTTGCTATAGCGATTTGATCTTCACCTCGCATTTCTTCATTGGATTGTCTTCTGGAACTTGAAGGAGCATCAAGATGACTTTTTATGTCCGGTTCTTCTTCATCTGTTGTAGATACTCGAGTCAAATGCTGACTGGGCCCGGGAACTGCATCCTGAGCTTCTAACGGTGCCTCGAACTCGGGAGTTGGTTGCGTCGCTGTGGGCGGTCCCCCAGGCCAATTTTTATCGTTGTCTTCTAGCTTGCCCATGTGCTTATGTATGGTGTCCCTGCTATTTGGAAAGTGTTGCAATAAGTATTCCCAGTCGTCGAGCTTGAGCGTGAGGACTTGACACTTCATAATAGTTTGATACGAGTGATTGTACGGGGTATTGCGTAATAAACCCTGTAACTGAAGAATTTTTCATTGTAGCATATTTTTTTTCTTTTTCGTTATATTCGGTATTTTAGGCGGGTACTTACAATGCCGAAGTACGAGCCGGCAGGGTACACGATGGATCCATTAGCCTGTTCATCCTCACAGGTCTCCAGCACCTTGCCAGTGTGGATTACGTACATGGAGTCTGTGATCTCATTTTCCTTAACGACGTACATGCCTGAAGACATAACAGTGCTTTAAGCCTAGCAAAGACTCATTCAATCTATCGCAGCCTTAGATCATTACTACAGTAGCTATGGTATGTTATTGTGACATGTTTACGTGGAATTTGTAGAGGTTTATCATATTTCCGCAAAAAATGGGGTTCAACCAAGACCACTACGTCTATATCTGATAACACTAGCTGTTGCCCACGACTTCGTACGCGCATATCCCGTTTTTTCCCATTCCTATAGCCTAGCCTTCCTCATGAATGTGGCTCTCATATACAAAAATAATTTTCCAAATCCGACTGGTTGTGCCAGGGATTAGCGCGTTCAAACAAATAAAACAAACGCTTCAGCTTTATTATTAGCTGAAGAGTTCATAAAGATTAACAGAAATCGCTTTGAAAAGATTTAAAATCGAAAGTTCACCAGCTATCTCCTAATCATCATTATTTCAGCTGTAGGATGGCCACAGCTGGACATAGGTCTCCTCCAAGAGTCGCCACATCGACAGGTCTCGAATTCTCCAGCTTTCACCAGGTCATCGGTCCACCTTGTGGGAAGCCTGCCAATGTTTCGTCACCCGGTTCCCGGGCGCACCTCCAGAACCATTCACCCAATCTTATGTTCTGCGAGCAATGTTCCCTCTGCCACTTAAATTCGACGATTCTTCGGGCTTTGTCTAACTTAGATTTAGACTTCGCAGTTCATGTCCGATACCAACTTTAGCCTTTTTCTTCGTTTAGACATGTACCTTCGTTATAAGTGTACAACTTCAAGCAGCCAACCAACTGTCTCAGGAAGGCAGGTTCGCAGGCATTAAATATGTGATGCTGAAAAAAATAACAAACTTAAAATATCCGTTGATAACAGTTGACCGACACCGTAAAATACATATAGCCTGCTCTAGTATCAAATTTTAAAAGATCACGGGTGAGACATGCAGCCTCTTTGCGTAATACACAAATTCATGCGATCCATCGCTTTTTGCCATTTCAACCGTATTCATTGCATATTTTACGTTGTCGAGCAGACAAAATTTTGATCATTTGAAGCAATGGATCTGGATGCAACACCTTTCTATAGTGAATGAATCTGCGATTATATGAGCAAATTGGGAACACGTTGAGACTCGTCAGCCAGTGTGTACTGAGTGCATCAGCTACTAGCACTACGCCCGAGACTTAGTCTGCACAGGGATGCGTAGCGAGGAATGTGTTTATTTGAACCAATAGAATCACTTCATTTACCTAGCCTCACTACAGGCCAGGTAACTGAAGCAATTCTATTGGTTCACACAAGCTCATTCCTCGCTACGCATCCTCACACATATCTGGTGGAAACGCAACCTAAAGGTTGAAATCCCTTCTTAGTAGGTACTCACCTGCATCATAAAGGTTGCCTTGTACGGTCAGCGACATAAATCGATTAACACCTACTTTTAGTCATCATTTAAATTGACACAAAATGGTTCGATAATCTGCTTTTTACCGTTTCATATAATAGCTAAGAATTAATTTTCTTTAAATTTTACCTTTGTTCCGATCTGAATAAATTATTTTGCTCAATAATTACGATTTACAAATTCGAAGTGTTTATCGATATATGTTGCTTACTTTCCATAACTTCATATTCCTGGTCCCAGTAGTTTTGGCTGTGCGGTAATATTTCAGTTTTCCTTTATAATAGATATACTTAATGATATGTCGCGACCAACTTCCTCAATAAGACGTTTAATTAGCGGCTATCCTTTCACATCTCGCCATTTAATTGAACAGCTAGGCAAATGACTTCAATATCGTGTAATGATTTCCCTAGCCAAGTTTTGGAACATTTTGGAAACCCCGACACTGATAGGTATGTTCTATGAACGGCCTAAGCATCTGCCAGCCCGTTCATTAAACGTTGTATTAGTCGCATTGACTGCATCTTATTTAGCCTACTGATTAAACGGCTATGTTCAATGAAAACGCTAGGCCGTTAATTAAACGGCTGATTAAACCAGTTGGCTGCAACATATATATATTTATTTATACATTACCCTGTTCATATGATATAAATAGGCAGCAGACATGACCCTGAGCCGAAGGGAAAGGGGCGCACTTTTCAAGAACTTCGGCATCTGCAAGCCTCGGTTCTCCCGCCACAAGTGCAGAGTGTACTTGTTCACGATGGTAACCAGGTTGTTGGAAACACGATTATTCTTCAGAAAAGCCTGGGGAAAGAAGAATCACAATAAGAGGAGCCTTGTTTTTTTCTATTTTTGTGCGTGGCGTCTCGCTGTTCAACCTATAAGGTTGTAGACTGCTTAACCGGGCTTGCCTGTTGTGGCCTTAATATAATATTAAAGCCTCCAGCCAGGGCTTATAAAAACTTACAAACTAAGCGACTACACGCTAAGGGCACCCCCTGTGGGGTACAGGCCTAGGCTTAGGGCGTCGCTGGGGGGAGGACAGCTAGGGACGGGCTGGATCGAACCAGTGGAGCAATAAAGTAGGGTAAAAATCCATCATTATATCCCCTCGCCTAACTTGCCTCACGCATGGCTCTTGAACACACTAAATTCATCCTGATGACAAAACTTCATCTGTCTGACTGGGTGGCTTTTGATTATTAAACGGTTTTATTCCGGACGGCCGCGGAGCGGCTGCCGAGCGCCAGATTTCCTCTTTGCAAGCATGCATGGTAGATTAGGTTTATTTTTGATAATTATGGTGTGAATTGGAGTTCAAATGAATATTATGATTAATAAACAGTTTGTTAAATTCGAAACGGCTAGGTTAGGTTCGGAAGTCGCATACGTTCCCGCGATCCCCGGCGTAGGTGGGAGATGGAACACCGGGGTGGTTTTAGTCAGTAAGAGTCTGTCAGACCCCTCCACCCGCCCCAGGCTGGAGGATTTCCATAAGGATTTCCCCCCGACATCAAAAAAAAAAAAAAAGGTTAGAACAACAAAAAGGTGACCACAAAACGCGCAAAGGCGAGCGAGCGAAGCGTGCGTGCCGCGGCAGCGGCCGCTGAGCGCCAGATTTCCTCTTTTGAAAAGCAAGCATGCCTGGTAGATTAGGTTTATTTTAGTAATTGCAGTGTGAATTGAAGTTCAAATGAATATTATGGTGAATAAATGTTATGGAAAACGACATTATTGAAAAAAAAAATATAGCAAATAAAATTATGGATTAAAATTATTATGACACTTGATCGATTATGACCAATGAAATTAGTGAAAATGATTTTATGTAATTTAACGATTATGGCAACTAAAGCGTTATTTCTAATGAAATTATAGAAAATACAAGTTTTATATAAAATATTGCATTTTAAATTATGGCAAACATTGGTAAACCTTTTTTTACATCACCCTCAATATGGGCATCAAATGAAAGGGCATGTCTAGTAGAGTATCGTGCACTATGAAAAAAAATGCAAATCCAATATGGCCGCCAACAAAATGGTGGATTACATATTTTTTCACAACCCCCTCAATATGGGTATCAAATGGAAGGGGTTACGAAATAAAAAGTAAAAATTTGAAAATGAAGTTTTTTTTTAAGTTATACGTTTTTATAATGTACTAAAAAATAATTCGATAGGTCCTAGGTGCCCGTTATCACAGCTCTTTCCTCATCAATCTAGGGTCATCACACAAGAAAATAAAATCGTGGGGCGTAGCGTAACCTGAGTAAATATGTAAATAGCATTTGTAATTATATGAGCGGTTGACTGTTGATAGAAATTTCGCGCACCCCACGATTTTATCTGTTTGTATTTTTTTTTATTTTGTTACAAGACTAACATAAAAAAATATTTTTAGAAAGGTGCTACATAGATAACCAATAACAATGTATACCTGTAACTCAAGGAACTTGCTGTAGAAGCTGAAGGAGCGGTAGGACTGGTACTGGATGATGTTGGAGAACTCGCCCACGTAGATCATGAAGACCATTGTAGATAGGATCATTAGTAACGACACGAACAACACCTGTAAAAAAGATGTCTTTTTATGGTCACAATTTAATGAGAAATTTTAACACTGAGCATGTTAATTTTATACATCTGTTGTTTTTAGGGTTCCGTACCCAAAGGGTAAAACGGGAATGTATTACTAAGACTCAGCTGTCCGTCCGTCTGTCCCTCTGACACCAAGCTGTATCTCATGAACCGTGATAGTTAGACAGTTGAAATTTTCACAGATGATGTATTTCTGTTGCTGCTATAACAACAAATACCATAAAACAGAATAAAATAAATATTTAAGGGGCCTACCATACAGCAGACATGATTTTTTTGCCGTTCTTATAGATAATGCTACGGAACCCTTCGTGCGCGAGTCCGAATCGCATTTGGCCGGTTTTTTTATTATTAATTATAAGCACGATTGCCCACTCGTGATTCTTTATTCAGCCTTTCCAAATTTATTTTGGCCGATGCAGTTATTATCTACTTACTTTTTCTTCTATATATATATATAATAATATACAATATCCTGGGACAACTCACACACGGTCATCCGATCCCAAACTAGGCAGAGCCTGTACTATGGCAACCAGACAACTGATAAACATACTTATATATTTCTAAATACATACATATTATAGACAAATTACACCCAGACACAGAACAAATGATCATGCTCATCACACAAAGATTTATCCTGGGTGGGAATCGAACCCACGACCTGCGGTTAAGCAGTCAGGGTCACTAACCACTCGACCAACAGGCCAGTCAAATATGTATATGATGCACTATACTCTCAGTATCCCCTTTCTTTCTAGTCATATCATCTTTGACACTATCAATCTTTTCTCTGCGCAGCCTTTTCTTTTATTTTATTCTCAGCCTGCATTGCATAGGCATCTTTCTTCTTTCCATTTTTCTCGGCTTAAATTTTTTTTTTCAGGCCTATTCTTTTTTTTGAATATCATTCCTCTGCATTACCATCATCATCATTCCCTTGCACAGGCGTAGCTGTAGCTTTCACAAGGAGGGTTCAAATGTGTACAAAAATAAACAATTTTTTGCCCGGACTGCACGCTGAATTTTGAAAGCCAATATCATTTGAAGTGCTAGTAATTATTTGTTGGGTACGGATTATTCTTGCGATCCGCCGAATATTTGTTACAAATTAATATTTTTGTCTTATGCTAAGGGTTTGTTCCCGGACCCCCTAAAAGCCCTCCCTAAATACGCCCATGTTCTCTTGCCTTATCTCAATTTATTTACAGTCGGTACAGCATGCCTTCTGTGTTAGCCGTCATCTCCAAGGTCGACCGTTTTAAAGTTTCTCTGGAGATCATGTTAAAAAGTTTCCTTATTGAACCTGATCCTCCTCCATTCTCCCATCCCATCTGAAACTTTTCACATCTATTCTCAGAGTCCTTTCTACATGCCACATCTGCTCAGCTATCAACTTTTCGCCCTTAATATGTTTGCTCAAAAACCGTGCTAGCTAGCCATATCATCCTTGAAACAATCTATCCATCAAAAATCACTAAGCGTAGATCTCTGTGGAGAAGAACGGACAAGAAACCCCAAGGGCACTTTTATCGCCTGTTTTATTTATAATTCAAATCCAAATTAGACTGGCCTGATGGTCGAGTGGTTAGTGACCCTGACTGCTAAACCGGAGGTCGTGGGTTCGATTCCCACCCAGGACAAATCTTTGTGTGATGAGCATGATCATTTGTTCTGTGTCTGGGTGTAATTTGTCTATAATATGTATGTATTTAGAAATATATAAGTATGTTTATCAGTTGTCTGGTTGCCATAGCACAGGCTCTGCCTAGTTTGGGATCGGATGACCGTGTGTGTGTATGAGTTGTCCAAAAAAAAATAGTTGATTAAAAATACTAAAAGGTTGACAATGTTTCGTACCTCGGAATGTTTCTTGGGCATAATGTCTCCGACGCCATTTTGCGTAAAAGTCGTGATGACAAAGTATAGAGAGCAAATGTAATAGTTTTCGCAGTGGGTCTGGCCGTCATCTGTAAAATCAATTTATGTGAACTTAGATGACACGTATTATTAAGACAAATCTGACGAGGCACATATAATTTGCAGGGAAATTATAGGGGAATTGACCAAATCCCTAAAATAGAGCGATCACACGATACAGACTTATGCCTGCGCAGACTTCGAATTGTAAATAAAAAATGGTATTGTATACCTGCAAAGACCTACAACAAAGCCTGTGTAGATAAATATCAGCTTTTGTTTTTTTTTTTAGAGCTCAAATGTCTGCGCAGACATAAGTCTGAATCGTATGAATGCTCTATTAGAGAGATGATATGGTGGGGAAGATGATGACTTTGGGGAAAGAAGCCCACTCAGTTAAACTTTAATATCTATAAATCGTCTGACTGAAGTTTATATCATTTTGCTGGGACATATTTATTGCCCTGTATTTGTGAAACAAATGATACATACATATATTTATCATTAAAATTTCAATGGCATTTCCACTGTTCTTTATTAATTAATGGTCCTCCTAAATATTTTAAATTACCCTACAGGCTGATAAATAATTTTAGTTTATCCTTAATTAAAAACTATGATCACACAGAATCAATATTAACCTTCACAACCTAACACATAACACTCACGCACACATCATCATACATACACACACCATCACACACACATTCACATACAAATAATTAGTTCTTTCATTTATTATTATTTTTCTTTTGCTTATTAGATTTTACTTACGATTACCATCTTCTGTAAATTGTTTAAATTGTGGGTAGATCGACAGGGTCTTCACTTAATAAATAGGTAATATTTAAACAAAACCTTATGGCCGTTTCACTGTCTCTTAAGATACAGGTATACCCTAGTTTGAGAGACAGGGTAATATAAATTGTCAACAGATGTACCATGTTCCTAAATCAACATGTTCTACCATGTTACATAACATACTCAATATCTTGATTGTAATTAATTGTTTTCTCACCATCTGTACCCTTCTAGTTCAATAAACAATTTATTATTATTATTATTTATTATTATTATAGTAGTGACAGTGTTATAGTAGGCGCCAGATAATCGTGGAATAACGGTCATTGACCCACCTACAATTATTGACATTTTTAATTTGAAAAACGGAATTAATGACACAAAGCTGTCCCGAATCATCATCTCTCGTGATCCTTAACATTGTCTAATAATGAAAAACGATTCATATTTAATTGTTCAGGTACCTATGAACAGTTATTAGGGAAAGGTCAATATACTTTATTCCACATTTATCTGGCGCATACTATAGGCTCGGTTTTTATTTTGATCCCATAGTAAAAGTTGTTCATAATGATGAGTACAATAACCCCTTTTCAGATATTGCGATAATTCTGTTACTCTACCCAGCCGACGCCGGTGCGTGTTGCTAGTTTAAATAAAACTTCCGCATAACGTACCAAGATATATCCAGGAGGAGTTTGGCTGCAAGCTGTCTTCCACGGTGGATATGAAGTACCAGATGCAGGTGGACGTGTGCACGAAGAGAGTGAACCAGATGAACACGGCCATCCCCGTGGTGAGAGTCAGGTTGACGGTGATGCACTCGTTGCGCATCCGCAAGCTCTTGTACACTGTCACCTAGAGACGGATACTCCGACTGTCTTTTATACAACGTGTAACAGAATAAACACAATACCTGAAAAGGGGTCATTGTTCACAATGAACAACTTTTACGATGGGACCAACACTGAAATCGCAATAAAAAATGACTGCCCCATAAACTTATGTGGGGATAGTTCGACAAAATGTACTGGACAGCAGATTCTGGTTTTTTTTCCATAGTAAAAGTAGTTCATAATGATGAGTACAATGACCCCCTTTCAGGTATTGCGTTTATTCTGTAACACGTTGTATAGTTTTTTTTGTTTCTGCAGTTATAGTACAGCCAACCGGACATCAATGATAAAAGTATAAAAAACTAGCGAGTCGGACTGGCGTGCAAAGGGTCCCGAACGAATTTAATTTTTATTACATGTTATTTTAACACTACAGACTTCTTGTAGGTTTTCCTGTAGGTAATCTATAGGTTAAGAACTACTATATGCATTTTTTTTCAAAATAAGGCTCATTAGTTTCGGAGATAATCGGGGGAAATGGTGATTTTTCGTGAAATTGCTTGAAAAACTTCTGAACTGTTGAATCGATGGATGTTTGTTACTCGATCACGTCAGAATGGCTGAAAGGATCTGGATGAATATTGGCACAGAGGTAGATTAGGTATAGTTTGCAATAGCACATAGGTTAGGAGTATCTTAATACAGTATATTGTACGTATAATCCATCCATACTATCACACTAATATTATAAAGACGAAAGTTTGTGACACTGTGTAAAACATTTGGTATGCAGGAAGCTGACACCCTGGATTAACACATAAGCTACTTTTTATATATACTAAAACTGCGGGTAACATCACGGGGCGCAGCTATCACACTAATATTATAAAGGCGAAAGTTTGTCTGTCTGTTACCTCATAACGCTTAAACCGCTAAACCGATTCAGATGAAATTTGAAGATTTTTGGAAAAAAAAATATCTAAAAAATAAAAATGTCTGCCCAAAGTAACTATTCCACGCGGACAAAAATCCAATCATTTCAAACTTCTGAAAGTAGGATTCAAGACCACACTTTTGAAAGTTGTATATTGACTGATATTACTTTAGAACTTAAGGACATTTACATCTAGAAAAGTAGAACGAAGTCGTTGAAGGTTTTTTTTTGTGAAGAACTTTGAACAACAATCTCGTAGCGCTACGAGCTACGCCGTAGACCTCGTAGAGAGTGGCAAAATAAACTAATTATTTCCATTACAGTACACAAGATGAAATTTTTTAAGAGTTAGATATTGACGAAAATGTATGCCAACTCTATTTGTCTTTGGTTTAGTCACAGTATTTTTTCACTGGACGAAAAAAAACAATGACGCGCCATAATCTAGATTTCATTTTGAGCTAGGTTTCACGTAAGGCATTTCTAATATTATGGTAGGTTTTATCTATACTTCTATACTAATATTATAAATGCGACAGTTTGGATGTTTGGATGGATGGATGTATGTTTGTTACTCAATCACGTCAGACGGCTGAACGAATCTTGATGAAATTTGGCACAGAGAAATTATAATTTTCGACATTCACGCGGGCGGAGCCGCGGGAGGCAGCTAATACTGAATAAAAACGATTCCAGAACAAATAAACAGTAATCAAGTTATTATTTTTCGTCTTCACATCGTAACAGTAAGGGTGATTTTCGTAAAGCATGTGTCACCACAGCTGGACGCTTGGCTGTGTCTTTGGTGGTCCTTGACTGTTCGTGGTTAAGCTAAAACGACACTTACAATCCTGAAGGTCCTGTTGAGTCGCAGCATACCAAACCAAAACCATTTATGTTCCTGCGATGAGGCAAAACTGAACAGTTCCAAAGGAAGAATAGATATCAAGTCGTATCTGAACTCGCCCTTGAAATACCTGGAATAATGAAAGAATTTCTTGACTATCGTCAACTGGTAAGCCTGCCAATTAAATATCTCATTTAGGAAGGTAAGACTAAGTAAGTAGGCCAGAGCCTGCCAGGGCTTTAGAAGAAACACGGATGGATTTTAGTCAGTAAGAGTCTGACACGCCCTTCCGCTCCACCCAGAGCGGAAGAAGTCATTTGATGAATTCCACATCCTTAAAAAAAAACGCCTGCCAACTATGTTGGAGACAGCTTCCAGTATAACCAGATGCAGATGAATACAAGTATTTTATTAACATGGAGCCTATCTGATCTCCACAAACTATCTGCCTAGCCTTTTCCCAATTATATTGGGGTCGGCTTAAAGTCATACCGGATTCAGCTGTATGCCAGTATTTTACGTGGAGCGGCTGCCTACCAGACCTCCACAACCAATTAACTGGCTAACACGGTACTCCTTGGTAAGACTGGTGTCAGATTTGCTGGCTTCTGACTATCCGTAACGACTGCCAAAGATCTACAAATACCAGCCGGGACCAACGGCTTAACGTGCTTTCCGAGGCACGGAAGAGTCTCGGTATGTTAAGATGGTCACCCATCCACAGACCAACCTCGGCAAGCGTTGCTTAACCTTGAAGATCGACTCCTGATCTCCATTAAGTAACTAGCCTGAACTGTCCCACTGCTCGGCAAGGTCTCGTCATTCCTTCCATTGTTCACGGTTTTGAGCCACTTCTTCAAAATACCTAAGGAATATCCAAAGTCGTCCCGTCGTGGTAGACATAGCATCGTCACATCATGTCTTGCTGGGGAGTTTGTTGCGCCACTTCTTCTTCCCAGATAAACACTAGGAAGTGGTGACGGGCGAGCGTTTTGGGGGACAGACTTTACGCAAATCTTGACGTCCAAAAAGTGCTGATTCGCAACGGAATTTTAATAGGTAAATGACTTGTGAATCCATCGTTTTACATGGATTTCGAATTATAATGCTGAACAAAGTGACTGTCAAAATGGCATCACTCAGCTTTTTGTATGTTACTCTAGTATGGAGGGTGCAGAAACTATAGGCAGCCCAGAAGTGTGAATGTCAAGTAATTATAACGTAAAAGTTTCCAATTTGAAACACTAGATGGCATAGTCTACGCCTTGCTAAGTAAGGTTGTAAGGTACTCACAGTCTCCGTATAGGCAACATTATTCTCTTCAAACTTTTATTAGTGACAAGGAATGGGAGGGCGTGTTGAGACAGTATCTTCATCAGGAAACTGACGTCCAAGGAGTAAAGTGTAATGAGTAGCCACATACTGTTGTCCTGAAATACAAGTAGAACATTTTATGCCAGTGAAACTGTCACAGGTAAGACAACCTTTGTGGATGTTGGCAAATTATAAAAAAAAAGCAATCATTGTTTTTGCCCGGCAAAATCGTAATAGCTTTCGTTGAAACAGATAAAAAATTTAAATTTATTTAAAAGGTTTGTCAGACTGACAGTGGAGACAGAGATCCACATTATACAATTTCTCTATGTGACAGTTCCTAC
This sequence comes from Mamestra configurata, assembly GCA_002192655.3. Classification (NCBI taxonomy): domain Eukaryota; kingdom Metazoa; phylum Arthropoda; class Insecta; order Lepidoptera; family Noctuidae; genus Mamestra; species Mamestra configurata. The sequence goes on along the minus strand of NDFZ01005084.1, from coordinate 69,917 downwards.
CTTTACTTTTTTGGCAGTTACATAAATGTCCCATGTGAAAGGAGTTGAAAATATTGCCATTAACAATAAAGTAATTCAGACTTGAGGCTTTTAATTCATCGCCAATTTTTCAGGTGAAAGTAGTCTTGCGTTTAAACAACTTTATTTATGGACCAAGCAAACAAACAATGTTTAACTTGTTCATTCATATTCATGTGTTCGTTCACTCTTCGGAAATACATATATCAACGAATGTAATATACTATTATTATCCAGATTCTAAGTCCTTATCATAATCACCAGCTTTTCCCAAAATTGACTTCCAGTGCAACTGGACGCACTTGAATACCAGTATTTTAAATTGAGCGACTGTATCACAGACTCCTCCACTACCCAGTAACTCAAAAAAGGCATGTTCAGTTCAGACCTACACAATATTTGTCACCCAGACCCAGGCGGTTGCAAAGGCCGAATGGGTATGCGGGTGGGTATCCTACTGTTCGAACCCAAGCAAATATCGCTTCCGCTGTGGGTAGCGACATTGACTTGCGAAACTGTAGAACGCGCCGACGCGGCGACGCCGTGGCGTTTCGCAAAGCAGGCGAAAAGAAACTGTCTACCTGAGCGGTATTGCGAACCTGGTTTCGCGGATACCGCTGGAGGGATACCGCAAAACCGAGCAAAATTTTTCGCAACCCCTATGGGCAACGAATACCTCGTACAATCGGTCTGAAAAGGCTTTAACACGGTACCCCTCGTTGAGCCGGGCAATAAAAACCTGATATGCCGCGTTATACAAGTCCAAATAGATGCAGCTCATGCAGACGCCGATGAGGTAGAACAGCACCAGGCCCTCCTGGAAGTAGATGTACTTGAGCATGTTGGACTTGGTCTGTGGCGGCGGTGCGGTGCGCGCGTCGCGGCGAAGCTTCACCACCGTAGCCTCGCTGCCCAGGATGTACATCTGTGAATGGTATTAGCAACATTGTTGGGTCTTTTTATTTTCGGATGGGAGATCATCAAATGTCTTCTCCCGCTCTAGGCGGAGCGGAAGGGAGTGTCAGGCTCTTACTGATTAAAACCCACCGGGTTCCTCCTAATGCCCTTTGCATTCCGGGGCCGCGGTAACTCCTTCGGACAATTCCGACAAAACGGGTCTCATCTTCTTTGTGCGGGGAAGTAGGCTGTTTGCAGACCCAGGGCGGATTGCTGGATGTCACATGTCTGGAGGTGTTTGCCATAATCACCACGCTTGGCAGGCGGGTTGGTGATCGCAGTGTATCTGTTGCAATGCACACAAGCTCAGAGATACTGCTGTCCATTCTCTGGTGAGCCACCACTCTTGTTATGTGTGGATTGTAAGCACGATCAAAATTAAGAATTAAATTCCATCGTTCTGCCTTTACAAAACTATTTTCTGTGGCTTTAGTGTGAGTTTTTAACGTACTCGATCGCGTTAATGTATACGTTCATTTATGAGAATTTAAAGAAAAATAAGTGGTGCTAAGGCCACTGACAAAAACATGTATGTAGCTCTATTTTTTTCTTACTGGATGAATAGAGTCAAATCTTTGTTCAAAGTCAAAGTAAATAATAATAATAACTTTATTTTTCTCACACAATATACATACATAAATTATCTTACATTGGTCAGATTCGACGATAATACATAACTCGGGTAAGTATATATTGTGGGAGACTGGTGCCTAAGCTAGGTTCGAGGCCTGTGTTTCAGGACACCAGGATCCCACCCCTTTACATTTTCATTTTATAAATAAATCATGTATTAAGCGCGTTGACAGAATGTAGTGAAGTATCATACGACATTTATAGTTTTATTTATTCAAGTTAAGTATGCGAGACGAATGTTAGTAGATGTGTAGTATGGGTGTATGAGTAGGTGTGCTGGTGTGTGTGTGTGTGTTTGTTGTGTGTTTAGGTTTTTATAAGCATGGTTTCAGTGTCATTATAGTTTAAATTTAGTAGCCAGTCAGTTAGCCTCTTTTTGCATTTATGCTTTGTGAGACTAAATATATTTAACGCCGTATGCGTTTTATTGTATAAGTAGCCACCTAGATAGCAAAAGAAACGTTTTGCAAAGCTGGTTTTGTGACGTAGATGATGGCGCTCTACTGGGTCATAACGTCTTTTCCCCCTGGACAGCGTGGGGTTATAAACCAAGCGAGTATGCTGCTTCAGCAAAGTGTGCAGTATAAACAGTTGACGCACTGTTAGAACTTTATTTTCTTTGTACAACTGTTCAGTAGGGTAGCGATAAGGTCGAAAAGACGACACTTTCAGTATAGCTCTTTGGGTTCTTTCAATTTCTATTAGGGTAGTTTTAGGAGCTCCACCCCAAGAGGTAATGCAGTAGCAGATTATAGATTGAGCAAGGGCATAGTACACTGCTTTCATAATATTCTTATCGACTACAAGTCTTAGCGTTTTAAACACATATATTAGTTTCCGTAATCTGTTACTAAGAGTGGTTATATGGTCTTGAAATCTTAGGTTTTTGTCAATTGTTATTCCCAGGTATTTTACAGTCTCAGCCTTGGTGAGTGATTCGCAGTTACANTACATAACTCGGGTAAGTATATATTGTGGGAGACTGGTGCCTAAGCTAGGCTCGAGGCCTGTGTTTCAGGACACCAGGATCCCACCCCTTTACATTTTCATTTTATAAATAAATCATGTATTAAGCGCGTTGACAGAATGTAGTGAAGTATCATACGACATTTATAGTTTTATTTATTCAAGTTAAGTATGCGAGACGAATGTTAGTAGATGTGTAGTATGGGTGTATGAGTAGGTGTGCTGGTGTGTGTGTGTGTGTTTGTTGTGTGTTTAGGTTTTTATAAGCATGGTTTCAGTGTCATTATAGTTTAAATTTAGTAGCCAGTCAGTTAGCCTCTTTTTGCATTTATGCTTTGTGAGACTAAATATATTTAACGCCGTATGCGTTTTATTGTATAAGTAGCCACCTAGATAGCAAAAGAAACGTTTTGCAAAGCTGGTTTTGTGACGTAGATGATGGCGCTCTACTGGGTCATAACGTCTTTTCCCCCTGGACAGCGTGGGGTTATAAACCAAGCGAGTATGCTGCTTCAGCAAAGTGTGCAGTATAAACAGTTGAATAAACCATTAACAGGTACTTTTGAATCGTCAAAGTTAGTAAACATGAAGCTATTTCAGACACGTTCGAAAGCGTAGATCTCTATGGAGAAACGTGCAAGAAACTCCACGGACACTCTTTTAAAACATTTCATATTTACAAAAATGCGATGAGAACTATGTAAAGAAAGAAAAAAAAACAATTTACAGTATGAAATATTAAAATGAGCCAGCGGCAACTAAGGGATGACAAGTCTCCACTGACGGCGCCCGTTCACGAACATGAACGTTCCACTCGAAAGACGCTGACTCTAGCATACACGGACGGCATCTCGTAAAACAGCTTTTAAATGGTAAGCTATTTTTACGATTATCACGAATACCTAAGAACAATTCCCAGTTCCGATGTAACGCTATCACAAATCTTACCCTCATTCCCTTAGAGCCCATCCTAGCATTGATGAGGAGCTCCTTCACAGCTGGAAAGTCCTTGGTCACAGTGGAGAATGCCTCTGACTTGATCATCAATAGGTGTAGCCGGCTTGTGGCCACCACGGTATACGGACTCCTGTGAGCTGGAGTGCCTTCCAGGTTTCCGAATACACTAAAACATAGGAATACTGAATGATATGCAGGGTGTTTCTGGAGTGCGTCAAAGGCATATTTAAGAGTAATGAGCTGGTTCCAGATGGAGACGAGGCCTTAGTACTGACTAGCAATCGGCCCCGAATTCGCACGAGGAGAAGAACATCATACAAATGAGCTCTCACTCGGCATGATTTTTCCGGCATTTCCAGCCAATCAACACAAGTCCTTAATTTTGTCCTAACCAATGGAGGGAGTGATTCATGAGAAAGGTTCTGCCTTTCTCATGAATCACTCCCTCCATTGGTTAAAACCGTATGAAAATCCCTTCGGTAGCTTTTGAGTTTATCGCCGACAGAGAGACTGACGCGGCGCGGGGACTTTGTTATTCAACGTGTAATAGAATAAACGCAATACCTTTTAAGGAGTCATGTAAACAACTTTCATTATGGGACCAACATTGAAATCGCGAAAAAAAAGTCGGCTGCCCCATGTGCGCATAACTCAACAAAATGTACTAAACGACTAATTTTAAAAGACCCCTTAAGAGGTAGTGCGTTTATTCCGTTACACGTTGTAAAATAATTATGTAGTGATAGTGATGATAGTGATGTTAGTGATAGTGATGATAGTGATAGTGATCATAGTGATACTAGTGATAGTGATAGGGATGATAGTGATAGTGATCATAGTGATAATAGTGATAGTGATGTTAGTGAAAGTGATAATAGTGAAAGTTATGTTAGTGATAGTGACGATAGTGATTGTGATGATAGTGATAGTGATGAAGTTCAGCTTACCTGCCCCGAGGCAGCCGCAGCACCGAGTTCATCTCGCCCTTAGCAACGCTGACCTCCACCCCGCCGTAGTCGACGAAGTACATGTCGGTGACGACGTCGTTGTGCTCGATGATGGTCATGTCACGCAGGAAGTACACGCTCCTCACAGCGCGACCAATGATGCGCAGCAGCGACACTTCGGCGTCCGCTAGGATTGGACACTGCCGGTCGGTTTTGAAACTTGAGTATTTGAGCTTTTTGTGGAGGAGGCCACGTCTAAAGTATATAGATCAATCGATTTCCAGAAAGTGGTACTCTGATGGATCACGTAGCATACTTACATACCTTAGCAAACGTGGGTCCATATATGTGCAGGATGGCGTCCGTCCTGAGAGTGATCTGGTCGCACAGCTTGAGCACTCCTCGATAGTCGATGCCACCCATCTTCTCCCAGTTATACTCGTAGTACCGCCGGAGTTCTCTGAAACACCAGAATGTAAAATTGTACCATCATAGTGACGTCACGCGTGTTTTCAACGCTCTGTATCGACTTCACTTTTTTTTACGTGAAGAAAGATGAAATACGTCTCCCATATTTTTCACCGACTTCAGGAGGAGGTTCTCAATTCGACTGTTTTTTTTCCTTTTTTTAGAAATCTATCCGACGGACTAATTAGTTTTTTTAATTAGAGTTGACATCTGGATGGAAGACCGGACTGACGTAAAATTAATGATTAACATACTTCTGCAGTTCCGAGTCCAAGTTCTCCCTGGCCATGTACACGTTAATATCCTTCATGTGCTGCTTGAAACCAGCGAGAGACTTGTTGACGTTGGCGCGTATGCTGATGATGCGCACCGAATAATACGTGGATAACATTGCCGCTGAAAGAAATTATCAGAGGGTGAATGTTTCAAGTGTGTGTATCCAGCCAAATCCGAAACTATGAGGAATTACAAAAAACACTGAATGGAGTCAAATGATGCAGTTTTAATTTTCATCAAAATCGGGCTCGAGACTCCTTTCAGTGTTTTTCGTTATTCCTCATAGTTTCGGTTATGGCCAACTGCAGCGGCATCGATGCTGCCACAAGAAAACCTAAAGAAGCGAAATTTGCACGGCAACAAAAAAAAACGCAACGCCATCTATCCCGCCAGCGACGTACTACTACCGAAATCTTGTATCGCGGTATCAGAGTTCTCCGTGCGATTTGAACATTTACAACAGTCCGAATATCAACTATCGGGCAGTTGCCTACCAGACACAACAACCGTCTGGTCGGAGTTGGACCCCTCCAACTCCGACGTTGACTGACGTTGACTGACGAGGTTGGTTGGTGTGGAGGATCCTCCCTTTTCTATTGAGGTTTGCAGGACTTTAATTTCTGTACCGCATTTCCTCTATACAACCACGCACACTTGAGATCAAAGATCAAAAATCTACATGAAAGAAAGAAACAAAGATAAGACTGTTTAGCATAGAATTGACGTGCTGCATGCATGTCAATTCTGTGTACAAATTATAGCTTTAAATTCCTAAACAATTAATGATTTGAAGGTTCTTTTACTATGTTGTTTACTGTGTTTTGTATTTTATATAGATTTTGAGAAATTTAATTATGTAAAAATCTGGGTTGGTGATTTTGTAGTGTTTGTGTGTTAGTTAGTTCGCTTCAGTCTCGTTGAACTAATCGGTCCAACTAGACTGAAGCGAACTCACCACTTGGTCGGGTATATTTAAAAGTGGCTGGTGTGCGAGGCAATCAAAATGCCGTGTTCTTATAAGTGAACGTTCAGATGGCCCTATCTTCAGTATTAGGCCTGAGGCTGAGAAGTTTTGAGGAGGGATAACCAAAGGGGACATAGGCGCCGGGATGGAGGTGCAAGAGGGTGCACTTGAACCCCCTTGGCTTTCAATAAAACACGAAGAAATAAAATATGTAATAGACAAGCGGAATGTAGTAAAAGAGAGCCTAACAAATCCGAGGCGCGGTGGGTACTTCGAGCTCCCTTCGCTCGGCCTTGCACCGGCTTCTTTCGTTCTATCTCTGTATGAATAGCCAAAGGAAAACTTATCCTATTCGAGGCGGGATTTTGAAGACCCACCTTCCTGATAACAGTCTTGCCGGCGCCCACGAAAGGGGACCTTTGTGAAGACGCTTAGGGATTTGAGAAAGAGTTTGTTCGAGGCATGGTTGGTTACTAAACATCCAGACTGACGTATTAGTATTATTAGTATGATATCATAGATTGCGGTGATCACGTGGGTGAATTCAGAAAGAAAGTTGAAAGGGAACCGCTATCTTTGGTATGGTCATGTGTTGAGGAGATATGAAATACAATGTTACTGAAAGAGTTAGGGTGTTACTACACTAATCGATCGATCGTCGATCGATGCCAACGATCGACGTTGATCGACATCGATCGACGTTGATCGATTAGTGTGGTAGCTTTGGCTGATCGAAGAAAGAAGTAGAAACTATCGATCAACGTCGACTAATTACAAAAAAAGCTTTACCCCACACTAGGAATTTCTCCTGTATCGTGGTATCGTTCACAAACATATAAACCCACATACACAAACAGCCAGACCCGGAACAACTATCTGTAGTCCATACAAATATTTGTTCCATGCGGGAATCGAACCCGAGACACGCAGAGCAGAAGCCAATTGCCGTAATTCATTCTACCATCGATAGATGGCATCGATCGATTGGTGTGGTAACACCCTTATGGTTATAATTGTGGATGAATGGAGAGTGAGATAACCAAGTAAAAGGTGGATGAATTATGTGAGGAGTGATGTGAAAGAAAAGGGAATCGGTGATGCCGTGACACTTGTACCTATACAGCCGGTCGATTCTGTTAATATGTCGAAGTGAAAGCTTGGGTGAAGTGATCACGAGGTGAGCGGTCAATCCATGTAATCAAGATGGAATGACAGCTCGTGATCACTTCACCCAAGCCTTCACTTCGACATGTTTACAGAGTCGACCGGCTGAACGGACAGATTGTAGGAAAAGAACTAGTTTCGCCGACCCCACGTGACATGGGAAAAGGCTAGAAATATGATAATGAGAGTAGACAAGGGATTCTGTTATCCGTGCTTAGATTCCTATTCTGTCCCCTGTTCGTGGAAGATGATGATGATGATTATGATGAATGCAGGCTTACTGCTGGCCATGCCGATGAACAGCACCTTCATGAGATTGCGGTTGCTGGGGTTGAAGACACCGTAGCCGGTGGTGCTGCACTCGTACACAACCCAGAAGTACGTCGCCAGGTGCATGTTCCACGGCGTCGACGTCAGGTTGAAACGAACTGTTTTATACAGATTACAACAATTTTTCAGTAACTATAAAACGCGCTAAGTGCAACTCGGAGTTTCTTACCAACTGCACCAAGAAGTTCGATCGTAAAGGCGGTTTACTTTAACTTTGGCCATAACTCGTTAAACAATAACAACACATGCCATGTTATATCTTCACCATCTTCAATAATGTTTCTGAAAATAACCCGTTGTCCAGAATGTGCAGTCAATATAATGCAATATATTGGTAGGCTTACTTTTGAACAGTTTCAACGAATTTAGAAATGCTTTATATAAATTGTAGTTAGAAGTGTATTTTTTTTTTCATATTATGTTAAACATTTGTAAAATGTCACTAATGAAGCTTATTAAATATTGAACGCTGTGTACAGTAATAATTGGACCCCAAATTCACATAATGTATGTTGTCATGGCTATGACGAATTGTATTTAGTCTGTAGTCTGTAGTCTGTCACTGTACTCAAAATAAAATAAAATAAAATGAAATGAACTTAAATTAAATTAAATGAAATAAAATAAAATGCTTTGTTGACTTGTAGAGAATACCACGCATTAAGTCCGCCATTGTACTTTTGTGCATGAAGTTTAAATAAATGAATGACATCATATTGCGTTTAGGTTTTTCTTTATGTTTAAAAGTTTGGGCCAAAGTAACCTAACTTTACTGAAATATAATTTAAAAGATACTTTTATTATTTGGGAGCGTTCAAGTACTGTTTAGTGACTGTGGAACTCGAAAATATGTTTAGTGAGCTAGCGTTAAATAAAAAGACAATGTTACGTAACGCGTTGTTCGAACACCCCTCCCGCCCCTGTAACGCATCGTAACGTTTATCAAGTTTCCCCCCAAATTGCGTTACGTAATACTTGAACGCCCCCTTTGCCACGATAGAGAGAGACCATGAAAAGGATAAATTAGATGCCACTTATTCTACAACTATGTACAACTATTACATAAAATATACAGTCCTGTGACAGACGGACAACGATTAAGTCAACGCCGTCTATTTGTCTTTAACGTCCCCCATTACTAAGAAAAATCCAGGAGTGCTGGGAGTGCTGGGACATAGGCCTCCTTTCTGTAAGGATATGGTAGTAAAACCACCATGCGAGCCCAGTACGGGTAACTGGATGTAACATGTCTTAGATTTTTTTCTGGGTCATGCCGGTTTCCTCTCGATATTTCCCTTTTTGAGAGCAGTATTGATCAAATATATTCTAGAAAGTCAAGTGCCTGTCTGGACCAGGCTGGCTAGGAACGTGGAGATCGGCTCGAAAAAGAAGGCGGTGGATGATGATGATGTGGCTCCCTGGTTTCAAACCCACGAAATGTGAGCGCAGTGCCCCCGTCCAAAATATGGCCCCCCTGTTGGCCACCCATTAAGGACGCCACAGATGCCGCGTGGCAACCTACTGGGCACAATTTTTTTAAGGGTCACTATCGCCTCAAAAATAAGAAGGAAAACCCACAACTGCTACTTAATACAAACTTATAGACGACTAGCTTTTTTAGGAACACGGGTGGGTTAGTAAACTTATAGTCAGTAAGAGTCTGACACTCCCATCCAAAAACCAGGCCCTATCTTTGCACCAAAATTCATCAAAATTGGTTCAGCAAAATAGGCGTGACATTGTAACAAAACAAACCCACTTTCGCATTTATAATATTCTTTAGGATAGGTTGTATGTTACAAAGCAATTACTATAAATTCAATCTCACATGTATCTTTGAACAAATGCAGCCAGGATCCTCCTTCGTCCTGCAACGGCTCGATCAGCCACGTGTAACCATCGTCAGTCTGGCTGTAGTATATCTTCACGGAGAAGAACACCATGAAGCAAGTTATTATGTTCAGCATCGCCATGAACAGAGGTATCGCTTGCATGCTGAAATATTTTTATAATGAGTAGATTTCGGCCTTAGAACTCCAATACTCTTAATAACTTAATGAATTTCGAAAAGACTCCTTCATCATCATCATTTCGGCCTAAAGACGAGGACTACTGACAATAAGTCTCCTCCAAGTATCACCACATCGTACGGTCCTGCGTTTCGTATACAGCTAATTCCCGCGGCTTTCACCAGGACATCACTCCACCTTGTGGGATCGATTATCTGCGGCATAATTGTGTGAAGCGTTTCGGCAAAGGCACTGCGATTCCTTTGCCTACATAACGTCATTTTAAGCAAATCGTAGGCAAAGGAATCACAGTGCCTTTTTCGAAACAAGTTATATAATTTAATAGAATAGAAAACATTTATTCGGCACAGACACAAAACTGCAGCAAGAAGACAAAGTAAAAGAAATAATAGTACAGAATTGTACTGAGCGTGCTCATACCGAAAGGGTAGCCATCTTCAGTATTTGTTGGGTGTCAGACACCTAGCGTCAAAGTCTAAAAGTAAGTTAAAAGACATACACCATGAGTATGTCCCGTCTCTCGATGTAGTCTTTCAGCACATTCATGGCTCCCGGCATGCGATACATCTGGATCAGGCGGTTCAGCATCAGGAACTGTTTCGTCGGAGTCACTCGGACCTTGTCTTCTGTACAACACATTCAAAACATTTATTAAGAAGAGCTCCATTTACACTTCGAAAGTGGTTGCCTGTGACGTACATTAAAATCGAGGCAATAAATGATTTGCATCGTGCTTGATAAATACTGTTTAGACTGCAACTTTCAACCCTGTTTCGGCATAAAAGCGCTTACTGCTCACGGTGTTTCATACAAACTTTCAAGTCCTTATTCTTAAAAATGAATGAACTGATTTTGATTTTAGTATGTATACGCAGATATCCAGGTCTAAATAGTTAGTTGAGTAAATTTTCGAAAAAGAATTTAGAGGGAGAGAGAGAGAGAGCGATTCAAAGTGAAAAATCACTCTATCTTTCGCACTGAACTCTTTTTCGAAAATGTTCTCGACTTACTATTTAGATCTAGATATCTAGCGTATGCATACCAAGTTTCATTAAAATCACTTAATTAATTTCCAAGAATAAATATTTGAAAGTTTGTATGAAACACCGTGAGGAGTAAGCGCTCTTAAGGCACTATGTTTATTCCTGTATAAGGTTTTCTAACTGCATCGAGTAAACCAGACTTTTCTCTTAAATAACCATTCATTGGATATCTCTTATTGCGAGACACCCTAGAGACTTTCGTCTTATAGCGATGCGAAAGACTACCTCAAACATTAACCTACATGGTTCTCATAAGATTTGAGCAGTACGATTGATGTATGTGTCGTGGCCATATCATAAAAATTGGCCATTTCATGATGTGGCCGAAAATTTCATGAAATGGTTCTATTTTAGGAAATGCCCAGCGAAAACTGACAATATCGTTTGAACGTCAACGTTTAATGATTTTTCAATCATTTTTGGCTATATCATGAAATACCTGCCCACATTATGACATGATAACTTCAAACGTAACTCAGGCGGTCCGGCGCTCGGCCCGGTCGACGGAGCCCCACCCCGCGGGGCTCCTAATTCAAGGTGGTTTAAAAAAAAATAACCACGAAAGGAATGGCGGGGCCTTTCAGACCCTGCTATCCCGTTCTAACCTAACCTATCCGAGTCGGATTGCCCCAAGTCCCGAACTCGCTCTTGCACCCATAGTACTAGCCACCCATAATAGTCACTCGAATCATGATTATCATGAAGTAATCAATTCTATGAATGGTCACGACATATGGACTTTAAAAGAGTCTGCCCTCTGAGTTTGTTTTGGTGTTTCTTCTTTGTGTAAAAGTGGTATGTTCAACCTTCTTACAAAATAAATATAATTTATCATACCGTGATAGTCCATACGCGTAGACTCCAAGTTTTCAAGAGGGAGACATCCTAACAAGTCCGTGATGAAGCCCCCTTTTATGTAGTAGGATGCCGTGCTGAACGGATGGTACACCAGGATTCCAACTTCGTTGAAATAGCCAATCAGCATACGTTGGAAACTGACACACAAACATACACGGGTGAAGGTTTGACAAGAATGAACCAGATGATACAGCTCGCAGCGTATAGCACAATTCAGTCCCCGTTAATACAAGGATACTTCTCATGAGCAATTAATTTATTTTCTGAGATCAATCATAGACACGATTTTTGCGAAAAATAATCCAGTATTTCTTCTTTTAAAAATAAACCCTCGAGGTTATTTTTTAAAGAAGAAATATCGGGTTTTCAGTACATTAATGCTCGCATAACTCGGCCAAATGTTGATAATAGCTAAATCAGCTGTTGCCTACATTTGTCGCGATTTATTGGGAGATTTTTATTTCATCCTGTTTAGCGAACTGAGTTTTAGGAAGATAGTTTCACACTTGTTTTAGTAATAGAGATAAACACAGAACACTTGTTTTTTTAACGATGGGAAATCATCAAATGGCTTCTTCCGCTCTGGGTGGAGCGGAAGGGCGTGTCAGACTCTTACTGACTAAAACCTATCCGTGTTTTAGGGCCGCGGTGACTATTCGAACAAATTCCGCAACCCTGGCAGACCGCAAAACACTGAGAGCACGAATTCACAGAGTCACTAGCAACAGAGACTAGGAAGTGGAGGACCAAAGGTGCCCAATTCTGAGGTACCGAGGTGTCACACCGCCAACTTACAAGTTCCGAACTACTGCTGTAAAATTCCTAAAGGAAAGGAAAAACCCTTTGCTCGAGCTAAGAATCGAACTCGGGAGCTCGAGCTAAGAGTCGAACTCGGGAGCTCGAGCTAAGAGCCAAACTCGGGAGCTCAAACTAAGAATCGAATTCGAGAGCAATAGAGCAGATACATTAGCTATACGTACATATCGAAGTATGCAGATAGGTCGAGGAAGAGCGTGACGTAGTAGAGGAAAGGCCACTGCAGCACGAGGTAGGTGTAGTGCGGGAACAGCTGCATGGAGCACAGCGCGCACGTCAGGCGGAACCACTCGTAACGGACCAGGTAGTTACCGTCGGGCCGGATCGTGTAGCGCGGGAATACGTAGCTGACGGGTAAGCGCATCATTTACAGGATGTTTGAGAATTTCCTGGTCATATTTAGGGATATGGTTCTGTATTTGATTGACAGTAAAGAAACAACAACAAAAGAAATATTTTAAAAACCCAACCGTAAAAAAGGACAAAAAGGTTCCAAAAAAATCACTTTTCAAGCAGTCTGACGCAGTTGGTGGAAGTTTTTTAAAGCGTACAAACAAAATCTTTTGCTTTTATTGATTTGTATATCAAATACAGAACATCACCACTCACTTCTGAAATACCGTGTAGAACTGTTATAGAGGGTGTAATAGATAAAATGCAAAAGCTGAAAAGGGCTCTTTGTTCTCATATGAAGAAATTTTAAATATGCGACCAACCCTGAAATCGCGAAAAAAAGAACCGCCCCTTACTTACATTTATTTTTGAATACCTCGTCAAAATGTTTATAACAGCTGTCGATTTCGGAGTTGGTCCATTTGTCAAATTTGTTAAAAATTATGAGTCTTTTTAATCTTTATGAACTTTTCAGGTTTTGCGTTTATTCTGTCACACCTTATGTGTAACATACATGGTAAAATCCATATAAAAAGTAACACCACATTTGGAATGCCAGAGGCAGCGCAAATGCTCAATCTCAGAGACAAAGTTCAAATGAGCCAAGTGCCTGTTACCACAATATTGCACTATACAGAAACGCATGTTGCGTTGCATTATACGGGCTCAGTGTGGGTGGGTGAAATATAAAAGTGCTCCCTCATTTGGAGCATTCGCCTTTAATGTAACGTTACAGAGTCGATCATTACATCAGTAAAGGAGGCGAACCGAGCATTTTAGTGCGCAACGTGATAATACATGTGTAAAATCGAATCTGAAATGTTACATAACAGGCTATTGCTCCAGGTGAGGAAGCGCCTGCTTCGAGTATAGTAATTAAATATCAACCTATTAACCTTTTCCTAACTTTAATGCTGTCAGCTTCCAACCTAACCGGATAGGTAAAGCTGAATACTACCCAGTAACTGGGAAACACCATGGCAAGACTGTTGACAGATTTTCTGGCTTCTGACTACCCGTAACCACTGTGAAGGATCTAGAAATGACAGCCGGGACCAACGGCTTAACGTGCTGTCCGAGGTACGGAGGAAACTCGGCGTGTAATGGATAGTCACCCATCCGACCTCGCCAAGCGTTGCTTAACGTTGAAGTTAAGCTTACCTGTGCCGTCTGCTATTTAGCTCGTGCTTTTCAAATTAAGCAGATATGTAAATAGTATACAAAAATCACAAGAATAACTTCAGGAAAAAGATGAGTAACTAACAATATTGATATAAGATAGAAGTTACCGTAAAATGGACAAAAACTCAAGTTTATTGAAGGGATCCTGGAACTCGGAGTCAGGTTCGTGTTTCCTGCGGAGCCGGAAGTGCATTAGATTCGACGTCGGAGGCGGCAGCTCGTACTTCACGAATGCGGGCACCGGCATCTGCAGCCTCTGGAACTCCTAAAAACAAATAATTCTTATTAAGAAAGTAACTGGCTTCTTGGAATTCATTGGCATCAGGTCATTCAAAGTTGAGATTGCTCATTAAAATGAACAAGTTTGATTGACAAATCATATTTATTTTGTAAGTAAGTAGGTTGAGAATAAATTATGTATGTACCTTATAATTTTGTACCTACTTATTTAATACGTAAAGTACCTTCCTCGATAAATGAAATATCAAACACAAAAATATTTTTTCAATTAGAACCAGTAGTTCCTGAGATTAGCGCGTTCAAACAAACAAACAAACTCTTCAGCTTTATAATATTAGTATAGGTTAATTCGTTGTTATTGCAGTAGTCATCCCTTTTCTAGCCTGTTTTATATCATGTTTATCTTCTATCTTTAAAATAATTTAATTGTTTCTTTGTTCCGAATCACACCCTGTCCTTACCTCTTGTTAACCAATTTCCGATTATCATACAACTTTTCATTGGCCAGCAGGACTTCCAGCCTTTCTCCAACATGCCTCAATTCTGATGCTTCATGCGAAAATACAAATCACCTCCCTGAAGGATGCATATGATTTAAAAGACTAGTAAATTAGTAGAACACTGCTGGTCATCTCACCGGAGTTTTCTTGACGTAACTTATAGCGTTTATTAACTGAGGATCAGCCAGCGCCTTCTCCAGAGCCTTCTTGGGAATGCACATCACTTGCACGTGGGTTACAGCCCGAATGGTGTAGTACGCTGGCAGACCTGCGAGATTATGAATAAACACTCTAAATCAAGTCAATTATAATTAAATTATCTATATAAAAACTTCTACGCCAGGGTAGTCGCTGGACCAGGGTTGCGGAATTTGTTTGAAAGAGTCACAGCGGCCCTGGAACGCAAAGCAAACACGGATGGGTTTTAGTCAGTAAGCGTTTGACACGCCCTTCCGCTCCGCCCAGAGCGGAAGAAGTCATTTGATGATATCCCATCCTTAAAAAAAAGGGTAGTAGCTGGAAAAAGCTAGTTCTTATAAATAAAGAAGATATTATTAATAACTACTTACGTAATAGACAAATCAGAGCACCAAAATGGTTTTTCGAGGACAGAGTGCCAATAGCCTTCCGAGAGGTAGGATCAAGAATCTAAAAAAGTCGAAAATTCAGGTTTAAATAACTCAAGTTAAATAAAAAAAAAGCTTCTACATCAACTCCTTTGGGCTTTGTCAGAATCTTTCCAAAAACCTTCCCAATTCAACTAAACGATGAAGTTAAATTCCAAACTAAAGGTCTAGGTCATAGATGACAGAGACAAAGTCGAGCGAGCTGAACCAGAAGAAGCCTGTTCACTCTAATTTTGAATTGATTGAGATCGAAGCTATTGGAACAGTATTTTTTTTTTTTTTTTTTACTGAAATGCGATTGGAGACATTGGTACTCGGGAAGAAGCATTCTGTTTTTGTAAATGTAAATACGACTGACCTCACAAATGCCGTGTTTGATGACGTATATCTCGTTAGTTAGCTCTCCAGTGTTGAGCAGGATCTCATTGGGCGCCGAATAGAACAGTTTCACTGATGACGTCACAGCCTTAAGATCCTCCTTGTTGACCATCTGTAATAGACATTATTACTACTGAAGAATTCTTGGCATTCAAAAACGTTTCTACAAAACTGAAACTACAGCCACGGCTGTAGAAAACACTAATGTGGTTGCGGTGCTTCTGTCCAAAACACAACACTCATGATGAAGTGTTCCAAATGCTCATACAGGTACACCTTAGAGAGTTTGAAGGACCTGAACAAAAATTTAACGCCCCGGATGCTGCTATATACATGGCCACCTACTGGGCCAAAATTATAAAAAGTCAACCACCGACATTAGAAGAAGACAAAGCAGTCCGTGATTCCGGGCTGAACAATGATGATGAGCGAGATGATGACAATGAATAACATACGCACCCTCAAGAAGGGTACGGCCAGTATGTACATGCTGCGGTTTCTGCCGACAATGTTTTGGTACACGTGTTCCGGCAGGTCGTAGAATATATTCGAGTGCTTCTTGTGAGTCATCTTGTAAGCCTGGACAGCATGGAGACAGTATTAGCCTGAGGCTCTACACTAATAGCCGGTTTCAATAACGTATCTACCTTTAATGATCTGTCAAATTAGCTACCAATAATAGCTGGATCGTCATGTTTGCCTTTCAAACATGACATTTCAGCTACTGTTGGTAGCTAATTTGACAGTTGGTTAAGGGTAGATACGTTATTGAGACCAGCCGTAAGTTCCTTTCTATCAGTAAAAATTGTCGAAACGGCCAAATATAAGGAACTAGCTTCAACCAGCGGCCGGATCCCGGAACCCGGGGTAAAAAGTATCCCATGTCTATATCTAGGACATAGTCTACCCACGTGCCAAGTTTCATCCAAATCCATTCAGCCGTTAAGGCTCCACGCAAACGGGCCACCGACTACAGCCAACGGTGGTTGTCGCGCGCGACGTCTTTTGGTACCGCGCAAACGAAGTTGGTCGGTGGTCGCCACCGGCGACATGTCGTGGACACTGAGTCACGAGTGGCCGCCACCAGTGCCGTGTCGCAGACACTGAGTCGGGAGTGGACGCCACTCACTACACGTGTGCGACGATTCCATACAAAACTTGTTAAAAATCATGTTAACAGTTTGTCGCCTGGTCGATGGCTTGTTTGTGCGGAGCCAAGTGGAAAGTCAATCCAATTTATTTTTACAATCGCCTTCGTCACGGTACCGCTGACACCACTGGTTTGTAGTGCGGGCTTACCACAACGGGCAGCAAACTAGAAGGTCAATAACTTGTCAATATGTAGTAGTTTTTGTCAGTTGGCGAATGCGATGGGAATACGAACGCTCCTTGAAAATACGAGAATTGCCCCTCAGACTGTACACGTTAGCGTTAGCGTTGGAAGATTGTACGTCAGTGTTATTTATTTGCAAACTTCTGATATCTGAGGCCAAAATATAACAGGTTTTCATGTACTTGACATTCTTAAGTAGGAAACTGAGAGTTTCCTTATGCCACCAACTTTTGTCATCGTCTTCCGAAACTATATTATGGTGAACACAAGAGACCAACTGCTGCAAAGATAAGTGCTCCTTGGTCAACAGGAAAAGCTCGTCACTAAATAATGGCAGCAGCACGGGTCGATCTTCCAAGGGTGAGCAACGTTTGCCGAGGCTCTTCCGTGTCTCGGAAGGCACGTTAAGCCGTTGGTCCCGGGTGTCATATCTGCCAGAACAATCCGAGACCAGTCTTGATAAAGTAGTATCTTATTACACACATCGGACGGAATGGCACAGGATTTAAATTTGTACCAAAGGACATTCAAACTTATCTAGTAGGAATTCCACTTAAATGCCATGTTTAAAATTGATTCCGTGGCATCGAAATAGATTTCTTGACACGGCATTGGAGAGCGCGCTAAGGGATCCTGCGGATGCCGCAGCGCACTATGCAAT
>NDFZ01005084.1:0-52153 GCA_002192655.3 Mamestra configurata | reverse complement strand
CCGCAGCGCACTATGCAATGTCACGCCGAAGGACGCCGTGACATGACGCGCGGGAGTACACGTACACCACATTTGCGCCGTACATTTGGCACGTCCCGAGATGTCTTGGTAGGCCGCCGGAATGCTGCAGTATCTAAGCTAGTGTGCGCTGACCGGTGGCAAAATCCTCTGCCATTCCGTCCCGGTGTGCGTAGGCCTGAGTTGTGGAGGTCAGAAAGGCAGTCGCTTCATATAAAATACTGGTATTCAGCTGCATCCGGTGAGACTGGAAGCGGACCCCAATATAGTTGGGAAAAGGCTAAGTAGATTGATTGGTAAGACCTGATAGCTGGTAACGTATTGTATAGGATTAGATTGATTGGTCAGCAAGCCATATCTACCCTTGTAGTATTAACAATGATAGCACTAATGATTACCTTATCAGTGTGCCAGCAAAGCTGCAGGTAAGTGATGAAACGCTTCATCAACAGAGGGTCCACTTCGTTCCTGATCAAGAAGCTCTTCACCACGGCTATGCGGGAGTCATAACTCTCCCTAGAAATAAATTTGCTATGATGGTTTTGTCATGATGAGAGAATGAACGAAAGGCAACTAAAAAAAGGTATTTCCATGGCAGATAAAATTTATGACGATGGCATTAAAGATTATTTTTAATAATCTTGAATAACTAACACATGAAGTCTTGGGTTGATCTATAAAGTTTACAGTTTTTATTATTGATAAGATCTTGGTTGACCACAATCTCACCTGATGGAAAGCGATTATGTGGTCGACGATGGAGCACGCTTGCCTTGAAGTAACCAGTTCATTCTAGACTAAAAGGCCCCCAGGTTGTAGCTATCAGGAAACACAAACTCCGGCAGGGAATTCACTCCTTTGCTGTTACGCACAATGACTGTATTCCCAAAACGTTTTCTGCGTGTAGTGATGGTGATGACAGAGGAATACCGTTTTTTTTGGGATGAGATATCATCAAATGGCTCCTTCCACTCTGGGCGGAGCGGAAAGGAATGTCAGACTTTTACTGAATTAAACCCACCCGAGTTCCTCACAATGCCCTTTGCGTTCCAGGGCCGCGGTAACTTTTCCGAAAAATTCCGCATCCAGAAACAGGGTTACCTTAAAGCCGTGGTGACCATGATCGTGGCGGAGTAGACGGCCTCCATGAAGATGCGCAGGATGACACACATCTCCAGGATGAGCAGCGTGTACATCACGTGCCGCCAGTCTGTGGCGCTCCAAGTCTGCCTGTGATCTGGATACATACGTAACTTACGTTTGTAGTGGCATCAATGCCACCATATACGATTTTCTTTCCGTAATGCAACATATACGATACACTACACTCTAACGTCACCTATTTGCTGCTTTTAAGTACGAGAGCCCTAGTACCCATACCACAAGTTAAATCTTACTTTGGGTACTAGCGGTCAACAAAATTATTGTACATGTTAAGTTTGTTACAACTCATGTGTTTTACCATTGTATGTATCTTCTTGAGACAATAAAGTTTTATTATTATTATTATTATTATTATATGAAAAACTAAGAATCGAAATTTGTACGGCAACAAAAAGAACCGCAACGCCATCTACGAAGAACTAACAACGAAATACTGCATCGCGCAAGTAAAGTTCTCCGTGCGTTTTGAACATATACAACAGTCCGAATATCAACTATCGGGCAGTTGCCCACCAGACACAACAACCGTCTGATAGGAGGATCCTCCCATTTTCGGTGGCGGTATACGGGACTTTACTCTCTGTACGTTTATACCTCTATACGCTTGTTCCGTTCCAATGTTTCGCTTTTGCGCCTATTTTTATGAATTTTTGGATTCAGGCGTGAAAGCTTGACAAACTCACTTTCGCATTTAAGTATAATATAAGAAGGTTAACTCGGAAGTTATTCATTCACAGTATAGGCCGAATAAAAAGAAACTTACTGGTAAAATTGATCATCGAAATAGCCCAATAGAGGCCGAAGGTCAGTCGGTCGTCGATGGTATCGTTGTCCAAAGGCTTGTGGTCCCAAAACGGGGTGTGCGTGAAGTTCGTCACCAAGCAGTAACCAGCCCTGTTGGACATAGAATATATTGATGTAGCCGGCCGTAGAGATGCCAAGTTGTTAGGGTTCTGATGTTAAAATGACGGAACCTTTATAAGATCTTTTTTCCGTCTATCAGAGCTTTTTCTCAAGGTCTATGCAACGTCGCCGTTTGCGCATCGCAATTTGAATGTTGGCCACAAAGTAAGATCTAGATAAAGAGCGTATGGACCGCCAGTACAACTTATTTAATTGTTATTTATTTATTTCATTCGATTACCTTTGTACTACCTGTCTTTTACATAGCTCGATATATAAACGTGTGACGGAAGTGGCAAAGTTTAAGGCCGACGAAATTTGCATAACTGTCGTGCCAACGTCACGAAGAAGAAGAACGGAGCCCTGCCGCATGGTAGCAGGCGATGAGGAGCAGGAAAGTGTACGACGGACACCGGAGCACGTTGACAACTCACCGGAAGCACATAAAGCCCTGCTGCATGGTGGCGACGAGGTAGCAGGCGATGAGGAGCAGGAGAGTGTATGACAGGAACCGGAGCACGTTGCTGCGGTACACGCAACTCTCCTCGAAGCTCTTGAGAACGCGGAACAGCTGAAAGCACCAGATCAAAGAAAAAAACTTACTACCATGTTTACAAGGTTCAATGAACAAAAAAATATGGAACACGAGCTTTTGCTCACGGCTTCGCATCCCGTCCAAGTATAGTCTACTTTGACGGGATGCGAACCGTCTCGTTTAACTCTGAAACAAAATTCATAAAAATCGGTGCGCGATGTAGGCGTCAAAGCGAAACTTACAAACAGTTTTATGGATTAATTAGTTAGGGTTATGGACCCTATCGTGTGCCATTGATGCCATGATTCACGTGGCCGTCAACTGGACTCCAATCATTTCCCAAGAAATACCTTCGAGGCGACAGAAGAAAAAGTTTTCCCTTTGACTACCTTTGGTAGCCTTAGAAGCTTGTTGATGCCTCCAAAGCGGCCATCACCGATGAACTCGAAGATCGGAAGAGTGGCCACCACGTCCAGAACGAACCAGTGACTCCGCATCTGCTGGGACGATGTCTGCGCGAATGTTATCGGAACACCTGGGGAAAAATAGGTACCCAGGTAATAATATTACTCTGTTTAGTGCTTTACAATCTTAAGTGGACTTTATAGTTTAGATGTCGCTGAAAACGCGTTAGACTTTTCTTAATATCTTTATCATCATCACCAGGAACTACCAGTTCATAGCTGGGCATTTTATTTAAATTTTCATCCAACTGCGTACAACCACTGAACGAATCTATGAAAAGGGAAGAGAGGCTTCCAGTGGGACTTCATGTAGGCTTACTAAATTAGATTATTTTATAATACCTTCTTCAACATTGGCTCCTGTAGATAGATACACGATATGGTCCAATATAAACACGACGGTCACGGCGAAATCGAAGAAACGGAATCCCAAGGAGGGATCCTTTGCGAACACCAAGTTGTACGGATGAGCCTGCGGTAAAACATTAGCATTGGTATTCTGGACAGTGTAGCACACATAAAACAAATCATAAGTTTACATTATTTATTACCTAAATATAATATTCAAGTATGTAATTATTTTATTTGCCCACGTCCGTGTGTCACTGCAGGGTGCCAACTGAAAACCAGCGCTGGGTGTCTGACGCCCAGCAAATGCTGAGATGGTAACCCTTTCGGTATGGGCACACTCAGCACTATTTTTCTACATCATTGTTACGTTTCATTATAATAATAAATTATTTATTGAGAGCAACGATGACTCATATAGTGTTAGTAACAATAAATAAACTTATAACTATGTTAGTGATACAATCACAACAACGATTAGAAAACACACACAACAAATAAAATCATTACTTCAGCATTCCAGCTGAGATACTGGAGCAACGATTTATAAATCGGCAGTCCAGCCTGCCAGCAATCATGCCCAGAATGCTGTTGGAACTAGCTCGCACCCTGCGCACCAAGGACGCACATCTTTTACGCATAAATGCATAAAAGTAATCAATACGCATTTCCCCAAACATCCCTGATGCGCTACAGAAGCGAGGCAGCCCCATCAACACCCTGAAAGCATTATTGTACTGTATGCAAAGGGCACTGTACGTTCTCTGCGTAAAATGTACCCACAGACTACAGGTGTAGAATGAGGAACAGAAGGTTCTAAAAAATGTTTTTTAACCTCCGTAGAAGCACGCTTAAGCCTGCGGGCAATCATATTCGCTCTGACCGACAGCGCCCTCCGCTCTCTCTCAATATCGTCATCGTCCTTAAGGCTAGCGGTCAAGATATGCCCAAGGGACTTGAATGTGTACACTCTCGATAAAGGTACACCGTTCATCCTTATTGGAGGTACCACTTCTGGACATTTTCCACCAGCCCCAAACACCATCACGACACTCTTTTTCACGTTGTACAACAGGCCATGAGCACTGGCGTACCTCTCACACACACTCACGAGTTTCCTCAAGCCACAGACTGAGGCACTGAGCAGCACCATGTCATCTGCATAGATTAGCTATGCAGATGACATTGTTGACACATATGCTATCAATATAATATCCGACTCTGGTGCTACTCAGCTCCTCATTATGTTATCTCTTTTGTTTTACTATGTGTTTGTTGCTGTTGTGTTGTGTCTTTATCCAATAAATGTTTTCTATTCTATTCTATGAGCATCAGAATAATCTGTTAGTAATCGACTAAATATCAATTCAATTCAATTCATTTATTGTTCGTCACAGGTGAAAAAGCAGTTCTTATCAAAATAATATAAAGATCACTGTAACATACCCATTGGGCGTACAATATCCAGTAATATAATCATTCCAAATCTATTTTATCATTAATATCAAAGTTCATTGTAATTAATTAATCATGTCAAAATACATTAAAATTCATCAATATTATAAGGTACTCATGTCAAAATATATTGTCAGTAATTAATATTTCAAAATCTCATCGGAAAGACTGTCATCGGAAGATTCCGTATGTATGTTTGTACAATATCAAATTGCCTGCTGAGCCTTGCATTTTAAGACTTTGCCAGTGGATTTAGTACCACTAGCATAACGAGGCAGCTTCTCATTTGCCAGTGTCTTCTGCTATGTCTACATTATCAGGTGTTTGATACTCACGATACAGCAGGATAGTATCAGGAAAGCGACGAAGGAGTTCCAAGCAACCAGGAGTGAGGACTGTGGCTGCAGGATGCAAGGGAACGACGCCCGGAGACAGATCTCATCAGACTGGTCGGTCAGGGTAGCGTCGGGACGCTAGCAGGGCCGGCAAGAGATGTTATAAAAGAGAAGTAAATATAAAAAAGTAAGAGTATCAGAACTACAAGACACCTTCAATTTATGCAAAGAACAAACTGAACTTGCACGTGCACGAGACGATTGAATAGCTTTTTCAATAATTTGTTTGGAATAAACTACTACTTAGATATATAAGAACCGAATCGTTGAAACGAAATCATCAAATTCAGTCGACTTCGTAGCTATGGCAGCAAAAAAGCAAGTTTATTATTATAAAACTTACATTCCTCATGATATAGCAGCCAGCGATCTCGAGGAAGATGTCGGAGCTGGTCAGCAACGGGATACCGTTCTCATCCTTCATTCCCTTCAGCGACATCAGGTTGCGGTTGAATTGCAGGATGCTGCTCTTACGGCTGATTATATAATACAATAATAGTCAATGCTTAAGATATTTCTAAACCTTTTTTCGATGTATGATGTATGATACAATAGGAGAGTTTGGGAGTGTCCGACTTATCGAACAAAGCGTTTACCGTCCATGTAAGCGTGAATCTAAAATAAAGAATTTTTTACTAAATATATAAATAAATCTGTAATCACATCCCCTTAAAAAACGTTAGCCTTCAAGGCAAAAATGGACAGGCATCTTTTGGGCTCGCTGTACACCTCATGTATTGCTTTCCTAAACGAGGCCAAGAGGTGGCTCATGACAAAATAAAATAATTAAGATTATGCCTAGTGTCTGATTCCAAGTCATTTCTGGGATGATGTCATCAATACCAGGCCAGGCTATAAGTAATTCTAATTCGTTACTTAAATTAAAATGATTTTAGAGAATGTCGAAATACTAACACGGCCTGATCTGGAATCTTCATACTGTAATGCCTTTTCACTCTTTCAACGTGATCCTGCAACAAAGAGCCACATTATATGCGGCCGGCCCCGATTAACGGATTGAAACCTAAACGAGGTGGAGTGTTAAAATTTTCGAGCTCGCTTCGCTCGCTCTTGTATCTGCTCTCTTTGTTCTCAGGCTTTCATGCATCAGTCAACAAAGTTACTTCTATTTAAGGATGAATGATCTAAAGAAAATAAAACCTATCCGAAGTGCAATGCAAAAAGTTCGAGCTAGCTTCGCTCACTTTAATATTTTGTCCGATCTTAGTTCTTGAGCTTGCCTGTTTCGGTTAACAAAGTATGTTGTAAACAAAGTTATAGTGACAGTAGAGTCACTTTATTAATGTAATATTATTATTTTACTGAACTGTAAATGCTGAAGTTCAAAAGTGCCGTTTAATGGCCTAATTGAAATAAACGTTTTGACTTTGACTTTGACTTTGACTATTTCAAACAAAATATGGATGATTTAAAGAAAATGAAACCTATCCGAGGTGGGGTGCAAAATTTTCGAACTCGCTTGTCTGCTCTTACAATACAAATTCTAATGATATCATCCAGTCCTTGCGGAAAAATAGTCCATACTGTGACACTTAAAAGTGATGCAAGAAGATTCCTGACAAAAAAAAAATCGAAGCAATAATGTGTCAACTGTCTATATAGGCCTTAGTGACAGAGATGGCTCCCTACAAAACTGATCATTTATCTTAATCTCGAAAACTATAAATCTATTAGAACCCTGTTCTAGTAAATGTATAGTTTTCGAGTACTAGTTCCAACTTTTGATATTTTGATGCCATTCAATTCTAGTATGAAAGGGAGACGGAACTATACATGGCCTTTAGCACCATGGACTGGAATCATGAATAATCCATCCTTATTTTAATAGTCATCATCATCTTCCTTATCCCATATCACTTGGGGTCAGCGGAATACGCCTTTTTCTTCTATTCTGTCCTGTCAGCCGTCACGCTAGCACTAACTCCCTAAAATAATAGTACCTCTATTAAAATAAGAATGGATAGAAGTATAATAATTCCTCAACTCGAACCAAATTTGATATGGAGATAGAATGGACCTTGAAGAAGGACATCGGAAAAAAACCACTGGAACCTTTCAACTTCGACTCCAGAACCAACAGTAGTGATCAAGCAAAGAAGGGTCCCAGAGAAATTATTCAACTGTCTTAGATTCTGTAACAAAATTATCGTAATACTGAACTGTGAAGGCAGCCAGGATGGGCCCGGCATGGTCCTGCGAGACGGAGTGCTTGTAGACCACCCTCCAGAGCTCGGAGGCCTTCAGCACGTGCGCCGTGCAGAAGGTGGCGGCGCGGACGGAGAGGTGGGAGAGAGAGAGCGCGGGCGCAACCATGCCGCCACACGGTGTCAGCACCGTGCCACGTGTGAGCCGCAGGATGGCCGTGTTGTCGTCCTCCGCTGTCAGCATCTGAAACAGGCCGCAGGAACTACAGGTTGCCGCATCTCGTAAGTGTGCGGCAAATCGACGTCAAGTAGAAGGTAAAAATTCCAAATTTACCTACAAGAATAGATGGCACTGTTTACAACATGCCCGTACCCCACAGTACAGTAGAGTGTGCAGTGTGTGTGTGTGTGTGAGTGTGTGTGTGGCAGCACAAAAGTGTCAAAGACAAGTTTTTATTAAGTACTTAAAAGTTTCCAATTTGTAACTCTACATGACTCAGTCTGCTTCCCAGTTATCAGGTATGTGGAGAAAAAAAAAATGTAAAGAGAACAAATGATATTCTTTTTTAGACGCGTTTGTACATAATTTATTAGTGTAGTTGTTTACTTGTATTTAGTAGTTACTTTAAGTTACTTGGAATATATTTGAGATCTAGCTCTCCCAACAACCACGTGTTGCATGGTCATTCAAAATCAAATTCAAAAGTCATTTATTCAAATTAGGCTGAGTGCCAGCACTTTTTGAACGTCAAAGTTCTACATAAAGACAGTCCCCCAAAACGCCCGCCCGTCACCACTTCCTAGTGTTTTAGCTGGGAAGAAGAAGTGGCGCAACAAACTCCCCAGCAACACATTGAGCTCTGCTGTATATTTCTGAATTAGTTAATGAGGTAATCTCTTTAATATCTCATCTTTTACAACGGGTCGGTTGGCTACATCTCATCCACAGCAAAACTAAATATATGTACTTCTTTATTCGTGACTTGTATGACATTTTACTATAGAACAAACCCTGAAACCGGGTAAAAGAAATCCTACATTTTGCCGAATTTTATACTTCGGTCACACCGCGAACTACAGAGTTAAGCTACGTCAGCGATACAAACAATGCAAATGAAATATCCGACGAGACCGACGATGCTATTCGTTCATCTCGTTAGCGTAGTTAACTCTGTAGTTCGTGATGTGAACCGAAATATGAAAAGAGGTGAAACGATGCTCGCTCGGCTCGCAGCTCGCTCGACTCGCAGCTCGCTCTCCCGCTCGCTCGCTCGTCCGTCCTTGGTTTTCGGTGTGAACCCACATAGTTTAGCTCGCCATTTTTTTTATGTGAATGGCCTCTCGCAGTTCAACCTATGAGGTTGTCGACTGCTTAACCGGACTTGCCTGTGGCGGCCTCAATATAAAGCTTCCAGCCAGGAGTTTAGCTCGCCAAAGCTGTGCTTGGTTTATAAAGTTTTCCTCGCTTCGCTTCGCCCGCCAGCTCGCTCGCTAGCTGGCGGGGTGACCTGCGCTTTATGCACACAAAAATGCTATTTCGGGGTTGGAAATATAATAATAATATATAATATGGGGTTTCGCGTTATACAGATATATGACTAGATTTTGAAAGCTTCAATTTTTTATAAGTTATGTGAGTTACCTCAACATCTCCATAAGTGATGTAAATGATCTTGCATTTCTTGGAGCCTCGCTGGATGATGGCGTCCCCGGGGATGAAGTGGGTTGTCGTCATCTTCTGCGCGAGCTCTGACAGCATTTGGATGGACAGGTCTCGGAGAATCCGAGCCTAGAATTATAATAATACTGCGGTACTTCTGGACATGGGCACACGACTCGTATTATTAGGAGGCTCCTTTCTCTGGAGCCTTAACCGCCGGTAGCTTGGACCCTGTTCCCGATACCACCGGTGACATATTTTTTTAAATATTTTTAGAGTTATTTTTTTCTCATCATCATCATATCAGGCGAAAGACGTCCACAGCTGGACATAGGCCTCCCCCAAATGGCGCCACAACAACCGGTCCTGTGCGTCTCCATCCATCGGCTACCCGCGACCCTAATCAGGTCCACCAGGTAATTTATTTTTATTCGCACGATTTTTTTTTTCACAACTTCGTGGAGGAAACTCCATATTTAATTGCTTCATTTATGTTCGAAAGATTCGTTGTTGAATTTTTCAAATGAAAGGTTTTGGCATGGAAGATAATATGGCAAAGCAACTACCATTTGTCCTTTATATTACATAGGTATTAATTACACCAATGACTTATTTGACTGGCCTGTTGGTCGAGTGGTTAGTGACCCTGACTGCTTAACCGGAGGTCGTGGGTTCGATTCCCACCCAGGACAAATCTTTGTGTGATGAGCATGATCATTTGTTCTGTGTCTGGGTGTAATTTGTGTATAATATGTATGTATTTAGAAATATATAAGTATGTTTATCAGTTGTCTGGTTGCCATAGTACAGGCTCTGCCTAGTTTGGGATCGGATGACCGTGTGTGAGTTGTCCCAGGATATATTATTATTATTATTATTATTATTATTTACAGAACAATATTTTGTAACAACATTTAGGAGAGGATCCTGTGTTGTAAACAATTCTATTCTTACTTTCTGCGTAGCTTCAAAGTAGATGTCGAGGTAGATGGCAGCGGGCAGCGTCGGCGGGAAGATTGGCAGCAGCCGCGTCTCCGACACCCCTCGCTGCCGGTGCCAGTACATCTTGTAGAACGTCTTCACCTTCGCGCGCAGGTTCGCGGGCACGTTCGTGTCCGACTAAAATAGATATCAAAAGACTGACGATAACAGCTGGCTCCAAAAATTAGGTTTCAGAAAAAAGCAGTGCCATCGTATAATCGTCTTCCTGCTCTTAAGCCATGTTACTTGGGGACGGCACAACACGTTTTTTTTTCTTACATTCTGACCATTCGACCATTGCGTTAACACCGACTCCTTTTTATTTCTTATTATTCCTCATAAAATCTATCCATCGTTTAGAGACTGCAAAATTGTCGGTCTCTATGGCAGTCGTTTTGCGGTGTTATAAAATATGATGCCAAAGCTTTCGGAAAACATAAGTTATATACTAATAAAAAAAGGATAAGGGTTGGGTATAGTAATTTCTATTCTCTCAAAAAGAAGTTGTCAAAAGACAAAAACCCAAATCTCTTCAAAATTAGAGTGAACAGGCTTCTTCTGGGTAGATAAGCTCGCTCCATCGTCGACTTTGTCTCTGTCATCTGTGACCTAGGCTAGAGTCAAGAGCAAACTCATCTAAAAAAAAAGTTTTTCCAACTGTGTCATGTGACACACCAAATGAAAGGGATTATCGTAAGGGTCCGTCCGTTTTAGTTACCTCCAGACAAGCTTGCTCCGAGAATGCTTTATATTAGCTTAATAAATAATATTGAGATGTGTGATTAGGCAGGAAAAATGAAAACTCTAGACTGGAGTTGTTACTGTGAAGACAAAATAGTTCTTGCCCTAGTCAAAACTTGTTCCGCTCAGTGAAGCGGTAAAGGGGGTTTCTGACTAACAACTCATGTGACGCAATCAATTCAATAACGCCAGCAGTAAATGTCTTCTACTGCAATATCTAAGGGCCTATTAGGAATAAGGAAAGGCAATATAAAGAGGTATTAACTAAATAATTTAATAGAATATTTTAGAAATGATATGACATGAAATAAAGTGCGTAAATTTCTCTTTATCAAGTATGTACAATGGTGTGTTTGCTATAAACCTAAGCGTAGGAGTTCATATTCTAACTCTGGTACTGCCCTGAATGCGCTGATAATGAAAAACTCACAATTTCCTTCATCATAAGCCTGTATCTGGAGCGGAAGGTCTCCTCAGGCCTCATGTAGAGGCTGATGATGAGAGACAGCGAGGCCACAGCAGCGCCGATCACGATCAGGCACCCGGTCATCATGATACAGACGCACACGATGCGTTCCACGTCGTTGTCCGGATAGATCGAGGGACTAAGAGGAATGGTAGATATAGCGACGAAATTGCAGCCCAAATCAAGGAAAATAATTAAAAACAGGCCTAAAAAAAAGAATTTTGAGAATCGGTCCACAAATAGGGAGAAATCGGTGAACATACATAAAAAAACTACATACAGACGAACATAGAATCTCCTCCTTTTTTGAAGTCGCATAATTAGTACATCTTGATGGAAGTGGGTAAATTGAGTCATTGCAGCCAAGACAGAATAGATGTAGATGACGTACTGCGATGATAAAGTTTGCCCACTTGTATCAAAAGTGTACTACATATATTAAGACTGTTTTTGAAAGCTAATAAAATTGTAACATTACCCCATAGGTATGAACATCTTGCTGATGATGTAGAAAGCAGCGAGGTACTCGTGGACAGGATTCATTGGATCGTCCTTTTTCATAAGTTCTAGTTCATCTCGCGACTCCACATTCGCTACATTGTAGTACGTAGCCTTTATCTAAACGATAGGAAAACAGTTTTCTTGGCAATATTATTTTTACTTTTAATGGCCATTTTGGACAACTAAAGTTAAATAAAATCTTGATGGGGAACGATAGAATAAATAAATAAACAAGTAAATCGGCTGCTGTCATAGAGGGTATACGGAATAGGGTGTAAAGTCCCCCGAGCCTCCATAGAAAAGGGAGGATCCTCCGACCGACCGACGGTCGTTATGTGTAGCGGGCAACTGCCCGATAGTTCATATTCGGACTGTTGTATATGTTCAAATCGCACGGAAAGCTCTGATACCGCGATATACAGGATTTCTTTGACGTAGTTCGTTGCTGGCGGTATAGATTTCGCTACATTAGTTTTCATTCCTTCTCTCTTTAAAATCCATCCAAAGGCTGTCTTTAAAAGATCGCTTTCAGCGATAAGGCCGCCCATTGTGTCACCCTATGTAATGTTTTTCTTCATCTATCTTTTCTGTTACTTATATGGTGTACATGTCACCGGAAAAAAGCAAACTCCGTAAGAGTATAAAATAACTTGAGAGATTGTAAACTCTCGATAAATTGTCAACTGAACATTTGGTTTCCAATTTAACTATCACACCAAAACAGAGAAATTGTAGACCAGACAGCTGATTGGTCGTCTTTTTATTATAATCCACAATTTCTCGGAATGACTTCGCGAGATTATAGACTATCAAATTTTGATGCGTAAAATAGTATTCCAAATGTTCAGTTGATAATTTATCGAGAGTTTACAATCTCTCAAGTTATTTTATAATCTTACGGAGTTTGCTATTTTCCGGTGATATAAATAATAAAGAGTATTCCATTCTAATGATAGACACGCGTTTGACCACTATCTCACCTGATGGTAAGCGATGATGTGGTTGAAAATGAAGCACGCTAGCCTAGAAGTAACCTATTCACTTTTGACTTAAATGCTCCCAGGTTGTAGCTATCAGGAAACACAGACTTCAGCAGGAAATTTCACACAATGAATGTGTTATTTTGTACATTTTGTGCGTGTGGGTGGGATGTACATAATGTACCGGTGGTGCATCACCGTACGTCTTGTGGTCCGATGATGGAACGGGTTTGGCGGAATTAAACTACGCAATTCTGTCGCACACTCTCCAAAATGCCGACAAGAAAACCGACAGTATCGCGCCAGTATCGGATCAGGATCCAGACGTGAAGCCTCCGCAAACATGGAAGCAAACAAGCTTGCTTTCTCCCCAGCGGAGTAGGCCAGCGACCCATCGGGTCTCAGCAGTGATGGTAGTGAGGGGCGCCAGAGCTTCGATTCAACCGACTTAGCCAGGGACCTAAACACCTTACTACCTGCTGGGTTTGAAGCTAGTTTGTTCCCAATTCGGCGAATTGTGACCAAACCGAGCCCTCCGCAACACCTTCTTGCAGGAGTTGGTAGCCCTGTTGAAGGCACTAGCTTCTTCTGACTCACGTAATTTGCTTTGCTATATGAGCGGCGACCCATGCTAGATACGCCACGTGTTTAAACGCATCAGCGCATTTACACTCGACACCAAAGGACGAGATTCGCGAGATTCGCCAGACATTGTTACGTCAGAAAACGGAATTGATTTCCATTCCCTGCCGCCGAGATTCGCCAGACATTGTTACGTCAGAAAACGGAATTGATTTCCATTCCCTGCCGCAACACATCCGTCATGGCGTCCGCCGCGTGTCGATATGCCGCTTCAATGTTATGGTGTGAAGTTGGTTTGTTTTGAAAACAAAGTCTCTGGATTTACTGATCCAAATTTGAAAATTCTTTTGTTGATTGAAACTGACTACTTTTAATCCCGGAAAACAAAACACGGTTCTTGTGTCCTAGGCCGTGGGAAAGACCGGCAAACAGCTAGTCTACAATAGTTGGTGAGGAATAAGGAGTGTGATGAAAGAAATACAAACCCTATCGACATGTTGCCACACATATGCCCAAGAGAGCCTCATCACCGTAAAAATGTAGCAGTACTTCATAGCAGTTCCCAAGATACTGCCTTTGAGGTTGTAGTCATTCATAGACCCTGGAACATGGAACATGATATCATTTGTTCACTTGGTCGTTATGTCTTGCGAGTGTATTTCAACTATATCATCACCATCTGCCTAGCCTTTTCCCAACTATATTGGGGTCGGCTTCCAGTCAAACCGGATTCAGCTGAATACCAGTATTTTACGTGGAGCGGCTGCCTACCAGACCTCCACAACCCATTAACTGGGTAATACCGTACTCCTTGGCAAGACTGGTGTCAGATTATCTGGCTTCTGACTATCCGTAACGATTGCCAAAGATCTACAAATGACAGCCGGGACCAACGGCTTAACGTGCTTCCCGAAGCACGGAGGTATTTCAAATATATGATCTACGGAAAATACAAGTCGCAAATACAGCTTACGAGTTTTTAAACATGTCAGCATTATAAATCAGCCCAATACCTAGGTACATATTGCTTCTTGTAATTTCAAAAATTTGGCGACAACGCTTTAATCTGGAAGTACTTAAACTACGTCACTATAGTTTTGGTCGAAATTTGCGTACTTTGCGTTCCATAAATATAAAGCAAGTGAAACCTTTGGTCCTGGCTGTAATTTGTAAATGTATGACAGTCGTCAGAATCCCAAAAATCTGTCAAATCATTCAGGCTTGTCAGGGTATCGTGTTAATAGTACTGTAGGCTTGATGGGCAGTCACTTCGTGTAAAATACTGGTACCCAGCTACATCCGGTTGTTTGGGAAAGGGCTAGGCACATAAGTAAATTCTGAAGTCTACCCAGACTTCAGATCTTACTGTACTTAAAATAAACCAATGGCACTTACAAAGATATCTGAAAGGCCGATGGAGCCGAACATAGTAGACGCCAAGCTTAAAGTTCGGGTCGGTGCTCCCAGCGTAGTGAGCGAATGTGGCGATATCCACGAGGAAACCAACTGGAGACATGGACAATAAGGAGCAGAGTTACTTAATGTTATACTTCAAGCTTATAATACAAATAGCTTTTGCCCGCGACTTTGTACGCGCATATCTCATTTTTTCCCCGTTCCCACATGAATTTCGGGTAACACTTTCTTAGTGCTCCTTTACGGAGTGTAGGGAACCTACACGCCAAATTTCAGCTTTCTACGACCAGTCGTTTCGGCTGTGCGTTTTCTGTCAGTCACTCAGTATCGCTAGAGTTTTGTAAATATACTTAGAAAGAACAGAAAAAAGAAAGAATGATATTTATTTAGCACTTACATGAAACACGCACGATACATAGAAATAAAAAAAAAGGAATGCTAAGAACTAAGTTTGTGTCTCACGACTGCACTAAAAAGGTCCATTTCTGCGATACCATTTATTTGCGGTTCCATTTTATCTAATATTGATTGATGATTGATATCACCATTCTAACTTTCTACTTTTGCTGAGTGAAGTTCACCGCTGCGCTCCTTTTCGTATGAACATCTCATTCTCGTGTCCTTCATTGAAAACCAGTATTTTTCACAAGCTTTTATTTATCTTGTTTCGATCCCAATTCTATGCTGGGGTTATAACGAATATCGATGACTACACCGACGACCTAATATCATTGCCATGATATTTGTACATCATTCTATGGCTGGGTTCTGAATCGTTCATTCAGAAAAATAACGAATATGTTATGTTACAGACAAAAATTATACTAACGGAAAACCCAACCAGTGAAACGAGTGTGCTCCATTTCGGTGATGTAGAAGTATCCGATTGCGAACATATGGATGGCATAGGAGATGTTGTAGATCGCATCGATGATGTTGACATAGACGCCCTCGAGCTGGGCGAGGGTCCACATGACTCCCAGGAGTACGCAGGCGCAGATGTACCAGTTCCACAGGAGGTCGTCAGGCAGGTTGCGGAACCATTCGGTGGCGCCGTGGTGCGTCCACCACGGTGGGTAGAACGTCTACAATCGTAGCTACAATATTATTATTTGTTGAAGTTGATCCACGAGGGCATATGTTATTACCAGTGATCGGACAATTGGGCACTAATATACGTAAACTTCACTTTTATTCTCACAAAAGTATTATAATACGGACATGCTGTTCAAAAACTCGGATTTCGGAATTGTTCGGAATTCCTGAGATTGCAGTTAGAACTCGTTGTGAACTCTCTTTGCATTTTTTTAAATTGAAAAGCCGATTCTAATGGAACTTTTAATTTACAATGAAAGTTTTTATGATTTTCCATTTGTTTTGAAGAAAAATACAAAATCAAGTCCGTGTAAACAAATGTCGGTGTGATAGAATTTTTTATTCAGAGTTCAAATTCTGCGCAGACATACCTAAGTCTGTATCGTGTGGATGTACTATTAAGCTGTGATACCTCCGTCTGTCGTATGAAGAACTGGAACTCGAGCTCCCTGGGCTGGGTGAGGCTGACTCTGCTGAACTGGCTGCTGCGGCTGACGTTGCGGCTGCTAGCCCGGCTGCTGATCTGGCTGCCTGCTGGCTGATTCCACCAATAGTCCTAGTCATCGTTAAAAGAGGTATAAGGACGTTTTCCTTGGTTTTGCCACTGGTTCAGACGTGCTTGCATGGCTTGTGGCTTAGGTTATACTAGCTTATGCCCGCGGTTTAAAAAAAAACTAAAACAGTCTCCAGTGTCTCAGCTACGTCTAGGGTTGCCAACCATTCTCTTAAATAGTGTATTGTACTCTATTTTGCGTTAACGTACTCTATAATCTACAAAAGCAATAGTACGCTAAAATGTTCTATTTGCTTTGTCTAATATGATAGGTATAGTGACTCTGTCTTTTAATTGAACGAATGAAATCTTGCCATTTCAGTATTCCACTGAAGGAAGAAGAGAAGGTCTTTTTGGTCATCATTGCAAATTGGTTATAAAATAAATCCATTGCTTTATTGGAATGCTCAAATTATTAAAAAAAAAATGTTGGTTTCGCAATAAGTAATATAATAAAAGGTACTCTTTTGTCTATGACTGTACTCTTCATTTACCCTTCCTAAAAACAGAAATACTCTATTTCTTCTAAAAAAATGTTGGCTCCCCTAGCTATGTCTGTACCAAAATTCATCAAAATAGGTTGATCGCTATAGTTGTGAAAGCGCAACAACAAACTAACTTACTGTCGTGTTATAACATTAGTTAAATAGGGTTAGGTGCAATTTTAAATATTGTGCTGCCCCTACAAAGATTACTTTTTCTAAAGTTGTCAGCAAACGACACACATGTCAGTAAGCGCGTAGGTCTGATAATCATTACTGTTCTCTATAAGATCAATGCGTCTGCCTCCCCTGTACCTATAAGGAACGGTCTTTGGTTTGGTTAAAAAAACGACTGCCAATCTTACTCTTTCAAATTTATGCGAAAGTTTGGTTGGATCGATGTCAAATCAAATCAAAATCCACCACCATTACAGGCACTTTTGAATTGTCAAGGCAGAACTAGCTTCATCTACTTGACTGACAGAAGTCAAGTAGATGTAGCTCGTTCAAGAGGAACAATGCTGTTCTGCACCAACCCCTATCTTCAGCGCGGCAGTCACACGTTCCAAAGAATAGATCCTATGGAGAAGATGTTTATTACTCAATCACGTCAGAACGGCTGAACGATGGATGCAATGCACTGGCCTGTTGGTCGAGTGGTTAGTGACCCTGACTGCTAAGCCGGAGGTCGTGGGTGGGTTCGATTCCCACCCAGGACAAATTTTTGTGTGATGAGCATGATCATTTTTTCTGTGTCTGGGTGTAATTTGTCTATAATATGTATGTATTTAGAAATATATAAGTATGTTTATCAGTTGTCTGGTTGCCATAAACAGGCTTTGCCTAGTTTGGGATCGGATGACCGTGTGTGAGTTGTCCCAGGTTATATTATATATTATTATTATTATTAGAGGTAGATCAAACTCTGGAATAGCACATACCCAGGGTACCAACGACAACAAACAATGTATGTTGTAACAATGTACTGTGAATAAACACGTTTTCATTTCATTTTTTTCATAAATCCCGGGAGTATGTTCCCATGGGATAATTTCCGACATTCACGCGGGTGAAGACACTGGCAGAAGTTAGAGTTGTCATTAAATCTTCTGAATGCCTGCAAATCAATGATCCATGGCTTTACTTACTTGCATGTTTGCAGTATTCAGTAAGCCCGAGAAATTGAACTTATCGCTACACTGAAGCCGGAATCAATTGCCTACATTAAACACACATAACTTTTAATTAACATCTAGCCGAAAAAATACGTTGCTTATAATTAAGAATAATTCATTCACAACCAACTTTCTACTGCTTTCTACTTCTGGTAAGTGTCAAGTTGACTACAGTAATCAAATCACATAGAGGTCAGGGTGTCTCTGGTGATATTTTTTCTCTTTCTTTCTAAACTTTTACGGATCTCTTTGGAGACATTCCCCAGGATCTGCTTTTTAGGCCTGTTGCCAAGTTTCAATATTTGTGTAGGTCTGTGCTGAGGGCTTAGCAAGAATCTTTTGACGTATAGTAATGTTAACGTTAGTGAATTTCGAATATAAAAAAAACTACAACCCCATAGTATTTTGGTTTAATTTTATGCGACATACACAATTTGTATCATACAAAAATATGAATATATGTAGTATCCAATTAAAATAAATATTATGTGCGAAATGAGTATTATAGTTGTAGTAAAATTTTACGTTACGTTACTATACGTCAAAAACATTCGTGCTAGGCCCTCTGTTCAGCCGGTCGATTCTGTAAACATGTCGAAGTGAAGGCTTGGGTGAAGTGATCACGATGTGAGCGGTCAATAGTGTCAATCCATATAATCAAGATATCACGTGATCAAGAAGTAAGCTGTCATTCCGTCTTGATTATATGGATTAACAGCTCACTTCGTGATCACATCACCCAAGCTTTCACTTTGACATGTTTACAAAATCGACTTGTCTTCTTAATACAAAAACGGAAGGCACCCTCTACCGGCGCGACGACTGGTTCGCTTTTTCCGTATAAATGAACGCGATGATCGCGTATTCGCACTATAGTCGCTTTGTGTTAGAAAGGCGCATAAGTATTGTTCATTGTCAACCAAATTAAACAAATCAATTAAGTACTGTATTTATTTATTCTTTATTATTTACATCTATTCATAAAAAAATACACTTCATAATATCACAATCAAAACTCATCTGTACAAAATAGAACATTAATATTTAAAAATTAAAATAATTCACTAATTCTTTGAAATTACACTAGCCACCATAGATTTGGAATGTTGAGGTGGTATGGCATGGACTTATATAGTGAAGACAGGGCGGCTTCTGACGCCAGAACTTGGCCCGACATAGGCCCGACTAGGCCGAAGCGGACTCGGCATGAGTTCGGCTATCTTCGGGATTGGTCGTGTGCGCAAGACACTGAAATGTCGTGTTTTTGAAACGCATTTTACGATAATAATTTCGTAAAAATTAACTCATCATCTGCCTAGCCTTTTCCCAACTATATTGGGGTCAGCTTCCAGTCAAACCGGATTCAGCTGAATACCAGTATCTTACGTAGAGCGGCTGCCTACCAGACCTCCACGACCCATTAACTGGGTAACAATTTAAAAAAGTTAAGCATTAGTTAGAACTAATAGATTTTTATTGACCAAGCTAAATATTGATCAAAAAACACACACGAACAAAATTAAGGTGCCCAAAATAACTGTTAACCAATGTGTAACTACGGATCAAAAATTCAGCCTAAGCAAACGTCCTGTCGGCCCTCTCTTTACTATGTGAGTCTATGTGGTTTGGTAAGTAATTTCTGACTGTTCCTGGAGACCAGGTCCTCAGTTGCTCTTAACCTTGGCGTTCTGCAGATACTCCTGGCGGAATTGCTCGTTGATCTGCATTCCGACCTTGGTCCTGAGCCATACTGGCAGCA
Source organism: Mamestra configurata (assembly GCA_002192655.3). Lineage (NCBI taxonomy): Eukaryota > Metazoa > Arthropoda > Insecta > Lepidoptera > Noctuidae > Mamestra > Mamestra configurata. Next base: position 32,315 of record NDFZ01005084.1, on the reverse strand, counting down.
CTCTGATGAAGAAGTTCTGAAAACAAATATTAAATTTCAAATAATCATCCTCAAGGGCAAGTTCTGAAACCTTGAAGATCGACCCGTTTTTTTGAAGTGAAAACTTATTTAGGCGCGTTGAGCACTTTGTGGGTGAACAAACATCATGGAACTCGCATCATCGTCACCGAACACTTTGCGTGAACAAAAATCATGGAACTCACATCTTCGTCACCGAACGCTGAAACCTAAAAGACTGCCTCACATTTTTTTTATTATGGGAAATCATCAAATAACACGAAGGGTGTCAGACTATTACTGACTAAAACCCATCCGTGTTCCTCCTAATGATATAACTTACGAGTATCTACCTGTAGCCCATGCAACCAATAGCCAGTAGTATTGTGCTGCCTGCCGAGAGTGTTGACAGCATGCCTGGCGTACGTCGCCGCGTCAGGTACCAGCAGGTTGCCGTCCAGCAGGCGCTGCGAGAAGGCGTTGATCTTGGTGGATATAACTATACGAGTATCTACCTGTAGCCCATGCAACCAATAGCCAGTAGTATTGTGCTGCCTGCCGAGAGTGTTGACAGCATGCCTGGCGTACGTCGCCGCGTCAGGTACCAGCAGGTTGCCGTCCAGCAGGCGCTGCGAGAAGGCGTTGATCTTGGTGGATATAACTATACGAGTATCTACCTGTAGCCCATGCAACCAATAGCCAGTAGTATTGTGCTGCCTGCCGAGAGTGTTGACAGCATGCCTGGCGTACGTCGCCGCGTCAGGTACCAGCAGGTTGCCGTCCAGCAGGCGCTGCGAGAAGGCGTTGATCTTGGTGGATATAACTATACGAGTATCTACCTGTAGCCCATGCAACCAATAGCCAGTAGTATTGTGCTGCCTGCCGAGAGTGTTGACAGCATGCCTGGCGTACGTCGCCGCGTCAGGTACCAGCAGGTTGCCGTCCAGCAGGCGCTGCGAGAAGGCGTTGATCTTGGTGGATATAACTATACGAGTATCTACCTGTAGCCCATGCAACCAATAGCCAGTAGTATTGTGCTGCCTGCCGAGAGTGTTGACAGCATGCCTGGCGTACGTCGCCGCGTCAGGTACCAGCAGGTTGCCGTCCAGCAGGCGCTGCGAGAAGGCGTTGATCTTGGTGGATATAACTATACGAGTATCTACCTGTAGCCCATGCAACCAATAGCCAGTAGTATTGTGCTGCCTGCCGAGAGTGTTGACAGCATGCCTGGCGTACGTCGCCGCGTCAGGTACCAGCAGGTTGCCGTCCAGCAGGCGCTGCGAGAAGGCGTTGATCTTGGTGGATATAACTATACGAGTATCTACCTGTAGCCCATGCAACCAATAGCCAGTAGTATTGTGCTGCCTGCCGAGAGTGTTGACAGCATGCCTGGCGTACGTCGCCGCGTCAGGTACCAGCAGGTTGCCGTCCAGCAGGCGCTGCGAGAAGGCGTTGATCTTGGTGGATATAACTATACGAGTATCTACCTGTAGCCCATGCAACCAATAGCCAGTAGTATTGTGCTGCCTGCCGAGAGTGTTGACAGCATGCCTGGCGTACGTCGCCGCGTCAGGTACCAGCAGGTTGCCGTCCAGCAGGCGCTGCGAGAAGGCGTTGATCTTGGTGGATATAACTATACGAGTATCTACCTGTAGCCCATGCAACCAATAGCCAGTAGTATTGTGCTGCCTGCCGAGAGTGTTGACAGCATGCCTGGCGTACGTCGCCGCGTCAGGTACCAGCAGGTTGCCGTCCAGCAGGCGCTGCGAGAAGGCGTTGATCTTGGTGGATATAACTATACGAGTATCTACCTGTAGCCCATGCAACCAATAGCCAGTAGTATTGTGCTGCCTGCCGAGAGTGTTGACAGCATGCCTGGCGTACGTCGCCGCGTCAGGTACCAGCAGGTTGCCGTCCAGCAGGCGCTGCGAGAAGGCGTTGATCTTGGTGGATATAACTATACGAGTATCTACCTGTAGCCCATGCAACCAATAGCCAGTAGTATTGTGCTGCCTGCCGAGAGTGTTGACAGCATGCCTGGCGTACGTCGCCGCGTCAGGTACCAGCAGGTTGCCGTCCAGCAGGCGCTGCGAGAAGGCGTTGATCTTGGTGGATATAACTATACGAGTATCTACCTGTAGCCCATGCAACCAATAGCCAGTAGTATTGTGCTGCCTGCCGAGAGTGTTGACAGCATGCCTGGCGTACGTCGCCGCGTCAGGTACCAGCAGGTTGCCGTCCAGCAGGCGCTGCGAGAAGGCGTTGATCTTGGTGGATATAACTATACGAGTATCTACCTGTAGCCCATGCAACCAATAGCCAGTAGTATTGTGCTGCCTGCCGAGAGTGTTGACAGCATGCCTGGCGTACGTCGCCGCGTCAGGTACCAGCAGGTTGCCGTCCAGCAGGCGCTGCGAGAAGGCGTTGATCTTGGTGGATATAACTATACGAGTATCTACCTGTAGCCCATGCAACCAATAGCCAGTAGTATTGTGCTGCCTGCCGAGAGTGTTGACAGCATGCCTGGCGTACGTCGCCGCGTCAGGTACCAGCAGGTTGCCGTCCAGCAGGCGCTGCGAGAAGGCGTTGATCTTGGTGGATATAACTATACGAGTATCTACCTGTAGCCCATGCAACCAATAGCCAGTAGTATTGTGCTGCCTGCCGAGAGTGTTGACAGCATGCCTGGCGTACGTCGCCGCGTCAGGTACCAGCAGGTTGCCGTCCAGCAGGCGCTGCGAGAAGGCGTTGATCTTGGTGGATATAACTATACGAGTATCTACCTGTAGCCCATGCAACCAATAGCCAGTAGTATTGTGCTGCCTGCCGAGAGTGTTGACAGCATGCCTGGCGTACGTCGCCGCGTCAGGTACCAGCAGGTTGCCGTCCAGCAGGCGCTGCGAGAAGGCGTTGATCTTGGTGGATATAACTATACGAGTATCTACCTGTAGCCCATGCAACCAATAGCCAGTAGTATTGTGCTGCCTGCCGAGAGTGTTGACAGCATGCCTGGCGTACGTCGCCGCGTCAGGTACCAGCAGGTTGCCGTCCAGCAGGCGCTGCGAGAAGGCGTTGATCTTGGTGGATATAACTATACGAGTATCTACCTGTAGCCCATGCAACCAATAGCCAGTAGTATTGTGCTGCCTGCCGAGAGTGTTGACAGCATGCCTGGCGTACGTCGCCGCGTCAGGTACCAGCAGGTTGCCGTCCAGCAGGCGCTGCGAGAAGGCGTTGATCTTGGTGGATATAACTATACGAGTATCTACCTGTAGCCCATGCAACCAATAGCCAGTAGTATTGTGCTGCCTGCCGAGAGTGTTGACAGCATGCCTGGCGTACGTCGCCGCGTCAGGTACCAGCAGGTTGCCGTCCAGCAGGCGCTGCGAGAAGGCGTTGATCTTGGTGGATATAACTATACGAGTATCTACCTGTAGCCCATGCAACCAATAGCCAGTAGTATTGTGCTGCCTGCCGAGAGTGTTGACAGCATGCCTGGCGTACGTCGCCGCGTCAGGTACCAGCAGGTTGCCGTCCAGCAGGCGCTGCGAGAAGGCGTTGATCTTGGTGGATATAACTATACGAGTATCTACCTGTAGCCCATGCAACCAATAGCCAGTAGTATTGTGCTGCCTGCCGAGAGTGTTGACAGCATGCCTGGCGTACGTCGCCGCGTCAGGTACCAGCAGGTTGCCGTCCAGCAGGCGCTGCGAGAAGGCGTTGATCTTGGTGGACACGAACAGCGGCGCCAGGTGCTGGATGTAGATGCCTTTGGGAGCGTACTCCTCGCGAACGGCTAGGGTAAAGCTGCGCACGTAAGCCTGGAAAATGATGAGAGATGTTTAAAAGTACTTGAAGGTTATAAATTAAAGACTATCAAAAATGTGGTTCGCTTATAAAAATAAGATGTTTAATGTTTATGGTTTTTACAAAAACATATGAAACATTATGATTCGTTCGGAACCCTTTGGTCACGTGTTCGACTTGCACTGACCACAGGAAAAAAAAACGTTTTAAACGGCTCAAGTTATGACCGTCTCATGGATGTTTGAATGGCTATAACGACATACCTTAGTGGCAGCGTAGACCGTCATCAGCGGTAGCGGCTGGAGCTCCGAGCCTGAGGACACGTTGACGACGGCACCTTGCCCCCGCTGCACCATGCCGGGCAGCACCAGGCGGGTCATGGTCGTCACGGCGCCCACGTTCACGTTGATCAGCTCCCACGACTTGGAGGGAGAGGTGTCGCACAGCGGCGTCGGGTAGTCCAGCTGAGTACCCACGTTGTTGACTGGGAGTTATAGGGAAATATGGATGAGTTCGATTGAGGAATGGAAGAATATAGCAATATCTTCTGTTGATACTGAGATAAGTATCCTCGTCTCGCGACTATTTTATAGAAATAGACGGCACGGTTGGCGCAGTGGTTGAGTGATTGACTGCTGCGTGTCGCGGGTTCGATTCATTGTACGAATATTTGTATGGCCTACAGATAGTTGTTCCGGGTCTGTCTGTTTGTGTATGTGAGTTTATATGTTTAAAACGCACCCACGATACAGGAGAATTTCTTAGTGTGGGGCAACGTTAAAAAAAAAATAGAACGTGTCGCGAAGCCTCTTCTTTCGCTTTCACTCGACGCTCATGCTTTCTTGTCTTATTGTGTTAATCTTTATCGGAGATTAATTGAATATTTATTTTGCAATTTGGTTACAAATAACTCTTTCTTAATTTAATCGGTTTTGGCCGGTGTTTCTTAGCTAAACTCTAAGAAAAAAAAACGTGCCCGAAAGAAGTGATAACTTAAACTAATCTAATTGAACTATTTAATATGGGAAGCGTCTGTCCGAAATGTGACTAGCGCTGTGGGTTAGAGTGAAAGAGGAAGAGCCTGCCTACCGCTGCCGTATGCGTGAGAGAAAGGGAAGCCAGACAGACTGGCGCCGTAACGCGTTACGTTACGAAGCTGTTTACCGTCCCATCAGAAGTTATCACTTCAACAAGCTCAGAGGTCAGTCCCTTTAATTAGCAATTTAGAAGACATGATAGGCCTTAACGCTTAACTGATTGAGTCAGCCTTTGAATGGACTTGAGAGCAAAGGAAATAGATGCTGCAGGTAGGCCGTGGTTAACTTATTAGTTAACCTCGGCCTACCTGCAACCTACCTTTTAATAGCTTCACATAAATGGTAACACAGGATGGATAGCACATTTGTTCTACGCCATTTACTATTAATGGTGATACAACGGGTTAATAATAGAATAGTAATTATTCTAGCTTCGGTTTTATTTTGGCCATTCCGGCCAGGGCCAGTGTCATTAAGTAATGCTATTCGGTATAATTTTCACCGTGTAAACTTAAGTGAAGTAAACATGAAGTGAGCTGCTAATCGGTTCAAACAAGTGTGTATGACAGCTCACTTCATGCTCACTCTACCTAAGTTTACAAGGTGAGATGTTGACAGAATATACCGGCAGACTGTACCCGCAAAGGAAACAATTTATCATAACCTTAGGTCTTTAAATCAAGCCCTTAGATTTAAACACCCGCAGTTACCTCTAGTCGAGAGCGAATTGGATATCTACTGCTAGGCAAGGGTGAGACATTGGCGCGTTGTGTTTCACGCGCGCCTCAAAGAGATGTCAGCATAGAAGACGGGGGGCCCGCTAGGGCCAGAGCCTGCCAGGGTTGCGGAATTTGTTCGAAAGAGTCACCGCGGCCCTGGAACGCAAAGGGCTTTAGAAAGAACACGGATGGGTTTTAGTCAGTAAGAGTCTGACACGCCCTTCCGCTCCACCCAGTGCGGAAGAAGTCATTTGATGATTTCCCACCCTTTAAAAAAAATAAAATTGTTGGGACATTGTCTACCACATCATTCGACGATTCTATAAAAATATTTAAACTTCGAAAACAAGGTGAAGTGAGCTTAAAAGTTAGCTGGCATTCCAACAGCCGGTCGCTTCTGTAAAAACTCATTGTCAAAACTGAAGTGAGCCGTCAATTCTTAGCTCCTAAGTGGAATGACAGCTCACTTCACCAAAATTATCACGGTGAAAATTTTGCATGCAGATGTGATAGATGGGGCCTGTAAATAAGTATAAAAGTTCTGCAGCAACCCTGTTGATAAAACTCTTATTAGATAACTCTTTACTCACCTAGTATTCCGACAGGTATATCCTTGAGCTCCTCCTCGATATGAGGGTACACTTCAGCGCCCTTGCTGAAGTCAGCCACCACAACCTTGGTCTTCACACTGTGCTCCTTCTCTGGAAATACAATATTTACATTGGTATCAACGCTTATGCAAACTCTACGTCCAACAACTAAGATTGTGGTCAAACGCGAGCGCATAAATCTTACTAATATTATAAACGCGAAAGTTTGTAAGGATGGATGGATGGATGGATGTTTGTTACTCTTTCACGCAAAAACTACAGAATATATTTTGATGAAATTTGGCACAGTGGTAGATTATAGTCTGGAATAATACATAGGATACTTTTTATCCCGGGAATATGTTCCCTTGGGATAATTTTCGACAATCACGCGGGCGGAGCCGCGGGTCACTAGTTAAGAATAATAGCTTAAGCAAACCATCCGTCGAAAAACGTCCCAAGATATGGCGGCAGTCCCAGGTCCGAGCTTTACGCCTATTAGCTGGATGGTTCCTTAGGATCGAGTTGAGAGAAAAAGAGAAGGCAGGACTTGGCCCTGCAGTGGGACAACACAGACTTATTATTTATTACCCATTCTGATATCGGTAGATCGAAGTTTCTCGATAAAGTGTTATCCAAATGTCACATACATGCAAGACCTATTGCGGATCAAAGACATTACGTGCTCAGCAAGCAGCAAGGTATTTGTATTGCATCAAATTCTTGCTAAGAGAATAGTAAACTAATATAAGTATCAGTTCAAAAGGTTTGGATTGTCTATTAGCGTACTAGCATAAAAATAGACAGATAATTATGTAAATTGCCTGTACGATAGAAAACACCTAAAGCAGATAACTGACTTCGATTAAGTATAGCTCCTAATGGGGAAGGAGTGACGAAAACAGCGCCGTGAACACTTCTAAATCTAAAGGAGAAAATACCATACGAAGCATGATGAGTGTTGCAATGTTCGAAGACAATGATACCAAAAGGCATTGGGTCAACAATGCTGATTGTAACATAACATAACAACGCGCGAGAATCACCAACAACAGTGATGTAACAATGGCGCAGATCATCCGACATAACATTCTTACATAAGTAGTTAAGACCGCGGTGGATGAGCCTAGTAATGAATGCCCCAGAACGCCAACACAATCAAAATCAAATAATAAACCTGTAAATATCGCTGGAAAAACAAAGTTCGAAGAATTTCACACGAGCTTTGATAAATATTTGCTTGAAGCAAATATAAATTTTTTGAAGTGAAAACTTCTTTAGCGGCGTTGTGCACTTTTTGGGATGGGTAAAAAATGTTAAACTCGCGTCAGGACACGTGACCTGATCGAAAATTCGTAAGACGGAGGGAAAGTTCTAAAGTGTTGTTAAATTTTTAATTAAATATAAATTGTCATGTTTGTGTACGATAGCGCAATAAATGAATATTGTATTTTACCACATAAATGATAGTACTTTCATACTGATAATTAAAGCAATTCGTGCGAAATTATTCCCTAACCATTCCAAAATATCAAAAATGCAGAACGTTAATGTTCAAGTTTTCACTTCTGCCGGCACTCCCGGAGTGCAACCAGTCGTTTTTGTTTAGAAGTTCTTTATACTACGAAAAAAACGCCAATATTTTTTTTCCACGTGTAGTTATTTCTACTGGTACTCATCTTAATTAATTCAAAGCAGTCGACAATATTGACTGAGGGCAAATTTTCCGTATGGACTTTATTAGCTAGTCATACATATTATTTAAACGAGATGCGAGAGAAGTGGACGATCAATATTAGCATTACTAAAACCATTATTATTGAGTACACAGCAGATATCTTCCTTGTACCTTAGCATAATGTTAAAACATGAGCTTACTGTATCTACAGAATCAACATCTGATTCTTGTCACATTCCCTCTTATCTACACTTCTACACTAATATTATAAAGAGGAAATTTTTTTGTGTGTGTGTATGTTTGTAATGAATAAACTCAAAAGCTACAGTGCCGATTTCAAAAATTCTTTCACCATTGGAAAGCTACATTATCAGCGAGTAACATAGGCTATATTTTAGCCCCGTATTCCCACGGGAACGGGAACTACGCGGGTGAAACCGCGTGACGTCCGCTAGTAATATATAATTCCCTAATCCCAATAAGGTTATACCTCTCATCTCGATTACCTTGAGGATGGCTCAGCGAGCCATCCTCAAGGTAATGACTCGTAAGCCATACCGCTATCCTACTTCTCAACTTTATTTGGACTGTAGGGTTCTAACAGTTCGGCAAATTTATGTGCTTCAATCCATTCTCAGAAGACATCGTTCTGTCCCCCGTTCTAATCCTAACAAGCGCACCAATGTTCCACTGGGCACCAGTCACAAAACAGTCTTTGCTAAACACCAGTATAGTATAGTATGTAGTACATACATCTACAAAAAAATTCATAAAATACTAAACATAATAGACCTTAATAAGAATGAACTTACATCGAAATTAACAAACTGGCTTCTTCAACAGGATTATTCAAAAACAGAATCCTTGCTTACATTCATCGCATAAATTTCACCTTAAATCTCCCAAAATACCTAAATGCACAAACACACGCACTCGCATACACACGCCCTAAATATACTACTAACAAACACACACACACACATACACACACCCACACACACACATACACACACACACATACACACACATACACATACACACACACATACACACAAACGCGTACTGCATGGCTACAATTTTTTTATTTTTTTATTTTTACATACTAATTCATTAAACCAGTTTTACCCTGTAAGCATCTATAAACTTAAAGGTAGATCGACACACTCTGCTTGTTGTAAAATTAAAATGTAATAATCTTTAGCCGAACACTGTCTCTTAAGATACAGGATACCCTAGTTTAAGAGGCAGGGTTTATCAGTTTTGTATACAGATTTTTCCAACCTACGCAAGCCCTACCAATTCACCAATTGTTTATAAGATTACTCTGTAATACCTCTACGTATGTAATGGTTATATATCTGTAATTCTTGAAGCAATATTTTTTTTTTTTTTTTTTTTTTTTTTTTTTTACCTCTACATGTTGTATATCGTTTAGATGTTTAGGGACTTGTGAATAACCCAAAACGATCGACGTTGTGTCAATTCAATGTCTTGATGAAGAAAGATCGCTTGTTGGGTACCTACCTAAAGTGTGTCGTAATCTACTTGCTGTTTTTGCTATGCCCTCTCCAAGTTAAAATTTCATAAAAAAATAAGGCCGTCTGTTTGATTAATACGTTGCTGGTTATTCCAGATTGTTGATTTTTTTGAAAAAAATGCCTTTACTTTTGGTGTTGCTTTTTTTTAAATATGACCATGAACTTTTGGAACACCCTCTGTGTAGTCCGCTACATATATATGTAAAAGTGAGTACGAACCGATCTCTTTGGCCACAGCCCGCAGCTTGTCAGGGTTGCGGCTGATGATGATGATGTTGATCCCGCGCCGCGCCAGCTCCAGCGCATACTGCTTGCCGATGCCGTCTGTTCCACCCGTTATCACTGAAATAGACAAAACAAGACATGTTAACAAACAAATTAATAAAGGTATAACAGAGCAATTTCTCAAGTGGACGTGGATGGCTAAATCCGAAACGATGAGCGAAAAATACTCAAATGAGTCTCGGGCCCGATTTTGATGAAACTAAAACTGCAACATTGGATTTTATAAATCTGTATAGTCCTCGTTGATAATTTTGACAGCGCTCCCCCATGAGGTTACTTCCTCGAGTGTGTCCTGACGGGCCGAATTTCGTTTTAACTACTGAAATGTCGCGTGCATCCCATAGTTGCATAGGCAAAAATAACCGAAAGACAACGGGCCGGTCAATTCTGTAAACGGTATGGTACAGAACCCTTCGTACGCGAGTCCGGCTCGCACCTGGCCGGTTTTTTCGTGTATTGCATCGAGTCACTTTACCGCGAATGCTTTAATACTTTTAGTTTTAATAGTAAAGTGAGGGCCTTCCGAACATTGGCTTAAACGCGTTCACAATACGAGGAATGCATTGGCATATTTAATTTCTCGCGCTGCGCCGCTTCCGATGATTGCCGACTCCGTGACTAGTTTGTTTCGATCCAGCTGGGCCAATTGAAGGTCAAGTTACATTGTCAACAACGCGCGGTTCACCCTGTCGTCACTATACTAGGTATATGATAATGATCGATACTTTACGGAGGAATTCGCTACACTCAGAAGTTTACTAAAGTAGGTACCTTTACTGGGTCTTAAAGAAGAAGCCAAATTCACAGGAGTGGACGTGGAAGCATCTAAGTTTGATTTGGACAACTTATTTTTGTAATGAACTCAAAAATTAGACATTATTTTTGACGTGACAACGTCTAATAAATCGATGAACGCCGGCTGCACGCACGAAAAAGGATGACTCATTGTAACGTTACGCTCATTGTAACGTTAAGATCATTTCATCAATGTTTTGTTATGATGTTGCCACGTTAAACTATCGTCCGTAAACCTACTTTACAGACAACCAATTTTTTCATTTGAGATGGGTTTGCTCTAGACTCTAGTCTAGATTTCAGAGACCAAGTCGACGATGGAGCGAGCTTACCCAGAAGAATATTATCACAGTGACACTAAAGAACTTCACTAATTTATAAAATTTTGACAAGACAAACAAACATGCATACAAAAGTACTTTCTCATTCAGTATTAGTATCTATGAATTCAACGTTACGTGCCCTGACATCATCACTTGCAATTAATTTTATTGTAATCAAACATAATTGATTTTAAGCAAGTCATGAAATAACGATCTAATTACGAGTAGGTAAGGTATTCTTGACCTTTTGAGGTCAGTGCCATCATTTTAAGTTAAGTCTAGGTCAAACTTTATCGAAGACATGGTTAGATGGAATTGTATGATGATTCAACAGAACAATAGGAAGAGTGTTTAAGATGACATAGTCAGATAAGATGACACACCTGTAGTATTATTTTAATATTCGCGCTAAAGGTAAACCCGTGAAGTTTTAGAGAGGGCCCGTAGGTGTCGCTAGTACCAACGTTCAGTATGACGGACAGTGAAAGAGTATTGCAAAGTAGTGAATGTTTTCGTGATTTTCTAGTGAATATAATTATACCAATGCTTTTGTTTGTGAAAATACACGTAAGGTACGTTTTTTTTGTTTGGACTCATTTTAATGTAAGCGTTGCGTTAGTTTTTTTTTCATCATTCGTGAGTAGATATTGTTACACACACGTTTATTGTATCACTTTTGTATTTATTTTGACAATTATTTTATAACAACATGTACATTTTGTAGTTAATAGTTATATTATATAATAGTTTGATAACTACATACACTCAAAATAAAAACTCCTAACTAAAAAATGGCGTCAAAAAATTCATCCGCTTCGCTGTCGACTGTGGAAGTGAGCCCACATGCAAGTCCGGAGGCAGTCATCGATAAGCCCGCCACACTATTCGCAACCACTGCAACTCCTGACAGCAAGAATCAACTATGAAAAAAAGCTCGACGAGACCCGGAGAAATGGTTCAACTGTCTTGATCCCGGAACAAAATTTATCAGAAAAAACAGCGGAGTAATAAGAAAAACCCATTGGCATTTGTGTTAATATTTTAGCCGCGGTACTTGGCACCTTGCTACCCCAGTTGCAAATCAACGGTGAAGTGCCAATACCTCCTAACTGACATTTTTCGAGAGATTTATTTTTTACAGCTTTTAATTTACTGGCGCTTTTCCCATGTATTTTGTTTAATCTCCGAAGTGTATTTTTAGTTGAAACTGCATTAATAATATACTAATTAATTTTCAACTTCTCAAGATATCCTTTTTTTTCTTCGAGTTTGTGTAAATTATTGATTTCAGCAGTTAGGAGTTATTGGCACTTCGCCGTCGAAATATCCCTTGGTGCCTATTAGCCTAGCTCTGTTCTGTGACTGCATAATAAGGTACTAGGTGGGCAAAATCGTCTAGTGAATTCCACGCTTTACTTTCTAACAAATTCCTCATTATTCTAAACTTGTGCAAAATAAATCAGTAAAAGTGACAAGTATTATAAACAGCAGTACAAAGTTCAAGATCAGTGATTGGCCTATTTCTCCCGCGCCTATGAAAGTCATCGACCTTGGCGCCTATCGGCTGCGCGTACGCAACCTCATGCGTTACGGCACAACTTCACGAGCCTCCTTCGCCATCTATTGATATCTCACTTTCAATTGACTGTCTGTATTTTATTGCAAACAACATAACATTACATAACATATAACATTATTCCTCCAAGTGTTAGGCAGAGGTTGCGGAATTTGTTCGAAAGAGTCACCGCGGCCCTGGAGGAGGAACACGGATGGGTTTTAGTCAGTAAGAACGCCCTTCCGCTCCACCCAGAGCGGAAGAAGTCATTTGATGATTTACCATCCTTTGTAGATAGCGAAAAAATTCAAAACTGCACTCAACTTATTTTCCGATCCAAGTAATCGAAAAGTTGTTGCAACAGTCAGCGTAGGGGCATGCAATTTTGGATTAGATAGACCTTTAGCACGTAGACTACCAACTCAACCAACCGCTACCAATTTCTCCAGTTATTTCAAAGTCACATGTTACTGGGGATGGGCTTATTGCCATCGATCAGGTAGAAATACAGACTCTAGTGACCTTGATAAATTCCCGATGAGAAAACCCATAGAAATATTAAAAAAACCGGCCAAGTGCGAGTCGAACTCGCGCACGAAGGGTTCCGTGAACGTGATTTTTTTGCCGATTTTTTAGATAATGATCCATAAAATCGGCAAAAAAAACACGTTTGTTGCCTGGGAACCCTTAAATATTTATTTTATTCTGCTTTTTAATATTTGTTGTTATAGCAGCAACATCTGTGAAAATTTCAACTGTCCAACTATCACGGTGCATGAGATACAGACTGGTGACAGACGAACAGCGAAGTCTTAGTAATGGGGTCGCGTTTTATCCTTTGGGTACGGAACCCTAAAAACACTTTATTATATCTACCAATGATGTATTTCACTTATGTCAATAAAGAATATTATTATTATTATTATTAATGAGAAAACCCAACGACACTTTGCTCGATCCGGCAATAGAACCCAAGATCTCACGTTTAACAATAGCGCTTGCGATCAATGAGTCAGACAATATTTGTTATTTAATGGTATTATGTAAAATGTTTTATGTAATACCATTAAATAACAAATATTGTATAGGAGCTCGTGGCTAAAATAAAACTGCCGCACGGGTCGATTTTTAAGGTTAAGCAACGCTTGCCGAGGTTGATCTGTGGATGGGTGACCATCTAAACATACCAAGACTCCTACGTGCCTCGGAAAGCACGTTAAGCCGTTGGTCCCAGCTGTCATTTATAATCTTTGGCAGTCGTTACCGACAGTCAGAAGCCAGATAATCTGACACCAGTCTTGCCAAGGAGTACCGTGTTACCCAGTTAATGGGTTGTGGAGGTCTGGTAGGCAGCCGCTCCACGTAAAATACTGGTATTCAGCTGAATCTGGTTTGACTGGAAGCCGACCCCAATATAATTGGGAAAAGGCTAGGCAGATGATGATGAAAAATGTTTTATGTAATATTCTATTATCACAATAAGTCAATATGGGTATTTACATAATTTGTTGAATACTCGTGGGATGATGTTGACTTTCCACTTTATCTTGTTGTAGTAGCTTCTATTTCTTTTGTACCGAGTGACCTATCGTCGTCCTCTTCAAGACATAGATTTTTTTTAGATTGATCAAACTTTGCCTAAACAAGGTTATTCGGGTCATGGTCAGGTCACACGTTGTCTTAACTTCGAGATAAAGGTCCAAAAAAATCTTTCAAAGTGAACAGGTATCACACATGTTATTATAACTGATATAATAAAGAGGAAAGATTTGTATTTTTGTTTGTATCGAATAAACTTAAAAACTACTGGACCGATTCGAAAAATTCTTAGCAATGGATAGCTACATTATCAGCGAGTAACATAGGCTATATTTTATTCCCGTACTCCCACGGGAACGGGAACTACGCGGGTGAAACCGCGTGACGTCCGCTAGTGTTATTATAATTTAACAATTTTTTTGAATGCAAAACGCATGTTTTATTTAAACTATAATCGTAATTAGTTCAATTTAATATGGATCAAAACATATATTCGTCTGTTCAAAAGTAAGAAAACAAATGCATTTTTTTTTTTCAAAACATTAGCAATTTGATATTTAAGAAACCGCTCGTATATATAACTGCCTAGTTCAATAAAAACAAGGCAATTTAATACATTTGCCTCACAAACATCGACCTTAGACTTAATGCCAAGCGCACCACAACCGAGTCATCTCATCTAAGCCTGTAAGAGCAAGTTGCGCGCGCGCCGACGGCATAGATTACCCAAAACGATGAGTTTGAAACATTTCGCAACGCCATTTTTTTTGTCTTACACGCACCGTGTGGAGTGAACGTATCTTTGTATAAGGTCACAGAAAAACGATTAAGTATCTATTAAAATTTTCAACTTGACATTTGAATGTTTTTGTTTTTTTTAAAAATTATTATCCTGTTAACCGCCTATTGAATTAATTAAAAATTTAGTACTTATTGCGTTTTTCTTCTTAGCGTGTCGGTGGCCAATACAATTATCAAATGTTATGCTTGGCCCAGTACTCAGCAACGGCAACACCGTTCGCTGACGCAGTCATAAGGTCTTCACATGTACAGGTGACAGGGCATGCGGCGCAAGATAAGAGGTGAGCCATAGACTGCGGAGCGACGCCACACAAACACTAAAGATCGGAGCCATCCGAAAACCTCCACTTGAGGAGGTTATCTTTAGTGCGACCGACCTGGGTGCGGAGTCTATTTAGGTTCTCCGAGGGCCTGATGAAATAATCAGGAGCTTCTCTTGCCAAAGCTCACATCTTTCCGAGGAGGTGTTGCCGGTAGATGGACTCACGCATCCAAGAAAACTTCTTCGGCTTTTTAGTCTTAGGGGCGCTAAGCTGTTTTTGCTTTAATAAATAATCAAGTAGCTAAAGCTTTTTGTTTTGTTTTATGGTCAATAACTCTGAAAACACAGGTACTTGATAAAACTAATAAGTTTTCCTTACCATGTTGTGGTACCTAAGTTTAAGTTAAGTTGACTGACCTTTAATGTTTTTAATAATAACGTTCAATAAGAAGACAGGTAATCTTCGGTATATTAAAGGAAAAAAATTACAGCCAGTGAAAAAGTTATTTGAAGAAAAGCCTATATTTAGCAATTTAATAGAAGAAAAAATATAATTGAAATGTTGGACAGATCAAAGGGATACTATTCATAATGAAAGAAAGAAAGAAAGGAGAAAGAAAGAAAAAGAGCTTATTTGCGACAAGCATGACGCATACCAAAAAAAAAAACAACGAAATTACAAAAGTTATGCAAAAGTTTATGCGTATGAAAAAGCTGTTCAAGTATTATATAAATCCCAAAAATAATTGACCTGCCCGAGGATCGAACTTGGAATCCTCAGCGTAGCTAACTGTAACACAACTGCACGAAAACGAAAAGAACCCCAATTTCAGCAATGTATTGCGATCAAAAAGGGGTCAGGCAAGCCCATTCATCTCAACAAAATTAGCATATCGAACAATACTGTCCTGCATCGCGCAATCGAAATTTTCTCACAAACTTGCGCAAATACAAGTTCTCACTCCATACATATGGAGAGTCCGTTTCTACATAGGAGACAGTGGTAAGAACAGTAGCCCTACTGTGACGTGCTCCGTCTCCCTCTTAGAGCGGAATCATGATCGTTTTAAGACTTCATAGTAGGGTCTCAGGGCTGCGTAGACCGTACCCTTGTTCTGCCCAATGTTTGTCATTACCGATGAGGCAGACCACCCAGCCATGCATGAATAATGATGGTGTTAGCCTATGTGTACTCCCTAAATTCAAATATAGAGCATATTCTCTGTAGTCTGTAAGGGAATCGCAATTCGAGAGGTTACATTCCTCCACCCCACTGCTGTAGAAAATTTGACTCCCTTTTTGCATGCTTAACTTGGTTAAGGAGGGTTGGACTGTATACCGACTCCAACATGGTTGAAAAAAAGTAACATGATGATGTCTTGCGGCCCGTTTCAATAACGTATCTACCTTTAACCAACTGTCAAATTAGCTACCAACAGTAGCTGAAACGTCATTTTTGCGTTTGTAACGTGACGTTTCAGCTACTGTTGGTAGCTAATTTGACAGTCAATACAAACAGGTCTGGTAGGCAGTCGCTCCACGTAAAATACTGGTATTCAGAGCTGAATCCGGTTTGACTGGAAGCCGACCCCAATATAGTTGGGAAAAAAGGCTAGGCAGATGATGACTATTTAAACATGGCAGCTCCCTTTACTTGTCAATAGCATAACCGACTGGTGTATTAGCACTGTTAGCTGTGGTAAGTTTTACGAAATAACAAGAAAGAAAGGAAGAAAAAAGAAAGAAAACTAGGTTATTTGGCACACACTGGTACACACAATGTTGGTACAAATAAAGGGAAACTTAATTACAATAACATCGTGTGCCCCGCGACTGAACCAAATAGGTCCAGTTCAGCAAAATGCCAGACAACTTGTAGTTGCCTGACGCTGGTTTTCAACTGGTGTACGGATGTAAATCAGCTATGTAAGGTGATAAATATACAAATAAATAGATATACTTTAATAATATGTTAATGTGTAGTAAACGATACATAATAATTTGCTGTCTAGTGATAGATGAGTTTGCGTAAAATAACAGAAAACAGAGAGATGAAATCAATTGAAACAAAAAGCACAAATATCATCTAATTCAATAAAAGTAGATGTACAATTAGGTACGCAAAAAAAAGAACCGTCTTCTACGGCAATCCCCAGATTTCTAATTTCATAAGATTCAAAGACTCGCTTTATTATAATACTCACAGTAGAATTTGAGGTCGTTGCTATACGCTGAGAATTTCCTTATTTCTTAATCGAATCGGAAACTAATTTTCGCCAAGTCATGCAAAATTCGCTAGTCATGCAAATTGAAATGAGACCAATAGAGCCATAGACAAAACTGTCTCGCTGCATGCGCTTGCGCAACTGGCGAGCCATGACAATGGCAATGCTGAACTGTTTTATAACACGACTTTAAAGCTTCCGTTTCCGCGATTGACGAACTTTTTTTTAACATTAAAAAAAATATTTTCGTCAATTACGGATTTTTCACAAAATAAAAGGATTTTTTTATTTATTTAAACTTTAGTGAGATATTTACAACTGTTTTAATAAATACTTAACTAACTATATATACTAGAAATAAAAATAAAAAATGTAGCACAGTACAAATACAAACTCCTAACTAAATTAACCCTAAAATATGGCGTCAAAAAATTCATCCGCATCGCTGTCGACTGGAAGTGTACCCAAAAGACTGGCGGCATTGCCACGTTGTATGGCAATGCTTATTCTATTCTAATTCTTAACTTTATAACTTTATGCACAATAGTGGACTTAATGCAACAAGGTATTCTCTACCAGTCAACCTTTGGGTTTAAAATACTACACTGTGGTAGGTACTCCAACAATTAACGCGTGAATTGGAAACTACATTCATATTTTTGTATGATATAAATTGTGTACCTATGTCGTAGGGTTTCGTATCTCAAAAGGTAATAAAAGGAACCCTTATAAGATCACTCTCTTGTCCGTCTGTCTGTCTGTCCGTGTGTCACCACCGATTTTTAATATTCAAAATTCACTTACGTTAACGATACTGAAGTTACTATACGTCAAAACATTCGTGCTAGGTCGTCTAGACAGAGATCCTAGTGCGAGGTTTTAAACGAAATAACTGAATAAGCGCTGTCTAGTGACAGTAACGGAAAACCTCTAATTCCATACGGTTTGATATGCCAACGTTTAGGTACTTGAGGGCAATCCAGTTAAAATATAAAACTCGCACTATGGTCGACGCCAAATAAATTTGCAATAACGGTCATTGCCCTTTCCTTAGTATCTCTTCGTAGGTACCTGGACAACAAATTATGAATCGTTTTTCATAACTAAAAAATGTAAAGGATCACGACAATGTTGATTCAGGACAGCTTTATTTCTTTTATATCTTTAAATGTACCTGGGTCAATGACCGTATTGCAATTTTACCTGGTGTCGACCATAGGCCCTCTGCGCTAACTGTTGTTTCATTTCTTATTAACTATCTAGCTTTCACGCTCCATTTGCTGGAGGAAAAACGTAAACTGTTATAAAAAGAAAGTGTTTGTTTCTATTCTTGACCATTGACCATGAAAGTGAAATTAAAAGAAGCGTTTTCGATTTTCAACTGTTTGCTATAGAAAACGAAATGACGAAGTCCCACCTGCCTTTTGTTGATAGGTCTATAATACGTTGGGTGGAGCGACGAGGTATTCCATGAAGCACACCCAAACGAAGCACACCCAGACGAAGCACACCTAAAGTATTCCACTTAGCACACCCGTAGGTGGGCTTCAAATAAAAATTTAAAATAATTAATTTCCTATTCCACGAAGCACACCTACGAATATCACTCGCATAGTGCGGGGACTAAGAAATAAAAATGTCGATAGAAGAAAATATTTATTATTTAAAAGACTAACTTAAATATCTAACATCTTTCAGTTTCATTATAATAATGTGATACAATACTTGTAATTTTCATAATGTTCATATATAAATCCCATAGATAAGACGTATACATGATGCGCTAATAGTCAACGCGTGCGCCCGCCACTGAATTCCCGAGCCAACCCGAATTTAGCCGAGCGTTTCCGGAACTTGTTTACATGCTTAGTTCTCATTACACTATCGCGACGTCACGGGCTGAGTGTATGCAATTGTGCGCCGGTCTTGTTATTGTTATTTTTTCTGTTTTTCGTGCAATTTATTCAAACAAAATAATGGAGCCGATGGCAGGTCCAAGTAGTAGAAATTTTAACCCATCTATTAATTACGTACTTGGCCGGAAGGGGACACAAGTGTTAGTATATAATAACAAACAATAAAAATAAAATTTTCAATAAAAACAGAGCCATAAATCTGGCAAAACTTTTAGATTGCTTCCAAAAAAATTGCAATAATTATGCCGAAATTAGAGTAAAAATGGGTTATTCAAATCATCAAAAACATGCTGAAATAAAAAATAATATAATCGAAAACACAATAAAAGATTATAAAAATGGCTTAATTTCAGTTGGACATTGTCTAGAGAAATTAAGATTCTGATTAATAATAATTTATTTAATTGATAAGTTTAGATACTAAATTGCCCATTTCTTCAAGATTATTTAAGAATCTTAAAGATTGTGATTTGTGATTTTAAACAGTCTGTGATTTTACATAAAACTAGAGTATTTTTATTATTAGTTAAGTAGTAGCTATAAGAAAACATCAACATCAAAGTAGCTATAAGAAAACATCAACATAGATCTCTATGGAAAACTATATTTACAATGTTTTTGATATTTGTCCAAGTTTTTATTGCATAATTATGAAACAATCTGTGATTTTATTAAGAGCACAAAAAAGGAAAATAATAGAAAAATAGTTAAAAACTAAAATTTTTTTTGGAAAGATAATTATGAAACAATCTGTGATTTTAAATAGTAAGATTACAAAAATGTCAAATATTGTGTCACATTATTATAATGAAACTGAATGATGTTAGAAATTTAAGTTAGTCTTTTAAATAATAAATATTTTCTTCTATCGACATTTTTATTTCTTAGTCCCCGCACTATGCGAGTGATATTCGTAGGTGTGCTTCGTGGAATAGGAAATTAATTATTTTAAATTTTTATTTGAAGCCCACCTACGGGTGTGCTAAGTGGAATACTTTAGGTGTGCTTCGTCTGGGTGTGCTTCATTTGGGTGTGCTTCATGGAATACCTCGGAGCGACGGTGCTCATAATTGATAGGAATAGGGAATATGCATGCATTTTTTTATTTTGCAAAAATAAATACTTTTTGGGTCTAGTAAACAATTATATATTTTTTTTTAATACCTTCATCAGCGATGAAGTTATAAAGCTTCTAAGATGACAATTAGAAAGAAAGTCCGATACGAACTCTGACGTCAAACACTATGTCGCCTATACAGCTGCCATAGAAAACGGCGTGACTGATGTATTTGTTTACATAGAAATATTAAAAATCTTCTAATTGTTTGTTTAAAAAAGTCATAGCTTGTTTGTTTTTCGATCAAATTTGATTCTAATTTCACTGTTAGTATTATATTTTTGTATATTTTCAGATAAAGTGTATAGATAATTAATATTTTTTCATGCACATTCCCTATTGGATGATAGTTGCCGAGTACCTTGAGATATGGTGTGCGATTGAAGTGTGAACGTTTAGTTGAAATGACAATTCCAAGTCTAAAAAGTTATGATAGCTCAAAGTGGCCCGAAAATCGGCCACTTCATGTCTTACAATGGACTCCCGTAATAGGATGATGGGAACCTATGGACCCTTAATGCAGGTTGTTGTCTTTTTTTAATATCTTTCCCAGCATTACTAAGTAAGTATGAGTGTTATTACATTTTGTATATCGTAAAAAAAAAAAAAAACATGCATTGCTGAAGCTTTTAATACCTAAATAGTCGTGCATACAGTCCACGTTGATTCAAGCAAGTAGGAAGCCAACCACCGACCGTATTTAATATGATGTACGAATAATTTTAAGTTAGTTGCCAATAAACACCATCAAAGACAGACGCTTGTTTAACTGTGACACCTACTCGCCAAAGGAAATCAAACCTTAACCTACACAACATGCATTCATGGTTAAACCGGTCACCTTGTTGACTGGTTTATATTTTCAACACAGCATGAGCTATTTCCTGCCAAGCGTGGCGATTATGGCAACCCCTCCCCCCCCTTGGGAGTGGCCTATGTCCAGCAGTGGACGTCTTGCGGCTGATTTGATGATGAGCTATTTCAATCAGACTGGATCGATAGACCACAAACTACGTAGTTGCATCGCTACTACACTTGCTAAGTTCGAGCCGATGCGAGAGAAAATCAATAGTGACCTCTAGTACTTATATGTTTTTATACATTTCCCTCAAGCAGGCAGCACGGAACAGTCGTACTATTCAGAGAAAATGTCACCATGAACTCAGGTGAAGTGAGCTTGAAATGAATTGTCAACCCCCAGTTTCAGGCAAATTGATAGGTCACTTCACCTAAGTTCTCACGGAGACATTATTTTAACAGATTCGACCGGATGATTTCATCACAAGTCACTTCACACAAGTACGAGTAGGTAGGTATTCCACGCGCGCCTCAAAGAGATGTCAGCATAAAAGACGGGGCCCGCAGGCTCTGGCGCCTGCCAGGGTTGCGGAATTTGTTCGAAAGAGTCACCGCGGCCCTGGAACGCATAGGGCTTTAGAAGGAACACGGATGGGTTTTAGTCAGTAAGAGTCTGACACGCCCTTCCGCTCCACCCAGAGCGGAAGAAGTCATTTGATGATTTCCCATCCTTAAAAAAAAAAAAAAAAAAAAAAAAAAAAAAAAAAAAGGTGTTCGTAATCGCAACCATATGATACGTAAGTACTTCAAAATTTCGGCGATTTGTACAACAATATTGTCAAACGAGTTATTAGTAAGTACCTACTAATAATCTGATATTTCTAATGTTGAATTAGTCGCAATGTAAATGTTTGGAAAAAGTCATCAGAAACGCTTTTATAAGCAATCGTTTTAAAGCTTCTTTTACAAAAGTTTGTCTGGAAATTTTATTAAGTAGAGGCTAAATAAAAATTCCTTAGCCTATTGTGTCCCACAGCTGGGCAAAGGCCTCCCCCGTATCGTTCCAGACATTCTTTTCTTGTGCCACCTCGAACCAGCCTTCGCGGTTTGCATCCAAGTCATCTCGCCACCGCTTTCTGGGCCGGCCTCAGCGATGCCGTCCATCCTCTGGCACCCATTGCGTGGAGACTTTTGCCCAGCGGTCATTATGCATGCGGCTGGTGTGACCCGCCCAGTCCCATTTTAGCCTGGCAGCTTTTTGCCTACGTCAGTAGAGGCTAACCTAATAAAATTCATACACTGTCAGACAACGCACTGCTTGAATCGCTTGGTGCAGAAGCATGACATTTTGCACAATACTTCTTTATAAAAGGAAGATGACAAGATGTTTTTAGAATTCACGCCCTATTATTTTTTTAAGGATGGGAAATCATCAAATGACTTCTTCCGCTTTAGCCCTTTGCGTTCCAGGGCCGCGGTGACTCATTCGAATAAATTCCGCAACCCTGGCAGGCTCTGGCCCTAGCGGGCCCCGTCTTCTATGCTGAATCTCTTTGAGGCGCGCGTGGAATACAACGCGCCATCGACCCGGGCCTGGTGGTGATCGGACAGCGAGCCACCCAACGCTCACCGTCCGCAGGCCTGCGCCTACGATAGCCGGGGATCGCCCTGCGACTCCCGACGCCCGGGGCGTCTTCTCCTGTGGCGGTTGGGGCGAAGGCCTTGCCTTTCCCTCGCTCTAGAATTCACGCCCAAGAGGGCAAATTTGGGACGAAAGTTTGTATGGAAGTTCGTTTTTGACGCTAATAGGTATCTTCATCGGGCACTCATTCTTATCACCAGAAAGCATCACTTGTTTTCTGAGTGCCGTTCGTGAGATTATATCTCTTCTTCCATTGATTGACAATATCTAATCTTAGTTCCGGGTAGTGAAAAGGTAGTGTCAGGAAACTCTCAGTCACTTACACATATTAAGGAAGGCACTTTGTTACTTTTAAAAATGCAAAAAATTTGAATAATTACAATTTCGGAAAGAGTGTTCTAAACTGGCTCAGCAAATTGGACTACGAACAAACAGAAAATCTAGTCACCAGTAACCCAAACAAATAATAGGACTGCACTACCAACACATCCACACACCGTAATTGAATTTATTATTAATATTTATTAAACAAACAAAACGTTTCCTCTTCCTTTTCTATTAGTCCTTGACATAAATATGGGCCCTCTCATTAGGTAAATGCGAAATGCTACTGGCAAAGTATAGGGTCACGTCACCGCATCTTTCTACAGGTTATAATCAGACAGAAGTTGCGCATAAATCACAAAAACTACTATTACTACTTGGCTAACAAGAAAGGCGGATCGAAAACGTGAATCCGGGAGCTGTAGTTTGTGGTTTTCCGTCCAAATTTCTGAGTAAGTATGGTCTGTTAGTAACTAGTCGCCTTGAAGAGGAATGGGGTCCCTGCCTGGAGGATTGATTGACTATTAATTGTCAATCCTCCATCTTGCTTCTCATTTCACATGCAACTTCAGCTTTATTTTAGAGCGTTATTTTTTAATACTATCAACACAATACTGAGGAACTCGTGGCTAAAGAATAACACCCGCACCAGCCGATCTTTAAGGTTAAACAACCCTTGCCGAGGTTAGTCTGTAGGTGGGTGACCATCACGGAGATTCGTCCGTGCTTCGGAAAGCACGTTAAGCCGGTGATCCCGGCTGTCATTTGAACATCTTTGACAGTCGTTAATATAGTCCCCTTCTAACCTAACCTGTCTGAGATGGGGTGCCCCAAGTCCCGAGCTCGCTTCGCTCGCTCTTGCACCCGTAGTACTTAACGCAAGTGAATTTTAAATATATATAAACTACAATGCCATAGTATTTTGGTTTAATTTTATGCGACATAGACAATTTGTATCATACAAATATACGAGTAGTGTCCAATTCAAGTATATATTATGTGCGAAACGAGTATTATAATAATAGTAACATTTTACGTTACTATACATCAAAAAAAATCGTGCTAGGCCCTCATAGATAGGTACTTGAATAAGTGAAGTACTTACATAACCCTTCTAAAAACTGAGCAGCATGGGAAATAGTAAAATGCTTCATCACGAGCACAAAGCGACAGTTAATGAGCCCTCAATTGCAACACGCTTGAGCAACGACTCTCACAAGTCACAATGTTCACATCTCTAGCTCAGCACGATTAGCGTAATGTCAGCATTACGCTGAGAGCACAGCGCATGGGGAATTGTTCGGCATCTACTGCGAAATAAATCTAGAGGGTTTTTCAGAATTGCGTGATCATATTCAAGGGTTGGATATGACCTGTATCTGATATACCTAGGTACAGCACATCAAGCTACCCGAAACTGTCAAATTTTCCCAATCAACCTTGAACCTAATGCTTTAGCGATAAAGTTGAACATCTATTAATGAAATTTGACAGATTGTTGTGCTGACGTCAGTACAATAAAAAAACAACACAAAATAAAAAAAAAACGCTTAATCACCCATTTAATGCAAGCAGTCTGTCTGTGAAATACATAAAACTGCCCTGAAAAGTGATTGGTTTTAACTTTTTAGTCGTTTTTTAAGGTCGGCTTTATTTATTTAACAGTTTATGTACACACATTTAACAAATAAATAAGAAGAAGGGAACAGAAAAATAGGTACAAAGGTTTTTTAAAAGTCATGTATTGTTATTGTTTAAAAATACTTAAAAGAATTGAAGTGCCTGTTTGTAATATCCTAATAACAGCTTTTTACTAAATGCTTGTGAAAGTATCTACTTATTTTGTGTCTGTCTATTTGTTCCGAAAGGGCTGAACCGATTTTGACGGGATGTCAATTTCTATGAGTAATCTTTGACACTGATTGGTACACTTGTTTGAACGGAAAGTTTTTTTTTTATCTAGGAAGCATCACTATTTTGACTTTATGCGGCTTTGACGACCGAAAATATAATTGTGCTTAGAGCAAGTTACCACTCTATAAATATTTAGATATTTTTTACCCCCGACGCAAAAACGACGGGGTGTAATAACACCCCGTCGTTCACCACCGGTAATAACCGGTTCATTACGGCGGCAAAGAGATTCCCTGCTCTATGACTAAGATAAATGAGGCTGTCCATGTAATGTTTTGTACAAATGTACATAATATGAGGTTATTATCTTAAGTTAGAACGGAGCAAAGTTTAGAGTTCACTTCGAGAATCTTGCTCGGATTTCGCAAGATACGTTCGTGCCTAGTTGTTGTACGGGGTATTACTCACTTTTCAGAGATATAAATAACACGGACAAAAGATACAGTTATGCCAAAACCAGAATTAAGTTAATTGTTGATAAGAAATATTTTAAAACATGGTCATCCAGTGATCATTAATCCAAGACATGGTCAGGTCAAAAAAAAACATAGAAACGAATATTTATTTATTTATTTATTTATTTATTGGCCTATCTACAATTGTTTTATCCTAAAAATACAAGCAGCATGATTCAAACATAGTGTACAATATGATGCGATAGACACAGCATGCAAAAATAAAATTAAAACATCAGTAGGTTACAATAAAAGTACAGAAATAACGCTTACAAAGTTATAACAACTAGTGGGTAGTTCTAAAAAGTAGATACTATACAATCAAAAAAGACATTATGGTGGATTACTTACGACCTTTACTCCAATGTCGGTTGGCAGAACTTCCTTTTTATTTTATTGTATTATAATTATTAATAAGCTCGCCTTTGTCACCATTTCAGCCCTGGATCTACGATTTATTCGAACCGGGGCAGAAACTTGATAGTGGCCCTGGATCTACGATTTATCCGAACCGGGGTAGAAACTTGATGGCGCCCCCCTCACTTCCACGTTTATGATTAATTTTATTATTCTGTAAAACGTTAAATAAAGTTACTGGCATTATTTTTTGACCCGATTACAGAATTTATTTCAAAGATACAAACCTACGCTATCGCCAAGTGCCTTAAGTATAATCCCATGAAAATATGCACGGTACCTGTGGAAGCAGAGCTAAACACTATTGAGGAGGCTTTAAAGGTGCTCCCTCACCTGGAGCATTCGCCTGTAATGTAACGTTACAGAGTCGAGCATTACGCTGGTGAGAGAACAGAACTGAGCATTACAGTGCGCAACTTAATGGTACAATCACACTATCACATCACACTTATCACAACACACTAATATCATAAAGGCGAAAGTTTGTGAGTGTGTGTGTGTATGTTTGTTACTTGTGTATAGAGATTGTTTGAGTACCGGGAAAGGACATAAAATAGTTTTTATCCCGGGAGTATGTTCCCTTGGGATAATTTTCGACATTCACGCGGGCGGAGCCGCGGGCGGCAACTAGTTTGTAATATTTTGAATTTTTGATAAAATTTATAACATAAATGAATTAATTTACTGTTACATAACAGGCGAATACTCGTCACTTAGGGCAGTATTGTAATAAAATGCTCAAAATCGAATCTGAAATGTTACGTTACAGGCGGAGCACCTTTATAAAAACAATTTCTAAACATTTCAACGATCATCATCTGTAGACTCAATCACAATATTAATAACAAGTACCAGACTAGCCGTCAATGAAATACCTACGCGCCGAATGCTAAGTTACCAGTTTAGTAGATGAACACGTACAAACACATCAACAGGCGTGCATCGGTGACTGCTGACGTGATGATTGTGCGATGTTTTCGCATTACCGATGAAACAATGACTCGCATACGAATAACTTTATTAATGTTTCTATAGTCTTCCTGACTTCTGCATAGAATACAATATCAAAGCAATTTGTATAGTTATATCCGAGGAGGGAGGTCCGTTTCTACACAGTAAAACAGTGGTCAGGGGTAGGGCTGTTCTAATCCTATCCCTGGTGTTGAAGCAATAAGCTCTGAACGGGATAGCTATTGTGGATATCTAATTAGCACTTTGCCCGACGAAATTCTTTGCTCCTCTGCCTACTTCAAAGGGTAGTTTTGGAAAATAAATCTCAACGATTTTTCATTAATTACCCAGGCATTTTTCTGCTCAGACCACATTACTAGCGCAACTGTTGCCCCCTTCATCCCGTTGGAGATTGATTATGAAAAAATCCGTTTCAGTCCTATGCACACTTTCAGGGGTTGATTTAACACCCCTTAAAACCCAGTGGAGGGTAGTTTTGATAATTGAATTATGATATTTTTTTTAGTCATTTAGGTCAGTATTCGTGCCAAGTTTCAAGTTTATAAACCCGAGGAATAAGATTCTTTCATACAAACTTAAACACACCCTAAATCGTTTTTTGGGCGTAGTTCTGAAAACGAATGATGACAATCGTTATAATTCACTTAGGTCAGTATTTGTACCAAGTTTCAAGTGAATTGGCCTAAGGAATAAGATTTTCCATGCAAACTTCAACCCCCTATTTCACCCCTTTCAAGAATCTTCAAAAATAGCGTTACGTAATACTTGAACGCCTCCTAATCAAAGAAGCTGTCGTTGATTATTACTTACTTGTATTTTTCAATCATTTTGAATGATGAAATACTTAGCAAAGGCTAGCTTTCACAAAAGAAATTGAATTTGGACCTATTCAATGAAACCTAAGTGCCCCAGCTGATAGGTGACGATATATTATGGCACTCCTATAATTTTTAAGATTCCTTCATACATTTTCTTCTTAATTAAAGAGCACTCTCTCTTGTATTAATTTGTATGTACTGCCATACAACGTGGCAATGCCGCCAATTTTTTGGGTACCTACACTTCCAGTCGACAGCGATGCGGATGAGTTTTTTTGAAGCCATATTTTATGGTTAATTTAGTTAGGAGTTGAACTCCTGGAAAGGAAGTTTTATAAGGCACTAAATTGTCGCAGTGGTTTTACAATTAGTTCCATCAGTAGATAATATTATGGGTCAAAAGCTTTTGATTTTACTAAGCCAAACCAATATTATTGACCTATTCAAATTATTTCCGGGTGTTTGAATATGTGAAATAGACGTCATAGTAAAAATATTTAGATAGATAAGTAGTTTTAGGTACAAAATTGTGTTATAAGCATTTCCTTGTTGTTTTCGTTCGGAGTTAATTTAGCACAATTGCATAATTAGACGTCGCGTTGGTGTTCTGTCTACATTTGCCCCATGGCTAATACTTAATAAGATCAAGGGTATAGAGCCTTTACCGCAGATATTTCGTATGTGACATTTTTTCGCTCAAGAAATTTTCATCTTAAACGATGTCATATAAGGTGAAAGCGCCAGGGTGGCCCGCGAAATTCCGATTTATCATACGTTTTTTGCATATTGCTGGTCAGTGTCAGGTTGTAATGTTGATTAAATACGATTGGCGACCGTAACATATATTGATTTACTGAGTTATAATAATTAAAACCATCAGTACGGGTTGTATCAGTTCATCTAATGCTATTGAATGACTTTTTTATGAATTCAATTTCAATGAACTTAGAGGGTTGTATTGATGATTTCAATGATTATAATTCTATAAATAAATACGTTTTACGGTCGCGAATCATATTTTGTTCAACATTTAGCCTGACAATGACCGGCAAATTGAAAAAAAAAACATAAGAAAATTTGAATTTCGCCAGCTACCCTGGCGCTTTAACGTTAGATATTTCAAATACGTAGGGTACCTAAGAGTCCAAGATCCCAGACATGACTAATTTTCTCAGTAACAAAATATTGGGGCGGAGAAGTGTAAGTTATTATGTAGGTACCTTAAAAGTACGCATACTATACCTGCTAGCTTAGGACGATAACGAAGTCTCTTTTTTTGGTTAGGTATGTCTCGAACATCAATGGGTACTTTTGCACCCTCCCAAATACTGGCAGACTTCAGTTTTGTTATGACCACCTAGTTAGTAAACTATGCCCAAAAGCCATAATATAAGTGGTCTATGAAATAGCCGTACTAACATGATGGGTGGTCATAATTGTCGAACTGCTAACGTTACACAACTGGCCACTAATGTTCAGTGTTGACACATGTCATAACTTTATAAGTTGTGTGGTGTTGCCACATGACGAAATTGTGGCCCGCCATGGAGATGACATAAAACGGCGTTGTGCAACCATGGTGTTACCGTGTACTGTTTCAAATACCTATATGGTTGTTGCGAAATTTGTTTTAAAGAGTTACCGCGGCCCTGGAACGCAAAGGGCTTTAGAAGGAACACGGATGGGTTTTAGTCAGTAAGTCTGACACGCCCTTCCGCTACACCCAGAGCGAAAGAAGTCATTTGATGATTTCCCATCCGTGAAAAAAAAAAAGTAGTCAATATCGAACGACCAAAAGCCTACAGTTTGTGCTAAATAAATATCTTTTTACTTTCTATATTTGTGACTTGTGAATTAGATTTAGAACATATCAATTGACAATAGACCTAATTATTTATTCTACAATAATAGGTGTGCGTACTTTATCGTAATTTATGTCATTTCATGCGACCGAATCAAATGCATAGGGCTTACAAACAAAGTCTCCAGTAAAATAACCTATTAACCTAATTTCAGTTTCAAACATATGAAGCGAATACATATTATGTAGGTAATAAAGAACTACCTATTGCATAATTGTCTTATCAATGATTCCTTATAAATACTTACAAAAACTACTAATGATACAAGTTTCCATTTAAATCGAATTGATTTGACCTCTGCTAAATGCACTGCTAAAGTTTAACAGTTGCTGATCTAAAATCTGATACGATGATTATATCTCAAGTTTCTGTGACTCTTGCATCTACGATGAGTATCTAATTTTCGAATTTACATGGTACTAGGTACCTACTAAGATAGGCGTATGGTACATCTAGTAATATTAGAGAAACCCATAAAAGGTTATGCATCGCACTATAAAGATGCCAGAGCCTTGCTCGAGCAAGCCTGCGCTGCTGAGCCTCAAGTCATAAATTTGCCCCTTAATAATAATTCTAGTTCGATTCAGCCCGTCCCTAGCTGTCCGCCCCCAGCGAGCGACGCCCCAAAATAGAAATCGAGAAAACAAATACGCCCCCTTAAGTTTTCATAACTCGTCAAAATGTATTGAACGGCTGATCGATACTATTAATAGTATCGATTATTATATTAGTGTAAATAGTACAGATTATTATATTAGTACTAGCGGTCCCTCCCGACAGACGTTGTCCTCTGTCCGGACGTTTGCTTTGTGTACGACGAAAAATTATAGAAATCGATTGCAGCGCCACCTACCGGATCCAATTGTGAATCTAAACCATTCTCGAATCCCCTTGAACACACACAAACAAATTTCATCAACATCGGTCCAGCCGTTTAGGAGGAGATCAGTGACATACACACGTGCACAAGAAATATATGTAGATACATAGTATAGTTACCCATCTATCTCTGGCAATGCGTGAAAGCATCACCAATAATCTAACTTTCACGTTTGTAATAGGGATGTCCCTGGGTTAAAAAATTTGATTCTAAAGGGTTTTTCAACAAGAACTTTGTTTTACTTATAAAATAAAATAAAACAAAGAATTTAGATGAAGAGGATTCAAATTGTTGTTGTATTACAACGAGGTTTAGCAATATGAAAAATGAAATCTGGCAAATGTCCACCACGCCTACGCTGACAGATGTCGATTCTTTCATCAAAACTTTTAATCATTTTTTGGCAAAATGGCGGGTCTCTATTTTGTTGCTGGCTGCAATCGATTCCAGTGGTGTTAAATCCATAAATATAGTAAACAAGTTTTTAAGATATAGTATTCAAGATATAATAAACTGCTTTTTTTATATTTCTGTGGTTAAATCACACGATCTTAGCCACTTAACAGCTGAATTTCGTGAAATTATCTAAATTCTTTGTTTTATTTTGTTTTAAAGAACAAAGTTCTTGTTGTCAGTTAGATTATCGAAAAATATTGGAAACGTATTTTTTTATTTTATCAAATCATTAAAAAAATACGAAGATAAAACGCATCAAAGATATGGAACGTCACTTGAATTCCAGTAAAAAGTGTACTGGTAAGTGACGTCACACGAGTTTTCAACGCACTGTATCGTCTTAATTTTTTGTTTACGTGTCAAAAGAAAAAAATACGTGTCCAATATTTTTTGGAAATACGGACGGACTAATTAGATTTTTTTAGTCAAACACCCTAATAAGTTAGGATTAAGTACGGATCTTGGAAGTACCAATTCTACACAGAAGAACCACGTGTTTACTACATTTCCTTTATTAAAAAAACAAGTAGGTAATCAGTATTTATAAACATTCAATTTCTATTGGTAATCGGGTAATCACAGGAATTGGCCGTGCTACGTATCCTTAGCAGAAACGTATTGTTGAAGGCCAGCGTTGTCAATATCCATTTAAACCTCAAGACATAGAATGACCTATGTATAGATCAAACTTGAATTCAAACAAATGTTAATAGATTATGCGCTAGATGGGATATATTTTTAGAAATGATTAGAATCACGTTATTGGCAACAAGGTTGTATACGTGGGATGCGGACCTAGCGATCCTTTTAAGTACCAATAGTTGTGTCAGACAATAGCTTACTTAGTAGCCACGACAATAGAATAGAAAACATTTATTTGCGCACAGGCACAAAGCAAAGTCACAGGAATAATAAAAGGTAAGTACAGGATTGCGCTGAGCGTGCCCATACCGAAAAGGTTACCATCACAGCGTTTCCTGGGCGTCAGACACCCAGCGCTGGTTTTCAGTTGACACCGCGCAGCTGGAGAGACTTGATCACTCGACCAACACCTTAGAAGGTTCTCGCTAGGCAGCTGCATGAGCTGCATCGAGGGTTTGATTCGGAGAGCGGTACTTCTGAATACGGCACATTTTGTGAGGGGGTTTCTGTACGTGGCGCCCTGTTTTTATCTATACTAATATTATAAAAAGGAAAGATTTGTATTTTGATATGTAACGAATAAACTTAAAAACTACTGGATCGATTTGAAAAATTCTTTCAGCAATGGATAGCTACATTATCAGCGAGTAACATAGGCCATATTTTATCCCCGTACTCCCACGGGAACGGGAACTACGCGGGATAGTGAATACTAAGTTACCGCTAGTATTGTTGTTGTGGTTGTTTGTTTATTTATTATTTTTTTTTTTTTTTTTATATATATATGTAGGTAAGCGAATATGAGAAAAATTATTAATGTATGCAAATGTATTTCAATTATTATAGTACTAGGTAGGTATATAAAAAGGCGCGGATTAGAGGTCAAATAATATTCTTCTGGACACATCTATTGGCCCACCTTGTATTTTCAGTTTCGTTTGGTCCTAGCTA
>NDFZ01005083.1:199481-298601 GCA_002192655.3 Mamestra configurata | reverse complement strand
TTTTGTCGAGTTTTTCGTGGAAATATGCGGATTTTAATTTTCGTGTGAGGAAGGGAAATGAGATCGTATTCATTATTTCAGTTTATGACGTTTTTGTATTCAAAATAAATAACTTCATTTACTTTTTCATCTCTAACGTATTTATGAAAAGTTAACTTTCATAATCTGTATTGGTTTTTCATATTGTTTGGTTTTCATTTATACAGTTTATACTGGCAGATGATGATGATATTATACCATCATCATCTATCTGCCTTGCCTTTCTCCAAATATTTGATTGGAAGTCGACCCCAATGGGTCCACCATAGCTGAACGCTATGGTGTAATCTAGGTCTAGGTCTAGTCTAGTCTAGCGCTAGTCTACTTCAGTCCTGAAAAAAATTAATGTTTCCTATAGGATTACGGGTGCGGCACACCGAGAAAAAGTTAGTGGTCAATAAAAGTGTTTAAAAACACTGTTACTCACATAACTAATCAATATTTAATTAAGTATTTTGTTTATTGTATTTACCTCCGTCCGTGTGTCACTACGGGGTGCCAACTGAAAACCAGCACTGGGTGTCTGACGCCCAGCAAATGCTGAGATAGAACCCATTCGGTATGGGCACACTCAGTGCAATTATGTACTGTAGGTAGGCGCTGAGCGCAGAGCATTTTGTTTTGTTATTTTTACAATTGTCTTTGTTGCTGTCTGTGCCGAATAAATGATTTCTATTCTATTCAAAACAGTCTCATTACCTACGACCAATCTCCAGCAAAAAAAAAACAGCTAAATTCAAATGTCAGTTTTTATTAAAGACAAAGAGATTGTTAAACACAGCCTAGTTTAAAAGTTAATTACTTACAAAGCGAGTAGGAGGCAAATATAGTGTACCTACAATTTGTCAGACAGTGAGTACCTACGAAAACTGGGTACGAGATAGGTAGATACAGAAGTTCATATTATTTGGCAATCCGTTAAGCCGTGGGATTGAACTGTCATTGGAGGGATTACCACGAAAACTGTTTAATGCTGACACATTGATACATGGTAAGTAGCTAACACATAAACAACTGAATTCCATAATCTGTGAGAGGATTTTGCTCATCAAATACTACAAAACGCTTTGATTTAACCAATATATTTAAATACCACATGATGAGTCATGTTTTTTCGTTGAATACTTCTTCGTTTTGACTATAACAGTAGTGAGAGACAATATACCATGGATGGAGTTTTTACTTTTATGGGGCATGCGGTGCTAACCTATAAGAAATTGTAAAACTAACCTTAGTAAATAGAAAATCATTATTTAAACATTTGTATAGTTAACAGTTGTTGGTTGGCCAATTATAAATAAATAAATAAATAAAGAGGNAAAAACAGCTAAATTCAAATGTCAGTTTTTATTAAAGACAAAGAGATTGTTAAACACAGCCTAGTTTAAAAGTTAATTACTTACAAAGCGAGTAGGAGGCAAATATAGTGTACCTACAATTTGTCAGACAGTGAGTACCTACGAAAACTGGGTACGAGATAGGTAGATACAGAAGTTCATATTATTTGGCAATCCGTTAAGCCGTGGGATTGAACTGTCATTGGAGGGATTACCACGAAAACTGTTTAATGCTGACACATTGATACATGGTAAGTAGCTAACACATAAACAACTGAATTCCATAATCTGTGAGAGGATTTTGCTCATCAAATACTACAAAACGCTTTGATTTAACCAATATATTTAAATACCACATGATGAGTCATGTTTTTTCGTTGAATACTTCTTCGTTTTGACTATAACAGTAGTGAGAGACAATATACCATGGATGGAGTTTTTACTTTTATGGGGCATGCGGTGCTAACCTATAAGAAATTGTAAAACTAACCTTAGTAAATAGAAAATCATTATTTAAACATTTGTATAGTTAACAGTTGTTGGTTGGCCAATTATAAATAAATAAATAAATAAAGAGGTTTTTAAGAAAACACGTCTTTTTCCTCCATACGACTCTTTCACCGACTCAAATAATTATAATTAAGATAAGTGTAACATAATGATGACTTTTTTGTCTCTTTAATACGAAAACTTTTATTTATCATTTTAATAGTTAACATATGGTTTACGCCACGGTATCACATGCGACCTTGGCTTGGACGCAAGTTGCTTTAATGCGTGCAGAAATGCGTGGTCATATTTAAGGGTGGTGTTCTATATTAGCTAAAAAATCCCAACGTCAAAAATAACTAAAAGTAAAAAGAAATACACTTTTCTTGCAGACTGATGTAGTTGGTGGTATCGAATCAGTGATTGAACAGAAATAAACGCCATCACACGCATCAACTGCTTGAAAATAGTTTTTTTTAATTCATTTTTACGGTGAGTTTTTTTTTTAACATCAAAATTTTTAATTTTGTTATTGCTTCTTTGCTCTAAAGTAGATACAGAACAACACCCTAAATATGACCACGCACTCCTGGAACATCCTGTATAATTATTCGCTCGATCGTGGCCAGCAATATAATTCGAGTTGCATTCGAGTTGCTTGCAGGTAGAAACGCACGTGTGGAACCTCCACTTTTTTATTTTTAGTACTATTGAAAGGCACGCGTTTGACCACTTCCTATATCACCTGATGGTAAGCGATGATTTGGTCGGAGATGAAGCACGCTTACCAAGAAGTAACCTGTTCACTCTTGACTTAAAGACTCCCAAGATGTAGCTATCAGGAAACATAGACTCTGGGAGGGAATTCCACTCCTTAGCTGTACGCACAATGAATGTGTTCCCTAAACGTTTTGTGCACTTGGAATGAGTAATATCATGGCCTTCTGTATACATTCCTTCATAGTGGTTGTATATAGATATTCTCGCTTCAGCGCTGTGCACGAGCGTGTTGCCTATTTCAACCGGTGATATAGTCATCTTATATGTCATATTCAGGCTTTACCGTGTCGGAGTTTTTGTACCCACATACATTTTTTTTTGTTTTTTTTTTCTGTGAGTGGGCAAAGGGTTGACTTGTGACATTTCTAATTAAATCAAGCTCTATAAATTGTTGAAATGAATGTTTGAACTGGATTTTCTGTTTTATTTTATGTGCTAAATCTACAGATAACTTTTATATTTTATTTGTGATGTTAATACAGACTTCTGCTATGTTTCTTTGTAGTTATTTTTAAATATTAAAATTTGATTTCAGTAGCCAAGACGTAGACAGCATTCTTTATTATAGAAATAGTTAAGATCCTTATTTTATTATTTTTCAAAGCATGTGGTATACTCAGTCCTCATCTTTTCTAGTTCTTATCTAAAACTCCTTAGGTTATTATAGAAAACCAGCTCACTCCACCATCGCTCTTTGGGACTGCCTTCATAAACAAATTTCAATATCCATGCTACTAATAAAGCTGAAGAGTTTGTTTGTTTGTTTGAACGCGCTAATCTCTGGAACTACCAGTCAGATTTGGAAAATGATTTTTGGACATGGTAGCCACATTCATGAAGAAGGCTGTAGGCTTTACGGGAACAGGAAAAAAAAGAACGGAGAAAAAACGGGATATGCGCAAACGAAGTCTCTGTTTGTCTGTGTATCAGACACACACAGTTCTTGAGATAACAGCCCGCTCACAGACAGATGGACGGACGGACAGCGGAGGCTTAGTAAAAGTGTTCCGTTAGTAACCCTTTGGGTACGGAACCACTTTTTAGGCCTAGGCTTAAAAAAGTATTGACCTAAGATAATATTGGTAAAAGATGAACAATTTCAATCAAACGAAAACTACTTTTACGTTAAGGTAATCGCTTCTATTCTCATAGAGAAGTAACAAAAAGTACTACCTACACTGTATTATCATCCGTATAAAGTAGAAGGTATACTGAAAAAGTTCCGTGGTATGTTGTTATCTAGATAAACTACTTTCACCCAAAAAACTGAACAAAAAGTATGAGAGTTGCTTACGAGCATGTAATTTGTACTGTAGTGCGCGGTTGTTACTGTTGGAAGACATTGCTCTTTGTTTACATCTATATATATACTAGTTACTGCCCGCAACTTCGTCCGCGTGGAATAGTAACTTAGGGCAGAGGTTTCTTATTTTAAGATTATGAAGTTTAGTAAAGTTTCAGTCAATGCTACTGAACAGAGAAATAATAGATAGTTTAACAAATGTTCGACGTGATTCTTTAAATTGGCATATTTTTTTTTATTTATGAACCGATTGACAGGAAACAAACATTAAATGTTAAGTGAAGCTTAGCACAATATATTAGTGACAACCACATCTAAATTAGATTAGCCGTTTCTGACATTAGCGTGCACAAACGCACAGACAAACAGACAAAAAATCGAACATTGTTTTGGGTGCTATTTGCGTTGATAAAGGTCCCAATAATATTTTTTCTCATATATCTTCCATGTACAGACAGCGTTCCGTTACATTTTTATTATATGTATAGATACTTACTAATAATAAAGCTAAAGAGTTTGTTTGTTTGAACGCGCTTATATCTGGACCAGTCGGTTTTGGAAAATTATTTTTGTATATGATAGCCACATTCATGAGGATAGCTATATGCTATACGGGAACGGAAAATTCCCACGGGAACGGGAATAAAATAGGATATGCACGTAAAAAGTCACGGG
This sequence comes from Mamestra configurata, assembly GCA_002192655.3. Classification (NCBI taxonomy): domain Eukaryota; kingdom Metazoa; phylum Arthropoda; class Insecta; order Lepidoptera; family Noctuidae; genus Mamestra; species Mamestra configurata. The sequence continues at coordinate 293,978 of NDFZ01005083.1, read as the reverse complement.
CAAAATCCAGTTTTGTTTATAGGATGATGTTTTGGCTTACTTACTTAATTTAGCTAAGAACCTAAGATTGGTCGTTAAACTTGGATCTTGGATAAATCATAATTTTCAGCAATCACTCTCCCTAGCTTTCTCCCAACTACATATGTTCGGGTCGCTTTCAGTCAAACTGCAGTCGCCCCAAGTCTATATTGATACTATAGTATGGATATACTACAGTATGGACTTGGGGCGACTGCTTATCTTTCCTCGTTGTATTTATCATACATAAACCTATATTATATTTTTTTTATTTATTTATTTCATTTTAATTACTTTTTATGCTGCCCCGATCGCCGTAATTCTGTCAACGCCGGTTGTCGCTGAAAAATCTAGCGCTGTGGCTCTGTCTCGCACACGAGTCCCAGCATTATGCTGAGCGATGGCCCTTTTGCGCGACCATGATGCATATCTTCCCAACTTGCATAACTTTTGTAATTTTATTACACACCCATAATTTTTATACACAATCCAGTAACTGGGTAATATGATACCCCTTGGCAAGACTGGTGACTGATTTCTTGGCTTCTGTCTACCCATGACAAAGACGAAAGATGTGCAAATGACAGCCGGGACCAACGGCTTAATGTGTTTTCAGAGACTCGAAGGATACTCGTTATGTAATATGTTTGTAAATCTGTATATTCATTTCTAGGAAATCGGACTTTAGGGTTGTATGTTATATCGTAAAGGGAAAACGCTCTTAAGTAGATACAAATTTAAATTGGTAAGTACCATTTTTTTTTTCAGGATAGGAAATCATCAAATGACTTCTTCCGCTCTGGATGGGGTGGAAGGGCTTGTCAGACTTTTACTGACTAAAACCCATTCGTGTTCCTCCTAAAGCCCTTTGCGTTCCAGAGCTGCGGTGACTCTTTCGAACAAATTCCGCAACAAGTACCATTTACCTACAACAAGTAGAAAGCCAAGAATAACGAATCAAATAACTCATAAATTAATATTTTCACTGAAATGAGGCATACATTTCTGCGTAAAACATACACACGTAAAAATATTACAAATCATTATAAATAAAACTTAATACCAAAGGATATAATGACATGGTTTCAATTTCCATTTACAATTTACTCTCACAACGATTTTAAACTTCATTCAGCTGAGGACTGCAGATAATTATGGCGGCCGTTTAAAACTCCCTACACAGCGGTTAAGTAGAGAGCCGTTTTAAAACTTTGCTGTTAAAATTAAATATTGTGTGTATTATTATTGTTTTACTGACAAATTGTTTTTGTAAAGCTATGTTAATGTAGTATGTAGGTGACATATTCGTAAATAAACCCCTAGCAATTAAGTCATCTATATCTTTTCCCAACTATAGGGGTCGGCTTCTAGTCAAACCGGATTCAGCTGAATACCACGTGGAGCATTTTACGTGAAGCGGCTGCCTACCAGACCTCCACAACCCATTAACTGGGTAACACAGTACTTCTTGGCAAGAAAGAAGTCAGATTTGCTTGCTTCTGACAATCCGTAACGACTGCCAAAGCTTTACAAATGACAGCCGGGACCAACGGTTTAACGTGCTTTCCGAGGCACGGAGGAATCTCGACATGTTAAGATGGACCCATCAACAGACAGACCGTGGCAAGCGTTGTTTAACTTAAAGATCGACTTGTACGGCTGTTATTCTTGAGCCCCGAGCTACCCCCGTAACAATAACTTCCCAAATAATAAATCTATATTTTTGAACCACAGCTTACCGAGGTACTAGGATAATTTTTTCAAGTGGGCGTGGATGGCCGAGTGTAAAACTATGTGGAGAAATAGAAAATACTCGTAAAATAACGTTCGAATAACGAGGGATTGAAATATCTCATACTAACTTTTGCCTGCAGCTCTACCTGGGTGGAAGTCGGACCTCATTATCTATGTAGATAGTAACGGAATTTGTTTGAAAGAGTTACCGCGGCCCTGGAACGCAAAAGGCATTAAGAGGAACACGGATAGGTTTTAATCAGTAAGAGCACCCCTTACGTTCCACCACAAGCGGAAGGAGTCATTTTAAAAAAATAGGTAGGTATTGTTCCACTATTTGATACTAGACAATACAAAATACCTACCTTTAAATCAGAATAAATACTCAAGTCTATCTGTTACATTAAGGTGATCCAAAGACTAAAATAACGTATCGTTCGAGGAGAATTTCTTAGAATTGACGCTTATCCCTATTTCAATATTATCACAATACCGATCGTTACAATCCTTTGTTGAGTCTTAGAAAGATTTAATTGTTTCCTATTACTTCCATATATATTTCACCGGGAAATAGCAAACTCCGAAATATTATAAAATAACTTGAGAGATTGTAAACTCTCGAAAAATTGTCAACTGAACATTTGGAATACTATTTATTATACGCATCAAAATTTCATAGTCTATAATAGGGAATATGAAATATGTAAACACTTGTGAAGGAATTTTTAGAATACATTCATCAGTGATGAAGTTATAAAGCTTCAAAGTTGACAATTAGAAAGAGAAGTCCGATACCAACTCTGACGTCAAATACTATGACGCCTATACAGCTGGCATACAAAACTGCGTTTTCGCAAGAGGGACAGATATATTTGTTTAAAATTATTCCATCTCGTTTGTTTTTCGGTTCATTTTGATTCCATTTTCACTGTTAGTATTGTATTTTTGTATATTTCTAGATCAACTGTTTAGATAATAAATATTTTTTTCATGCATATTCCCTATTACGCGAAGTCATTCCGAGAAATTGTGTACTGACATAAACTGCGATCAATCAGTTGTGCTAGTCTACAGTTTAATCGTTTTCATGTGATAACACATAAGAAGGCATAGTATGTAGTTCAAACATGTATGAAATAAACGAAAGGAAAGGTAAAATTTGAAGGCCAATTATCGTAGTTAAGATACTTTCAACAGACTTCAAGTCGCAATATCATCTCTGAGACAATGTCAAAATGTAAGGGAATTAAGAGAGTTTTGACAGATTGCGACTACAATGCGAATGCAAAAAAGCTTTAAAGATGCGGGAAGTGGCCCTCAATTTTTCAAACTAGATAGCTGCAAAAAGTCCGTTTCTCTCGTATCACCTAAGTATGAAGAAAGATTGACATAGTCATCCGTGTTAACGGAGCTGTATGTTCTGTTTTTCGGGTTCCATACCCCAAAAGAAAAAACGGAACCCTTCAACTAAAATCTTCAACTTAACAGTCCTTGAAAAAGTCATCATCTACACTTAAACCATCCATGAATTCAAACTCAAATCTCTCTTTACATAATTGAATTTAACCACTACACTACTACAAGTTGGTGGTCATGACAACACCAAATATACATTAAAATTTATAACATATCAAGTACCAAGCACTGCGTTGTTATAAAGACGAGAAAGCGCTTCGTTCTCATTAAAAAAGTGTTTGTTGTCACTGCGGTTCGAAATGGGAATGTCTGAGTCAAGCTTAAATTAAAATTACATGACATTTTCCTTGCGGAATGGAACGAAACGAGCAAAAACACGCCGTAATAAAAATCTAGATACGTCACTCTTTGTTAGTCGCGTGGTACGTGAATGTTGAGCTAATTACTAAAGCTATTGTGATTCTTCCCGGCTGCAGTTTTTTATTCTGTCGCGCATTTTCTCCGGGGAACGGTTGATGCCATTTGTATTCGAGAATGTATCGCGAAGAATCCTAATGTAAATCGAGTAGGCATTTGCGTGCTCGAGAATCGCGTTCGAAATGTTTCGTCGTTTGCAAGTGCTGGTATAAATATTTTTGCCATTACGGCAGCTTAGCCGTGTGGATATTCGTTTTGTCGATTTACTTTTAGGTGGCTTTCGAATTCTATTTTAGAACGGATTCTGCTAGGTGTATAGAGTAGTGACTTGACTTTCAATGAGGAAGTTTGCTCGGGATAATAATTTCCTTAGTTTATAGTGCAGCATTGAAAGCGGAGAATGCGCGACTTGGGAATATAGCATGACCAACCGTGGAATATAAATTAAGTAAATAAAAACACTTTTTCTTGCTGAATTTATCCACTGTTGGGCAAACTAGAGGTGGGGAAGAATTTTCCTTCCATTTTTCCGGTGCATTCTTTGGTCAATTTGGTTGTGACTAAGATGTCAAGCCAGCGTTACCTAGGCTCCCCTCTGCAACGAAGCGTGTCTTCTGGGTCCCACGTAGGTAACGATTGTAGGCCATTTGGCATCTGTGTTCGGTATTGTCGAATAGTGTAATTGTTTTCTAATAGAAATCAATGTGGCGACACGAAAACTCCTTTTAAGAGTTTCAGACCCTTTTCCACTTCGTATCTTAGGGACAATTCTAATGGATCTGGGTATACCTTTCGATCCTTTTTTTTTGTTCCGTAAACCGTTGAAAGATCCCCATGGATATGTATTTGATGGACGTAATGGCCGATGTTTCTGTCTCCCACGTTTTCGATGAATTTACGGTTCTAAAGGTAAAATTAAAGAAAAACAATGCAATATTTACCGTTGAAATTAGGCCTCATCAATATTCATTTAGTTTACGCTTTAAGCTAAAGTTTTGAAGTACCTAGGTACCGAACTATTTTGTGGACCAATATTATTATTTTGCTAGCTCGAACAAGCTTATTGAACAACAAAAGCAAATAGCCAACGAAGTTTTAAAATTATAAAATAACAAAACTGGTTCGTAAAAATATGTGTATTTACTACAATTTTAATGGACTTTTAATAAGGTACGCAATTAGGTACGCAGAATTTTATATAAAACTACATAGCTTTTGCCCGCGACTTCATACGTGCATATCCCGTTTTGTCCCGTTCCTGTAGAAATTTCGGTAAATCGTCTTTTAGTGCTCCCCTACACTCCCCAAGGAACCTACATGCCAAATTTTAGCTTTCGATCAGTAGTTTCGGCTGTACGTTGTCTGTCACTCACTCTCTCACTCAGTCAGTCAGTAACGGAAGAATTTTAAATATAAGGATAGCTTTTTCACGCGGCTTCACTCGCGTTAAAGTAGCCTAAAGCCGTCTCTAGAGACGAGTTTGTTCCATCTATCTCTGAACTAAAATTCTAAAAAACCGGTTCATCGATTTAGGCGTGAAAGCGTAGCAAATAAACTCACATTTGCATTCATAATATTGCTTACTTTTGCGCGCGACTTCCTACGCGCGTATCCCGTTTTTTCCTGTTCCCGTATAACCTACAGGCTTCCTTATGAACGTGGCTAACATGTACAAAAATAATTTTCCAAATCCGAAAGCTACCAGTCGGATTTGGAAAATTATGTTTGAACGCGCTAATCTCTGAAACTACTTCCAGAGATTAGCGCGTTCAAATAAACAAACTCTTCAGCTTTATAATATTAGTACAGATACTTAATAATATGGATATATAAATACTGGTTTTTGCCCGCGACTTCGCACGCACGGCTCAAGCTAGCAGGTATGCGTGTGTAGTTTGAACATACGCATACCTATACGTGTTTTGCTTTATTTTCTTTTTCTTAAAAATCGTCAAATCATAGTTGTTAAGCTCTTTGTGAATGGTCCTGCCAGGGTTGCGGAATTTGTTCGAAAGAGTCACCGCGGCCCTGGAACGCAAATGGCTTTAGAAGGAACACGGATGGGTTTTAGTCAGTAAGAGTCTGACACGCCCTTCCGCTCCACCCAGAGCGGCAGAAGTCATTTGATGACTTTCAATCCTTAAAAAAAAAAGCTCTTTGTGAATAAGCTTAACAAAACAAAAACATAGCTTCTAGTCTTGTTCGGATGACTGTTCGATTAATATCTGAAATAAAAATCTTTAACCCAAATATTTACTACCGTAAGTTATAGAAAAGTGTAAAAAACGTCCCTACTTCCCTACTTTGATCCATCTGAACTCTTAAAGTGACGGCGAAGGGGAAATTAAAAAATAATATTATGTTTCATCCGTTTACTTTGCTGTGAAAATCATAAGATTTTGATGGAGGAAAATGAACTTTATGGGTTGAGAAATATCAAACTTCTTACCCTGTTTGGACCCACTTACAAACAATCATTTAACATAACTTCATTAATTGAAAATAGAGTTCAGCTAATAATAAAAATGTATAGCATCTTCTCAGTCATGTCTAAGTCAATTGCAAAGAAAGAATGCCCTTTTTCATTTGATTTTGACAATTTTATTTTAACTTTGATTTCAGAAATATTGGCTTGGAGTGATTCGCACACTATGGCATTACCTACTTATGGTTTCTGAGGTACTTTATCGGTCGTTTATCTATCCGTTAACTATTTGCCGTAACGCCATTGGTTGGTTAGTGGTTAACAGGCAGATAAACGACCGTTTAATTTTTCCTATTGGTATTCACGCGTTTGACCACTATGTCACCTGATGGTAAGCGATGATGTAGTCAAAGATGAAGCACGCTTGCCTAGAAGTAACCTATTCACTCTTGACTTAAATACTCAAATATCTCAGAAACCGGGCATTAGGTATGTAAAGTAGCAAACATTGGAATAGATAGTCACTCACACCTACCTACCATTTCATTTCGCAATTTCCATTTTACTATCATAATTTCCTCAGGAAATAGGGTCTTTCGAACATGATGGCCTGAATGTGGTAATAATCGACTGATACTGACATTAAGGTACCTACCGTCGTCTCACAGTATTATGGTTAAGTAGCCCCTTTCCCTTCAGTCCATTTTTATGGCTCACGTCAAAGATAAGCTGCATACTTTCAAGCTTTTTTGTCGACCCTCCGCACGGGTCGATAGATATGAACATTTTTGGTGCTCGGAAAATGTTCCTTTAAGGGGTTTACCTTTAGTCTGTCTCAAATTAATATTTTCAACCTACATTCAAAAACTAAATTAATAAGAAAAGCAAGAAATGAAATGGAACCCCCCAAAGGCGCTTAGGTATCGCTATATATTCTCCTAAAAATCGCTGCCATTAGGAAACATTGAAGACTGGCAGAATTTTTAGTTTGCTTATTTAATTACCTATGTATTTATTTTATTAGATATTGTTCCATATTTATTTGTGGTATATTATAGTATGTTAGCTGACATGTGCCATTTAATTTAATTTAATGTAATTTTCTAGTATCCATGACAAAATGTTTAATTATGCCATTGTGTGAATTCAAGTTCTTCAAACTTAACAGACAGTGTTGCTGGGGAGTTTGTTGCGCTACTTCTTCTTCCCAGCTAAAACACTAGGAAGTGGTGACGGGCTGGGCGATTTGGGAGACTGTCTTCATGTAAATTTAGACGTTCAAAAAGTGCTGATTTATTAGCCCAGTTTGAATAAATGACTTATTATTTTATTTTAGCATCGGCTCGTTGAATGACATGCTAATTCTTTGGCCCAAGAACATTCTCAATATTTGTTCTTCGGAAAAAAATATTGTTGTTTAGTGCCAAAACTCCGTAACGACACTGCACAAAAAAATTTTTTTGGTTCTTGGAACATCTAAAATAATAGTTTATCTAAAATTAGTTTGTTTTTTTCCCACCAGCAAAATAAGTGTCCCTATGTATAAAAACCACGAACACAGCCAATAAAAAAAAAACACTCAAATAAAAGCATCTATTGAACTTTTAAAACAGCCAGTTTCACCAACTCTTTGTGTACTAAAACTTCCCAACTCTCAGTTCGACAGTAACATAGCAATTCCCTTATCTTTAAGCGCTAAACGAACTCGAAAGTAGATAAGAAGCGCTGCGCTTTTAGTTATAAACTTTTATACGTGACGTATCGAAAATGCATCGGATGGTAAGAAGGCTTAGACGAGTTGACTTTAAAGCAGTTTAAGCGCTAAGCGCGAATCGCATTTGGCCCCGCCCTCCATTATTCAGCGGGTGATCCACCCTACATGAAGCTATGAACTTTGTTAACTAAAAGATTTTGTGAAGAGACGTGCTGATATTTAATAAAATGAAGTTTTCTTCAAGTTGTGGTTTTTGAGTAACGATTTCTTCCGCGCTCGTCGCTATAGTCTAGGTTTCGTTCTACATTTTGGAACGTTCGAATTGCTTTAACTTTATGACTATTTGTTAATTAAAAATTGCTAGTAATCTACAAGTTTACTTTAAATAAATGCATTTGAACCTTTTTACTTTTACTACCTCATTTGTCTTCACGCATAGCCAAACAATATTTTAACACCATTCATCACAGAAGGATAGTCTCGTTATCTATTGGTCTTCAAAAACAATTACAGCAATCGGTTCCGGTTGTGACTGCCAAACCAAACCATGATAGGAGTTCTGCCAAGCGCTGGAACATCGTATCTATGTAAACTGGATTCTGTTAAATCATTATAGGTTCGGAAGCTGTCATAGTAGTGGCAGTATACTATGACAGCTACGTATATACGTATACACTTACGAGACCCTATTCATTTGTTTAACAGTTTATGTACACACATTTAACGAATAGATACGAAGAAGGAAACAGAAAAATAGGTACAAAGGTGATGCTTATTTCTAAAGAAATCTCTTCCAGCATACCTGCGAAAGGAGAGTCGAATAAAAGATATGAAGACACCGTGTGTAAAAGTTATACGAAAAAAACAACAATAAACTTTCAATACATTAATATTACTAAAATAAATATGAAACTAATACCTGACCTTCATACCTGTCTACAATTCATATCTCATTCATAATAAATTCACCGATTTTAGTTAGACTGTAGCGGCATTTAATGCCGCCACATACGAGCGACAGCGAAATTTGTACGGCAGCAAAGGGAACCTCAACGCCATCTATCCTGTCAGCGACGAACTACCAACGATATCCTGCATTGCGCAGGCAAGGTTCTCCGTGCGATTTGAACATATACAACAGTCCGAATATCAACTATCGGGCAGTTGCCCACCAGACACAACAACTATCTGGTCGGAGGATCCTCCCTTTTCAAAAGGGGTTTGCGGGACTTTACTCTCTGTACCGCATACCTTTACAAGACCACATGGCCACAAAATTATTGGATAGATATAGTGCCTAATACAATATTTCATGAATAATAAACTCAACCAATTTGAGAACCTCCTCCTTCTTTGAAGTCGGTTAAACACCTATTTAGATCTGTGTGCTTGCTAGCTTTATGTTGACTGTGACAAATCGTTTTTTCCAAGGTTCCTCGTAGAAAGTTCAACATAGGTTCAAGCTAAAAAAAATATATTTGGTTCTTGTTAGGTCTTTCTACGACGTTTTCTTCGTATAAAATTAAATTAAAGACAAATAAAAACAGATACCAATATTCAAGGTCACGCATTTCCGGAACGCACTGAGCTGCCTTACCGAGAACCATAATTTTCCTAAAAGTCATCAGTTCACACAGTTACCACGAGAAATTACGAATGCTTTAATAAAACATGTTACAACAGGGAATACATGGGGATGTAACGGAGGCCATGTAGCGGAGGCATAGGTGGAAAAACGGTTACGGTTTATTAGATACAGCCCGCTGATAGGAAGACGGCCCGCTGAGACGTTGAAATAGGATTCCGTTGGTTATCCTTCAGGTATGAAACCCTAGATATTGACCTATTCGTAATCAAGGGGCAAACTAGGGTTTTGTCACCTGTTCGATTTCATAATGGATCATAAAACCCGATGTAATAATATGTAACTTGGTTGGAAGAGTCTCCAACTCCGTTAACACTCCGCATAAAAACTTGCAGACGCGGATTTACTGCAGAATATCCGTACTTGTGGAGGTGGGCCTAAAGTTCCTGTACAACCCTAACACTGTGAGTACCATGTACAGTCGTGTACAGAGAGTATTTGGTTTGATTACGCTGTATCAACATTACGCCATCGCTGACAAACATAAAGCGGGGTCGCCTTACGTACTGCCGCGTACAAAATTATTTAGTGTATGCTAATATTTGGCGAGGTTTTTGGTATGTAGTTTGTCGACGTGAGTTATTGTGTCTGGGAGGTACTGATAACGTTTAAGGGTTTATGGACTCGATACTGGAGCAATTACGTGTATGTAGCGCCGTGCGTGCTGATTTACGAATAAGTAATGCTCGAATTTGAAATTGTGTTTTCTTTTATGATAGCGTATTACGGTTGTAAAGACGCTTATAATAGGTACGCCCTTTAAAAGGGCTTTTGCTTTTCCATAAATTATGAAGAATCATTATTTTTATTTAAGTTAGTCTGAAGTGGGTTTGAGATGGTCACGTATGTCATTCAGAATACATAACAACAGATGGGCACGAAGTTGATATGAATGGACTGAGGAGCTGATGATGGCTGCGGTAGTCTACTGGGTGCAACCTGTCGATGTGGCGAAGCTTGGCCTATGTCGAGCAGTAGACGTTCATCGGCTGTAAGATGGGCGAAATCTCCGAGGAAGGCATAGGAAAGGCATGCGTTTCCTATGCCTTCCTCGCTTGTAAAAGCTTCTAAGTCTAACTTAAAAGATTTTACAAACGATAGACCGAAAACAGCGATACACCGAGTAGAGTGGAAAGCTATGGACTGGGCATTAAATGCTGAAAAAATAATAATAACCTTATGAAACCTTGAAAGTAAGTAAAATAGCTCAGTATTGTGCCTGAGCAATTAGGTATTGAAGTAAAATATTATTCGTTAATTCAATAATGATTTAAGCGATTTAATATATTTAATATTAAATCGCTTGGCAGCTTGCTATTTGGAATTCGGTTTGTCTATTTTCGGCTTGAGTAGATTTCTAAAGGGTACCAAATGGTGTTACCCTAACTGGGATACTACATGTATTATAATATTCATGAAGGTCTTATAGCTGGGTCTCCTGCTAGAGTATAACTGAACAAAATGCCAGCTAACAGAGCAATCACCACTTAAAGTAAAATTTCTGGTGATATCTAGTATTTTTTTAGGAAATTAAAAGTTGGAAAGCGTCTCACTATGCGCTGCCGTGGACGGCCTGGAAAACCCTAAATAGACTCCGCATCCAGGTCGGTTGGTCGCACTAAAGATAACCTCCTCAAGTGGAGGTTCCCAGATGGCTCCGATCTTCAGTGTTTGTGTGGCGTCGCTCCGCAGTCTATGGCTCACCTCTTGTCTGTCACCTTTACATGTGAAGACCTTATGACTGCGTCAGCAAACGGTGTTGCCGTTGCTGAGTACTGGGCCAAGCACAAAACTTGATCATTGTATTTTCCACCGACACGCTAAGAAGAAGAAGTTGAAACAAAAAATTGAAAAGCTTCCCATAAGATGGACCGATGAGCTGGTGAGAGCCGTAGGAGTCAGTTGGATGCAACCCGTCGATGCGGCTACTCTTGGAGGACGCCTATGTGGAGTAGTGGACGTGCATCAGCTGGATGATGATGATGATTGGTGTTTATTTAATATTATGCAAATAGATCAACCTTCATGATTTCAAACTTAGAGAAATTAAAAGTGGAAGAAAATAACGAGTACCTTATACTGGGGTTAATTAATTATATGTATTTTATATTTTAAGTTTTGAAAAGCGTTAGCTTAGCTGTGTTTTCGTGCATCATGTCTGGTTTTAATGTCATAAAAATTTGGCAACAGCACAATGCATAAGCCAATGCGCCAATCATGCAAGCAAATGTGTAGTATGTAGGTACTTACAGCAATATCATTATCATAGAAAATGATCGTTAAGTCTAATACGGTTTAATCCGTGAACTGGAAATGTTATGATTGTGACCTGATTATCCATTGAATGCGAACTATGTAGGTAACTGTTCACAGAACTAATTTTCTACTTATATGAATGGGAAAAGTTATAGACTATTCTGGACTGGGAGCAATTGAAATCGGATATCGGTAAAGTATAGGTTTCCGTATAGTTTCTGAAAAGAAATGATCGACGCTTTACAAATTAAACCTTCAAATTATCAAAATAAAATCAATACCTATGTATGAAACTCTTCAGTTACTGAGTGACTGACAGACAACGCACAGTCGAAAGTATTGGTCGTAGAAAGCTAAATTTAGCTTGTAGGTTCCTTGGGGAGTGTAGGGGAGCACCAAAGCTAGTCTAAAATAAAAGTCACTAACTCACACTAAGCTGAGTGCCAGCTCGTCAAAGTTTTACATTATACCCAAAACGCTCACCCATCACCACTTCCTCGTGCTTTATCGCATGTGAAGTCATGTGACTGGAAGTTGAAAAGTTCAACCAATCACAGCAGCTAACGCGCGTTTGATTTGAATCATTATTTGGCAGTATTTTTTTTTTGTTCAAGAAACACAGAAATAATTTGTCTCTGCACGTGTGTACCACAAAAGGTTTTTTGTTTCAGGAAATACTTAAGTAACTACTTGGAACTGAAGTTTACTTAAGTAACTTAGCTTAAGTTCCAAAATTATTTTCCTAGCGGTTTTTTGGTTAGCTCGGAAAATAGCTGAAGGCTGGCAAGCTAAACTCTTTTAATTCCCAATTTTATGACCCAAAGCGGTTGTAACGGAGAAGGCACACATGGCTACGTCATTGGGGTCACCGATCGAAACACCTTCTAATTAAAGGAGCAACTTTAATGAATACCCTATGGGCACGAAGTAGATACGTGAGTATCGAAGGTTAATTCCGTACAACGAGGCAAAAGGAACGCACATATAGACACGCAGTTTATGTACATCGACCTAATACTGCCCTCTGTCTCACTATCTACCGACTTTCATAAAATATGCAGATGCTTCCATTTGTGAAATTATCCTTGAAAGCTGTATTAAAAAAGGGTGGCGTACAACAACGCGTTCAGGGTGCTGTTGGGGCTGCCCCGCTACTGCAGCGCATCAGGGATGTTCGCAGACGTGCATGTGGATTGCTTCTTTGCCACAATGCATAAGCGCTGTGCGTCCCTGGTGCGTGGGATTCGGGGCAGCGACAACAGTATCCTGTCCCTGATTTCGAGCAGGCTGGATTGTCCGTAAGTGAATCGCTGCTGCGCCATTTCACATTTCACACACACGCGGTGAAGCGTCGAACGGTACTGCCACTGTGTATACATGACACGCTGTGTACATAAAGGATATATAGGAATTAGTTTTGGGTGTAGACATAATTATAATAATTACTAACATAGGATAAGTTTTTTACTAACAAATGAGTCACGGTTACTTGATTAAATAAATAAAATTGAATTGTTACGATTGCCAAAAGATCCTTGTACTATTGTATTTGTGCGTGAGCCTGTATTCGTTCGTTGCACAGAGCCGATCTTCTGTCTCATCTATTATGTGTCATAGGGTTGGCTGTCTACGAAACTTTCTTCTACCTACCATTCACTTATTGGACTTCGATCGAAGGGGAGCGGATGCGGTTGATCAATTGTTTAGTTCTACGTTCTATCGGGAAAATGGACGGCTCTGTGTTGTCAACCTTGAGTGCGTCAGGGGTGGCAAACTTAGTTTTATATTGCCGCTTTATATTTCTAGGTTTAAGTACTAGGTATGTGTTGGATCGCATCCAACACTATCCTATTTCGCTATTATGAACGAAAAGTTTCAGAAGACATTTTTGTATTTGTTACTCAAGCATCTTTCTGACGGACATTTTTATTAAAAATTCAAAAGCCACTGTAAATGGTTTAATTTAAATAAATGCTCTAATTCCGCTAATGCTGTAATTCCATCAAGCAGACATGGCTGAACGATTTTCGTCAAATTTTTAGACAGGTCCAGAATGTCTTGCAAAAGATTTTGCTACTTTAATTAGGTTTCCAAAAAAACACTTAAGTTTTGTTCGTATATCATAATAGTCGCGTATCCCTTACAAGAAAACACCGCCCATATTACTTTAAAACCTTCACTTATTGAACTCAACCAGCAAAGGGGATCGGTCGCGGTTCATCAGCTCCTAAGTTCCACCGGGAAAATATACTGCCAACATTGGCAACCCTGAGAGGTTCGGGGTCTCACGATGTCGAGGCGATCAACCGTGCCAAGAATAAAACGTTCGTTTATGCCGACTTTGTTCGGGATTTCGGTTCGGATTATAATGTGTAGTGATGGCATGATAAAGGGGAACCAAAACGACGGATTTGTTGATCTCTTTTTATGTGGTTTGCCTTTTCAAATCCATTGGTTGGAAAACGGAAAATTTTGCGAATAGTTTGCAATTTCTTTAGAAACTTGAAAAGTTTTGCGATCTGTTATTAATTTTTAATCAAAGCAGGTGTATTTGTTATGCAATCAAAATTAATTCAGATATTCACGAACGTGTTGTTGTTAACATACCAAGCTCCTTTCGTGCCTCGAAAATCACGTTAAGCTGTTGGTCCCGGCTACCATTAACAACTCAAAAAACAGATTCACATCCGTCACTTCAACGTAAGGTTCAGTTAAAAACCAGCGTCAGGCAGCTGCTAGTTGTCTGGCATTTTGCTGAACTGGACCTATTTGGCGCAGCCGCGGGCCACACAATATACATATTTGTCATAAAATAAAGTTACCTTTTATTTGTACCTATATTGTGTGTATCTGTGTGTGCCAAATAAACTAGTTTTCTTTCTGTCTTTCTTTTATTCTTAGTTTTCTTTCTTTCATTGATTGAATCATAATAATTGTAAGTACCTCCGATATTTGCACGCCATGAGAAATGGCAGATATGTCGTGAGCCACTCTTATTTAAGATCTTGCATGCATGTATTATTTTAATTATGTTTGAGAAAATAAAATTTCTTTCTTTCTCTCTTCATTTGGTGTTCTTTGACAGTCGTTACGGGTCGGCTACTATGTTGTGGAGGTCAATGAAGCAGTCCCTCAATGTAAAATACTGGTATTCAGCTGCATCTTCTTAGACTGGAAACCGAGCCAAACATAGTTGAGGAAAAGCTACGCAGATTGTTTGAGTAACATGCTATATAGATCAGTAAGGCGCCCATTACACGCTCATGCAAGCGTCACTCAACTCCAAAAGTCATGAATGACGAATGATGGTGAGTGATGGAATTCAATTGACATTACACGCTCATTCTGACTGATCGTCAATCATACCCAGGCAATGCAATGCAATGATGAGTCAAACACGCATAAAAGAAAGCATTGGGTGATTGGGTGAAAGATTGGCTATTAAAACCGAATTTTATAACCTTATTGGCTTAAATCTCTTTTATATTACCTTAGAATATACAAAGTTATTACTATATTTAATAATTCTAAAGTAAACTTAAATAAAAAATAAACTCTTAACTGCCTAAAACTAAAAATAATCTTAAATATGGCGACGATATATTATTGGCTGATATACGGGATTCGACCAACGACAAGGACTGCACTATTACCCATTCCATATAAAAAACAGACCCATTCACTTAAAAGTCGTGACTGATGAAATATCCCGATTATCGTCAATCAATTTCATGCAACCATCAGTCACTGTATTAGACGATAGTTTATGCGTCAGTCGCGGCCTTGTCTGTGGCTAAACTGACAGCAAAACCTACCATGTAATAGGCACCTAACAATGTAGACGTTACAAAAGTCCATCTAAGTTAAATGTAAAGCACACAGAAACGGACTTCGTACACTAACCCTTATCCTAAGTCCTTCAAGCAACCTTGAAAATATAAAGGAAGGTACACAACGTTCGCGAACCGATCAACCGTTACTTGAAGTCTTGAACATTTATTTATATTGGTTGAACAAGCGTAGGGTATCTGTGTTTCCATTTGAATTATAATGTGTTTTATATTCGGGAGTGCTCGTGTGTTAAGAAAATGTGTTGTATCTGAAATATTTGAGATTGTACCGGAGAATGAAATATAAATAGAAAACACTGAAGAGTCGAAAATATTTTTTGAGTAGATCCAATGATATCAATGCGAAAATAAGTTTGTTTGTTACGCCTATATCGCTGAACCAATCCTGATTAATTTTGGCACAGAGATAGATAGGACTACTTTTTTACAAAAAAAGTGTATAAACGCTAGTGAAACCGTAAGCTAGTAGCTTTTAAATCAACCCTTTCTAACGTAACATAAATAATAAAAAAAAAACACTGATTTATTTTCTTATTTAGCCGAAAAAGATCGTCAAGTTTGAAATTCAAATAAGAAAGTTAAAGTTTCTTAGTACGTTTCTATTCAACTTTATACACCAAAGCCCACAAATCATAAAGCTTAAATACGAGCACACATTCTGAAACTCCACAAGACCTCAAAAGTGTTGAAAGTTTGCTAGCTATTCAAAATTCAACCATAATAAAATTGCAGTTTCAGTACCGCGAGAATTCTACGAAATAAAGTGGTTTGCACACAACTAGGTGTGCCTTTTTCATACGAGCACGTATCTGAGCAAAATTCATCGAAAATAAAGTGGTTTTCACACTAGCTTTGTGCCTTTTTCGTGCGTATCAGTACAATCGTGCAGGTGTTGATGGTCCTGTCGGGTATTTATTGTTATTTTTCGCTCGTGTCGCAGCCAAATAACGAGAGAAACGTTGAGCTTTTTGTATACGTTTCCTGAAAAAATAAAGCTGGTTCAAACATTGATATAAAACATTGCGTCGCAAAGCCTTTATAAAACCGTTTAAAAGTATTAAATAACTTTCGTTCATTTTAAGCTTTTTAAATTTAAAGATTTTAAAAAAGCTTTTACCGAATATTGGTTTAATGGAAAGCACGATTAAAATGTATGATAAATGATACATGATATTTATTTTGTAAGTAGGTTAAACATGACAGTTTTACACGTCAATCTTTTTTGGTCATTTTTAAACTAAATGAGGCCGGTGTTTTCTAGCTGAGAAGAAACACCGAAACAAACTCAGGGGGTCAAAATCTCTTTTAAAGTCTATACAATCGTACTGGCCAAATCATATGAGAACTATGTAGGTTAATATCTAAAGTGGTCTTTTGAGGAAAGTACCACACAGATTTTAGTGAACCTGTCCAGACAGTGCAAGCATTTGTCAGTTATCGTGTAGCTCCAACTTAGAACTTTAAGGAGCACCAGTGTAGAGGTATGCGGTACAGAGAGTAAAGTCCCGCAGCAAGTCCTCCCCTTTGCCAGACGGTTATTGTGTCTGGTGGGCAACTGCTCAATAGTTGATATTCGGACTGTTGTATATGTTCAAATCGCACGGAGAACTTAGCTTCCGCGATGCAGGATTTCGTTGTTAGTTCGTCGTAGATAGCGTTGCGGTTCTTTTTGTTGCCGTACATATTTTGCTTCTTAGTTTTTCATTTGATGGCATTGATGCCGCTACAATAACAAAGTAAGGACATTTGGGTAGGCCGCATAAAGAACTCAAACTTCCAGACTAACATGAAATTAACCCCTTATATTGCGATCTACATGGTCCACTTATGTTTTTTTTTGTGTTAAGAAAACCAAAATGGAAGCTTTTTTTTTTCAGATTTTTTTTTCCCCAATGTGCTCCACGCCTTATTGTTTCTGTCTTCCTTGATACTGTTACTGCCCTAACATCGTTACTGAAACTTTATAACTACTAGAGTTCTTTGAAACTATACGAAAACTGTAAAATTGTATTCCGATACTTTACTAACTCATAATTGGGGAACATAAGTTTTATTCTACTGACTTTCATATAAAGGTAGATAAAACATTTATTTGGCACAGCAAGAGTAGAAAAAAGAATAAATAAATGCAGTTACTTAAATCATAAGACCAAAAATATAAGGAAATAAAAATGAGTAATACGTACATAAAAACACACTAAGATATTAAAAGAAAGAAGTCAAAAATCAAAAGTCAAAAGTCATTTATTCAAATTAGGCTGAGTGCCAGCACTTTTTGAATGTCAAAGTTCTACATAAAGACAGTCCCCCCAACAGTTTACACCAATGGCGCATACGATGTGGAGACATCGATACGACATTAAATGAAAACACTGACAATACTGGTTCATAGGAATATCTTGAAACTTTCCAATTACATAAAACGTCAAAATAACTCAAACTAGTCAAGGATATTTTCTAAGTAGTCTGTTGCAGATAGTGACATCAAATCTGTGATAAAAGTCAACATATTCGTATAAACTAGTATTGCCAGTGTTTTGATTTATTATCGTATCGTCGTCTCCACCCTGTATGTGCAGTTTACTCTGTTCTGTGAGTTTACTATACTACCTAACTACGTAGTTATGATGGATTAATTAACACGGAATAACCAAACGCGATGTGTGTCTCTAAGTTGCACCAAATGTGAGTCCAGCTCAGCATGAGCCAATTATTGGTTGTCTTAAAGGGCTTGAAAGCATGCTTGATATGAACAACTAGTACTATGGGAAGAACTGAAATCGCAAAAAAACTAAATCAGACACGGACAGGTGTTGTCCGTGAATTTTCTTGCACGTTCTTCTCCATCCAGATGTCCGCTTTGGAACTATTAACTTGCACGTTTTGACTCGACACTGACAATTCAAAAGTGGCGCTTTCTTTTAAATGGAACTTTTATTTTTGCAAAAAGTAGCCTAGAACTATTCATCAAAATCAGTTGAGCGATCTAGACGTGAAAACGTTACAAACTCACAAATACACAAATAAACTCACTTGCGCATTAATAATATTAACTAGCTGGCTAGCGCAACTTTGTCTGCATCACATTTTTCATGAATGCTCGGCTCCTTTTGGTTGTATCGTGATGTTTTATAGCCTTCCTCGATAAATGGGCTATCCAACACTAAAATAATTTTTCAATTCGAACCAGTAGTTCCTGAGCTTAGCGCGTTCAACCAATCGAACAAACAACTAGTACAAGTTGTTAATTTTATGAAAATTTACACCCATAGAAACATTATAAATGAATTAAAAGTCGTTCTCGGTAGAATGAAGAAATAAAGAAAAAATAACTTCAAATATTTTATTTTAACAACACAATTACCTGCTGAAGTTATAATTTGGTGTTTGTTGTTTAAGGGAAAGATTTGTTCTGCTGTTGCGTTCTTTGTTTTAATTATTTCGGTTACAGCTCGTAATCATTTGAAAAGTAAGATTTTATTATTAGATGGATATTTGTTACGCAATCACGCCAGAATGGCTGAATGGATCTGGATGAATTTTACACAGAGATAATTTATTCGGCCGCTGGTGAAGCTATTTCATATGACAGAGAGTGCGAGTGTTTGCGTAGGTACACACTGTCTTGTGCAAATGTGCATTATCTGCCATTATTTCACCGCCTCAGACCTACATCTATATATACATATCTACATCTACATCTACGTCTGCATCTAAATCTATATCTATGGATACTAATATAATAAAGTTGAAGAGTTTGTTTGTTTGAACGCGCTGATCTCTGGAACTGCCAGTCGGATTAGGAAAATTCTTTTTGCATATGATAACCACATTCATGAGGAAGGCTATATTTATACGGGATCGGAAATAAACGAGATATGAGCTATCGAAGACGCGGGCAAAAGCTACGTAAGTACCTTATATCTCCCGCGTAGGTCCAAAGATTAGGACAAGAGATAATCTAACTTCTGTGCTTACGGGTCATGGTTCCATGGTTCCAAAAACTATCAAAAATATTGGACACGTATTTTTGCTTTCTCTCAATCAGGAAAAACTGACAAAACTGTTACGTCACTTCTAGGTAGAAAGTGGTTTTTTTTTTTCGTGACAAAAGCCAATGTATGGTCCAATATTTCTTGGCAATCAAACTGGCTTTTATAGATTTTTTGAATAAATACTCCATTGACATTCCATCAGCTGTAACGATTGTAAAAAAAGGTCAAAAATGTATGGCTTTTATATGAATTACTCGAATGTCATGTGGTCAATCCCAAACGTTTTGACATTTTGACAATCACTATTGCTAATAAGTTGTCACTTTGTCTAAGCCCTTTGATCATGTTTGGCAGCCTTGAGGTCGTGTCGTACTATTTATGCGTGACGTCACTGTATTTGCTCGTGGAATACGTCAAGGTATTCGAACTCACCCGACCGAATCCATAATGTTAGCCCAAAAGGGATAAAGCTTTTTAACAAGGTTACAAGTTTAAATGAAATGACGAATAATTATGGAGGTAGTTGTAAACTTGTAACGTAATTTTGAATTTAAATGGATTAAAAAGTTTTGGAATAGAAGCCTTTACCCCATACTGTTACAACCATCCGGACTTAGATTAACGATGTCTACACTTAAAACGAGAATAAGAATTGTTGAATAGAGTGGCAGCCATTTTATTTAAATTACACTGCGATCATCAATCAATTTCAATATTGTTTGCAACAATAATTGCAGCTATTTATGATGAATTAAACGATTGAAACCCATGACCCGTAAGCACACAAGTTAGATTATCTCTTGTATACCTAATTTTTGGACCTACGCGGGAGATATAAGGTAGGCACATGTTTTTGTCCGCGACTTCCATCTGGCATATCCCGTTTTTTCCGTTCCCGTATAAATTTAGCCTTCCTCATGGATGTGGTTATTATATGCAAGAAGAATTTTCCAATCAGACTGGCAGTTCCAGAGATTAGCGCGTTCAAACAAACAAACTCTTAAGCTTTATTATATTAGTATACCTATAGATATAGATGAAGATGCAGACGTAGATGTAGATATATATATAGATGTAGATAATACACATTGCCCTGCGTTGTATCGTAGCGAATCGCGTAGCGATCGATTTGAGATATAAAATCATAAATATCTCGAAAACGGTAAGTCCAATCGCAAAAATAACCAAAATTTGGGCTCTCTATATGAAACCTCGTAGAAAAATTCATTAGACCTAAAAAAAACTTAAATTAACCCTCGATTCCCATACCCCACTACTAGTAGAATACAACGTTATATACAGAGGTATCGGTTACAGAAGTTTTCACTTCAAAAATCAGGACGTTATGGCTTGAAGTCTACATATATTAATAAGAAAGCGAAACCACTGCTTTAATAGAAGACGCCCTCACATAAACAGCTACACTCTTCCGGCTAGGTCACACTCAGGTTTGCATCTTCATGTATGGGTTGGCTTAAGACTTGCGCTTATTGCCAGATCGAATCAATTTGTGACCCGTTGTCATCCCCGTTGAAACTGTGAGACTACGGAGGATCTAAATTGGAAGCGGGATTCAATCAGAAGAAAAATGGGGATGTTGGAATAAAGTACATCCAACTCGTCCGCCGTATCTTATTCGGTGCTAAATTTTGGCACGATGCTTGTTTAGACGTTGCTGTGTGTTCCAATTAGCTTTTCCGCCAGTTTCTGTTGGTAGTGTTTTGTTTGCAAACTGTACTATTTACTGTATCTAGAGTTGAGAATAGTTTTTTTAGTAGTCATGATTTTGCGGAGTTGTTTTCATGAGACTTTTGCAAAGTGATTTAAAAATAAATAATCAAACTGTTAGGCGTCTATAATTACAAATATTTAAGAAAATAAGCTCTCCTGTCTAATTAAAAAGTAATTTTATAATTAAGGGTAACGTAAACTTTAAAATATTAACTTCATGTTCAAATCTAATAGTTTTTGAAGTCAATTTGTTACTTTTCAATGTAAAAAGCCGTGTTATGATTTGCCGTAAGTATTACTGAAACGCAAACTATAACTGAAAGTTTATTCAAATATAGATTTAAAACAAATTTTCTATTCTATTTAAGTTAATGTATTATAATAAACTTAGCAAAAGATAGCTAGTTTATTACAATTTTATTATAATTAATAAGCGATATGCGTTAGATTAAAATTGTTCTGTTTGAAAACAGAATTCATTCAAAGTTAAAATCGAGCTAAAAAAACTTGTAAAACGAATGAACAAATCATAGTTTGCTACTTCAATCAATGTCGTGGTTTATGAAAATATTTTGTGAGTACGATTCCTATCGTTAATTGGAATTTTAAGGTTGTTTTTGGTGTATTTTTCTAGTAATAAGAATAAAAAGTGAATAAATAAATTGAGTCTATTTGTCTTTTGTAATGAGTGAGCCTAGTGGTTTAGATGGTGACGTCAGCTCTGCTGACGACACAGTTTCTAAAAACCCAAATGGTCCGGCGCGGAGCTTCGTTATATGTATTTTACTTTAATTAAAACGGTCTATGACAATGCCCACTACTTTATTAAAGCATTGCGTTATAACATTTCTAATTTAATTTTATTAGAAAACAAAGCCGTTCACTATACAGCTGAAATACAGTTTAAATATCCAAGGGTGCTATTTACTCGTTTTTTACACTCAGATTTATTAACGATACAATTTACTTTGCAAAAAGAAAGCGACGTCGCTCGCTCCCGTACTAAATCGCGAAAAACCAATTTCCTGCAAATAGTCTAACGTATTTTCGCAGCACTGACTGGCTTGCTAATCAAACGATCATAAGTTTTTCTGGTGTACCTATCAGGGCATAATTTATGCGTCTGGATTTTAGGCCGGATATTTACTTTTCCTCTAGGCTTGCAGAATAAACTAAATAGAGAATATAGTGGAGTGGAATGTGATTCAGAAAAACTGCCTGGAAATGCAAAACTAAATTGGAATGTAAATCAAGTCCGCCCGTTCTGTGTTCCTCTCGATTCCCAATACACCTGATTACTGAAACGAACTTCGGAGCGAGCAAACAATACAAAACAAATATCTTTTAGTTCACTGCTCAGTTGTAGCCAATTTTTTACTTACTCTACGTTTTGGGCACAAGCAATAAGTTGCCAGCGCACAATTACGACTTTCAACCCGTTTTAAAAGTTTTTTGTTAAGGTTACCCGACTTTAGCTGAGTGTACGGTCGTATTCTAAGTGTTTCGACAGTTTTACCTGCAGAATGTAATTGAATGAAACCTTTTAAGCCTTGGTGTCCATTGTTGCTATATATTCACCCATTTTACTGTGTTAAAAGATTTTAGAACAGTTTTCAAGGAGACTTATTTTGGTATTTTATTGATTTATTCCCTAGATAGACCCTTTTAGTTCTTGTCGTGGGAGGAAAAGAATGTGTGACCTTTTTAAGGCGGTTCTGTTCTATCTGAATTCTTCTCGGTAAAGAAGCGGGTTCCTTGGGTTTGGTATGCAGGAATTTGAGGATAATCTCAAAGACACGTCGACATTTAGGTTATGAAGCCGTGAACCATAGGTGTGTTGAGTTTCGATGCTTATTATTGCAGAAATATACTTTTTTTTTACACATAAATTACAAATTATTTACCAAAGTCAATCAAAAAAGAAAATATGTACGACTACAAGCGCGATAAATAGGGGGAGGGAAAACTTTGATTGCGCATCGAAAAATTCGTCCGCATAGCTGTCGACAAGAAAAGTGCCAAAAATACTGGCAACCTTGACTACCTGCTTTTTATTGGAACAATAGCAAGTCATTTAGTAACACAAATCCAATTAACTGAAAATTTGGCAATAAAAGATTAATTTGAGAAAAAAAAAAAAAATTAACACCGATGTTTTTATTTTCCTTTTGGAGCGATATCAAAAACCTTATTGATTTTAACTTATCAACGTAAAACAGTAAGCTCTATGATGATGAGGGTATTTAATCATTTGAGACTGGTCTGATATTGATTTGCAAAGAAAGGTGTGCCATAAAATAATAAAACATAAAAATCTTTTTATTATATTCTTAATTCCTAATAAAGCAACTGATTAATATTCTCAATGAAACTGCTTAGTAAGTGCTAAACAGTTCACAGAGACTGAATATATGTTTTACACATCGATCTATTCAAACAAACGTCCCACAATTTACGACGTACCCTAAAAATAAAACCCTTACCTATTTCCAGCAAACTGACCTTTTCCCTACTGACCTAAATAATCCCTAGCGCATACAGCTTGTCCTAAATTAATTCCATGATCGACTACATCACTAATACTTGGCTGTATCGGCGAGCCAGCTAGCTGTCAAGCTAATGCATTGCTGAAATATTAAATGAAAAGCTTTGGTTTTGTATAGTTTCGCGAATTTAAATCATTTTGGGGCGAATTATTTATGTTGTATAATGGTCTATTGTTGTAAGTGTCTTGTGGTGCTCTGGGATTAAAATGTGAGTGCATAATGAAAATAATCCTACGCTTTAGGGATGTTCTCTTAATAGAATAAAGATGATTCGAATAAGTCCGTTGAATTATTTAGCAAACATATATTATAAATGTATTTTTTTTTCTTTTAACAACACTTTAACATACATTTTTTACGTAAACGTGACGTCACGCAAATATTCAACGCACTGCATCGTCTTCGCTTTTATTTTTCGATTCAAGGCTAATTTCGACATTTAGGGGTGTTTTTTCCAAGTAGTCTCTACAAATATGTATTTAAAAATAATTATTAAGAACATTTTACAAAAATCACATGCCTGTTACACAATAATTAAGAATATCTAGCTTTCAAAATGTTATGGAGGCATTGGATAAGAAGTTGATAGTAATGGCTAAAGAAAACACTAGGCTAAAAGACAAAATATCTACATTGGAGCAGAAACTTAAGGTCATGGAAAGAGAGAAAAGAAAATACAAATTAGGCTTTTTTGGCATTGAAAAGATTGGTAAATCAGAAGCGGAACTGGTAGGCCACCTCAAGAACACAATCATAGAAACAGGCACACATCTAAATAGCATTTCTAGCTATTTCACATCAAAACAGTCCTTCCATTCTCTCCAACCAAAAATCTAGCTTTCTTTCACCATTTTCTTTCCGCAACCTCCGTTCTAATTACCAACCGCTTAAACTCATCAACACCTAAAACCAGCCTATTGACCATTAAAAACAAAACGGCTAACTCGCTCGCTAATTGGCTCCTTTAAACCGGTGAGTAATTACCATCATTGGCCCGCTTATATTTTTTATCGCCTTTTATTGGCTATTAACTGGACGTAATGTGCTTTGAGGAAGTCCATTGGATAGCTAACACACGACGCTTGTTTACGATAGAGCGATTTCAATACTAATTTGTTGTTTATGACGGCAGTCATTAGTAGTTTCTGTTTTGAACGGTAAATTAGTTCTGTTGTTGTTTTGCTGTTTGAATTGATTGCTGAATGCGTTTACGAGCTCTGTTCATTAACACACAGGATAATACATGTAAGTTTTGTATTGAACTTTTGATAGTGTCTTGTTTGAATCATCAAGGCTTTACAATGTTTTCATTTTTAATCTATTGTAGGTTGTTTGGACACACTTGAAATATTTCAGTAAGTAGATATGCTCCAAGACTAAAAAACCGGCCAAGTGCGAGTCGGATTCTCACACGGCGGTTTCCGTACAAATAACCCAAAAAAGTACGTTTCTTGTATGGTATTTTAATTTAATTTAAATTTTATTATTAATTGTTGTTATAGCGGCAAAAGAAACACAAATTCTGTGAAAATTCCATCTGTCTACCTTTTACGGTTCTTGAGATACAGTCCGCTGACAGACGGACGGGCGGATGTACAGCGGAGGCTTAGTAATAGGGTTCCGTTGGTTAAAACTGCTATTACAAAAAAAAATAAACATGAAGCTCAACGAATTAGGATTATAATCACGGGGTGTTCATTTTAACTTTTTCTTCCTTTTTTCATCTGTACCCACACTTTACAAAGATAGACTTATTGATTGATATTTTCTACCTGTCGACCTAAGGGTGATGCTGAGAAATTCATCGTCATCATAATCATATCAGCCGAAAGACGTCCACTGCTGACCATAGGCCTCCTCCAAATGTCGCCACAAGAACCGGTTCTGTGCGTTTCGCATCCATCGGCTACCTTCACCTTCACGGCCGACCCTCACCAGGTCGTCGGTCCATCTTGTTTGAGGCCTTCCAACGCTACGTCTTCTGTACGCGGTCGCCACTCCAATCTTTCGGCCCCATCGACCATGTGTTCTGCGAGCAATGTGCCCTGCTCACTGCCGCTTCAGTTTGGCGATCCTTCGGGCTATGTCGGTAACCTTGGTTCTCTTGTAGATATCATCATTCCTTATTCGATCACGCAAGGAAACTACGAGCATTGCCCTCTCTATTGCCCTTTGGGTGACTTTAAGGCTTCTGATTAGGCCCATTGTGAGCGACCAGCAGAGAAATTTGTTGGTTTTATTTGATTCACACTGAGCTATTTTGTAACATTTATATTGCGTGCTGCTAAATCAAACAAGTTGTGGATGAAAACCAATGGTGTTTGTTAGAAAAGGTCTATATACCTCAATTGTCTATATACGTCTTTTATAATGCGCACAGCAAAGGAGTGGAACTCTCTGCCTGCGGCTGTGTTTCCGAACGCATACAACCCTAATCTCTTCAAAATTAGAGTGAACAGGCTTCTTCTGGTTAAGATCGCTCTATCGTCGACTTTGTCTCTGTCATCTATGACCAAGACTAGAGTCAAGAGCAAACTCATCTCAAATAAAAAATTAAAAAAAATGAGTATCGAGCGCTGAATGGCGAAAAGTGCCCTCAACGACCTTTATAATAACGACACTACCTATACTAAAATATATATAATCAAATTGTCTTTGAAATGGTGTAAATTCTATAGCAAAAACGTCCCATGATTTGGGCGTAGTCGAGTTTTTATGTCCATGTTAGATGCAACTTTAGCAAATTAATTTACCAATACAATTTAAACCGTCCCTTTATGAAATTGTTAGGAAAATATTTTATTTTAACAAAAAATACGACAGCAAAAATCCGTCTAAACGTGAGATTCAATGTAAAATCATAATTATTAAGTTGTACATATATCTATTCCGTAAGTAGGTAAGCACTGCTGCACTGCTCCCAAAATGCTCTCACATCCACAGCCAAAAACCATGGCCATCAGAAATACAGGCCATTACATAGGCTCGTGAAATCACAAAGTACCTGTGGTAAGTGGTGAACCACGGTTGACCTGAATTTGGCTAACAAGGTGGTTAATGTTTATCAAATTACATTATTTCGGTGTCAGCGCTCGCAGTGCACAGTGGATCAAATTTATATATAGCGTAAACATTTACGAGTGCGCGATTTTATTTATTATTTATTTAAACTTCATGTACAATACTGGTGTATGCGGCGGACTTAATGCATCAAGGTATTCTCTACCAGTCAACTTTAGGGTTATAAACTATACTATGGTAGTGGTGTACATTAAATAAAAATAAAATTTAGGAATCCTGACAAAAATTGCCTCAAAAGTAATATGTTATAAGTTAAATATAAGTAGTACCCCTATTTTTTGGTCGGGGTATTATGAAAGAGGATTGCCATAAATCATTATAACGTACTTAAAATACTCAATAATTATGATAAAATTCTGCGAATGAAATTCAAATAATCTTTTGAGGACAGTGATTTTGTTGGTGTTTATAAATCATGATCATATTTGGTTGGAATCATTCAATGTGAATAGCTGTGCCAGGCATTTTCTTGGTTTCTGGCTACGCCATTATAAAAATACATGTATGTAATGTATAATTTTATTTAATTAAACACAATTTCCTGTTTTACAATACAATTAATACAGTTACAAAAAATGTTAAGAATTTACTAAGTCAAAGTCATTTATTACAAAGTATTACTAATAACCGGATGAAGACGTGTGAGATTTCATTAGGAATAACAGCTGAGCCTGTGTCTCGCTGTGCTACGAGGAGAGCTACGGCGTAGCCGCGTAGCACACACGATGCTACGAGAAATCTCCACAAATCACAGCCTCTACAGTTTTAGCCCGCTGGCATCACCTAAAGTTATCTTATTAACTGAACGAGTTAGTTGCTATCACGGGCCCCTTATGTATGTTGTAATTTAACCAGGTGTTAGCAACTAACTCTGAGTTAAGTTTTAGGTGCAATTAGACCTTAGGAAAGTGTTTTGAATAATTATCGATAGTTATTTTTGATACATTTTATGAAGTTAAAAAGTTTCAGTTTTCAAAGTTCAGTAATATAACGTCTGGATGGCCTAGTTTACACCTTGTATTCACCATGAAAACACTCCACGTATTCATAGAAATAACGTTGATCATATATGTATGAAGCTCAACGGGGAAAAACACGAGGTCGACAGAGTGAAATGAAAAAATTCTGTACCTGTATGTAAAGTGTTAGTAGCGGATATAATAAATATTAAAAAGCAGCTTTCCCCGTGGTTTTGCTCATGCGAACTTCGTAAAAACCCTATTTGCGTATACTTTTATATTAATGTGATAAATCCTATTTAATATTTCATATTTGACCTTGTACTGAAGTTGTGATTTATGTACCTAAATTCACGATCAAATAAAGTTCTTTCATGTATGTGAGAAAAAGGTAAGCTTATTAGGTACCGACTATATTCTGATTTTTTGATGTTGTGTTAATACAGTTTATTACATGGTTATGTTTTTAAGTAACTGTAGTAGACGGATAGACTGATAAAGAGATGAAATAGACACCGTAAGGACATGGCACACTAAAATACTTACCTTTTTAGGGTTCTGTAGTTCAATTTAATCTGTCTCAGTTTGCAGTTTAGTGCAATACTTCTTTCATAAATGTCTTTTAAACACTCCATTTCCGGATTTCAAACTCAATCATTTAGTCCAGCCTTTTACCCAACTAGGTTGGGTACGGCTTCCAATCAAACCGAATGCAGCTTAATACCAGGTACGTCTGCCTCTGTGACCTCTACAACCCAGAAACTGGGTAACACGATACCCCTTGTCGAGACGTGTCAGATATTCTGGCTTCATCAAAGATCTGAAAGTGACAGCCGGTCCCAACGTATTAAATTGATTTCCAAGGCACGGAGGTGTCTCAATATGTCGCGGACAGACATCCATCCACATACCGACCTCGGCAATTATTGCTTAACCTTGAAGTTCGATCCGTGCCTTTGTTATTATTGAGCCACGAGCCTACTAGATTTTAAAAATAAAAACACAAATCACATCTCTATTCCCAATCACATGACGTAATCAAACACAGCATGATAGTATATTATGTAAGAAATGGTTCAATGTCACCCTTTATGGACTAAGGAGGAACCGTAAAAAGTAGCGTTTTGCAATATCGCAGGCGAGACCACTTTTATAGTGATCTACCCTTACCTTATTAAGTCAGCAACCGACCCTTTTTCCTCGGAGACCCTCGAAATGTTTATGAAAGTGAAAATGTCTTTAAATGCACCTGTTTACCCTTGTTACCGGAGATTTGTTAGAAATTGAATGTAAACTTGTAAACGCGAAGAAAAAGTGGTCAAGTGCGTCGGACTACGTACAGTAAACGGTTCCGTAGTCGAATTGATTAACCCATCCGCGAAATAGGGAAAATTTAAGTTCAAATGTTTTCTTACTTAAAAAAAAAATATATACAACTCGTGTTGTATGTGCTGTAAAATATAAAATAATGTCACAGGAAAACCACATAATCTTTGATTATAGAATCCAAGAACACATGCCTTAGCGCACTGAATTTGTTTTTTCATCACTCAGTTACATGTATTGCGATCTCCAATATATTTATTATTTTGTCATTTTACTACACCTTTGTTTTATAAGTCATCAAAGTCAAAGTCAAAGTCAAAACGTTTATTTCAATTAGGCCATTAAACGGCACTTTTGAACGTCATCGTTTACAGTTCAGTAAAATAATAATGTTACATTAATAAAGTGACTCTACTGTCCATTCGGAAAGGTAGATTCTTATGGAGAAGAACGGACAAGAAACTCCATAGTTACTCTTTTCAAATAATGATTTTACAAAATTTGGTATACAAAAATTAATTTAATATTATGTGAGGACGATGCACCCAGAGTATGCTACTTAAAGAACAAAGTATCACCAGCAGAGGTAAACTTATTAATTTCCTAAAGAAATTTAGGTAAATTGTACTCACATATTTACAAACATTGGAACCATTAATTAAACAGCAGTCTGTGAGTCAACAGAAAAATAAAAACACAAAAAAAGAAACAGTATATCTATAAAGTTAATACATTAATCAACCAGTTTGACCTTTACCCTTGACTGTCCTATGGAGCAGGACCAGCATGTTTCCATCATCATCATCACATCAGCTAAAAGATGTCTACTGCAGATGGATATAGGCCTCCCCCAAGTGTCGCCACAACAACCGATCCTGATTGTGCGTACCCGAGGGTCTGGGTCGACCCTCACCAGGTCATCGGCCCCGTCTTCCGGTACGCAGTTGCCACTCTAGAACTTTTCGTCCCCATCGACCATCTGTTCTGCGAGTAATGTGCCTTGCCCACTGCCACTTTAGTATGGCGATCCTTCGGGCTATGTCGGTAACCTTCGTTTTCTTGCAGATATTATCATTCCTGATTCGATCACGGTAGGAAACTCCGAGCCAAACCAAAGGGCAATGGCTTTGGTTTTATAAGTAGGTTCATAGAATACTCCACACTGGTATAGTGCCAATAGTTACCGACCGTGTAAAATGTCTACGCAAGATCAGGTCAGACGGATATTAAATGGCTCCGTGTTTGACATTTGACTACGGAACACCAAAAATAATTCCGTTTAATTGTACCCAAATTAATCGTGACCGTCGTTTTTATTCTGTTGACACTTTCTCTCGCAAAATTATTGTTCGATGTTTTGCGAACAATTTGTTTTAGTTGAGTTACTGGATTGTTAATGTTTTGTTTTGTTCTCGAAATGTTTTATCTATAGTTATGTTCATTGTCGAACAAAAACAAGTGTAGAAATTGTTTAATGGTACGGGAATTGGAAAGGTTTCAAAAAGGTTAGTTTCAGTTCTAATACTACGTGGTGGCAAAGTAATCCGCCTTTATGTGTGATTGATACAAAAGACGATTTCGGACTGATTTTCAATAGCAATTGGTTTTGCGACTATCAATACGTTTCCATGACCTTTGACAATTGAGAAATAACACACCTTTTATGACCATTAAGAAGTATTATTTTAAGAGCTTTGTGGTGAAACAAAGGTCTCGTAAAGACCGGAAAAAATAATACTACGTAGGTACGATAACTGGCTGGAAAAATCAGAACGACATTTTACCTACCCAAACGATGAGCAATATTGTAAAAAAAGGCGACGCTATTTCGGTATATGCACCAATCATTAAGTATATCTTATGTACCTATTCTATTTTATGCGAATATTCAAATAACGCCCTTAAAATTCAATTGTACTTATAAGTAGCTATATTCTGTTTTAATTTATTTAAAATTATTATACTAAAAATCAGCGGTTTCATAACAAGAAAAGTTCATGTACAATTGAGCTAGTATTTTCATTTAACTTTGCATAGTTACATAGGTAGGAACTCCGGAGACCCCAACCGGGTTAAGCATGGGTCGCTATGCCAAGACCGAGAGAATTCCGAGATAAAGTACGCGAGTAATAACATAACTTGCTGAGATACTCCGGATCTGAGATACTAGACAAATGTTATTAAATTCAAAATAATTTTGTCTCAGTTGAATTGAATCCATAATGCAACAGCCGTAACAGTACTCAAAACGTTTGGCGACATTCCCATTTCAATAAAATTCTCTCATATCTAATGCTACGTATCTTTATTTCAATTACATATAATAAAGTTAAGTGCCTTTAACATGTTCTACATCGTTTTACCTGTCTCCGACAATCGTGTAGTAATCGCAATAAAAAAATTCGCGACCTCCAAAGCTACACAACGTATTAGAATATATTATGCGCATGCGAACATACACATACCGTCAATTTATGGGCATGTAATATCGGGACAATTGCCATGAAGGAAACGACACTGAGGGAATGTTACTGCCACGTCTCTCTAATTTATTAGACGTAATATTCGGGCCCGACCGACGCCGGCTCTTGGAACTCTCACCTGTACCCACTCGCTCCACACACGGCTTTAAGAACATAATCTTTATTACCTCCTGTAGTACTCAGAGTTCCTTTATTTTACTCTCTGCCGCGGCCGTAATATATCCAGGATTACGTGGTCCTATGAAATATGCAGAATCTTTGAGCGGGACGAATGTGCAATGTTTCTTTAAACAGCGTGCGAGCATCAAATCACGTTGCGTTCTCATTTTTTTAAATTTTATTTTACACTCTGAATATGCAAAATTTCATGAGTATGTGCAGGCTGTGTCATCAGCTGTTGCTTGAATTATTGATTGTGACGCCCAGCGCAACACATTGCGAATGAATAATTAATACCGAGTTGTGGCTTCATTTCAAAATATAGTGTCGCTGTGGTTTGATCTTTTGCCTTAAACCGACCCGTGACGCGCTAGCAAAATGTTAAAATTTATTTCTATTTGAGTACAATTTAATGTTTTTTGTGACATGTTCATTAGCTGCATGACTGTGCATCAAAACTGGTTGGTCACGCAGGTTTTTCAAATTGCTTTCCTTTGTCATCGAAATTGTTCGGCGTGCCTTCTGAGGACAATCTATTCATTGTTGTTGGATCAACCGAAAGCCCCCATTCTTCGATTTTTATAAGAAAACGCTGCTGAAACGTTAATAAAAATTTAATTTGCAATCGTATGGGAACTACTGTAATAAATCTTTTCCGCAATAAAAGTAACTTAATGGAAAGTTTTAATGGATGTTTATGTTGACAATACAAATTAAATGGATGAGGTTGTTCTGTACACTTCATTAACGTTAGTAAAATATGGACGAGTGAGGTGGGACGATACGTCAGCGCTAATGAGGTCTGCTTAATAAAGTTGGGCGGATGAAACAAGCAATCTGTCCGCTCATTACTGTTACTTGTAACTTTAAAGGCTTTTCCGATGAGTTCGCTTTTTCCGAACTTTACCGAACTGCCAAAGTCCTGTTTGGAGTTCGTCTGTTGGCTTTGATTCTTAATCCCGTTCTTACGTTCTATTTATAGTTGTTTACTTAGCTAAACTTTGTTAAAATCCCTATTAGGCTAACGTTATAGACAATGAACGTTATTGTTACGTGTTTGTCAGTAGCACAGATTAGGGCGAGATTTTTGATTCGTAGTAGTTAACTCAACCCATCAAAATTTTTTTCACGGTTTGTTGAGTCACCTAACTACGGATACAGAAACTCACATAAGGCTTAGCCCCATATCTGTTATCACAAATCTGGGGAGTCACAGATGTTCTTTAGTCCTAACAAAACTTAAGTATGAACAGTTGGTTGTACGTCAAATGTCAGCTCCGCTCCAAACTGGACCAGTCAATGTCTTTTTTTTTTTGGGACAAGCCTGCCACACATTTCCAACCACTGCGACTCCTGAAAGCCAGAATCAACAGTCCGACCGGGCGACGACCAGAAAAAACGACGAGTCAGTGGAGCTCGACGAGTCCATAGAAATGATTTAACTGTCTAGAATCCCGCAACGAAATTAATCAGAAAGGCAAAGCCAATGTCCTATCTATTCTCCGTGCCTCCCACGTCCAAGGATCTATCTCTAGAGTCACGTCCACCAAAGATAGCACCGATGCACTTGTGTCTAATCCGAACAACTTGCTCTTTAGTTGGGCTAAGCTTTTATTTATATAGAGACGTTCTGGCTTATAACGTTGCCTTTTCTGCGAGAGTTCAAAGAAGCAGTCTAGTTACGTTTTTAAGATGTTTTTGTTTTTATACGGGTTCGTTCTCAAAGAGTACTAGTGTTGTGTATGGTGTAGATTTAGTCGGAAATAAATTACTCCGTTTATTGTTCACTTTAAAGTATCAAGTTTATGAGGCCAAGTGTTTTCGTGCAGTGTACGAATAATTTACCTAAACACCGTGATTGGTGTACAATACAGAATGAAGCATTATGGTTCTTACTCATACTTTCGTGTCCATTAAGTAATAAAAAAGCGTATAAACGTAGCTATTCCATATACAGGTTTATACTGCAGGTTGCGTTTATACTACTGTTGGTTGATTTTTTCGAAAGAGACATCGCAGCCCTGGAACGCTAAGGGCATTTGGAGGAACACGGAGGGGTTTTAGTCAGTAAGAGTCTGACACTCCCTTCCACTCTGTCCAGAGCGGAAGGAGTCATTTGATGATTTCTCATTCTACTGGAACAAAAAAATAAAATAACATCATCACAAAAAAAAATCTTAAAACTAAAAAAAATAAGTTTACTGCGAAATGGAACGGCTCACTTTTACGGAAAAAATACAGATTTAATCATTGAGGTCAATGGTTACATTAGCAATTCTAGGGAACGTCCAAAATATCAGTTAACTTTTCCTTGTAATGTCTTTGTTGGTCTCGTGCCAACCAATCGAATGAAGGCTTTACTAAGCCAGATTGGACTTTTAAAAGTTTTAAACTTCTTGTACTAATTCCCGTTTAGTTTTGGTTTAATTCGGTTGGAACGTCTTAATGCTGTATTTTTATTTGACTGCTGTAGAGTTGACTTTAGTTTAATAATAGTGTGACTCTCATTTTAGTTGTAACAACAAAGATGTTTGTGACCGAGCTATAAGAAATAAAATAAAGTAGCTTTTTATTCTACTACCACATCTAACAATTAGTAAACACATTTTTCATTCATTATTTATTACATCATGCACAACACTAATATTTGTGTATTTTTGATACTATTTATTTATTACATATATTGATTTTACTTATTTACATATTTATATAAGAAAATATAATTGTAATATATTTTAACCTTCAAGCGGTCGCGCGGCGTCGAATCGACCGCACATGATACATTTTCATTCATAATATCAAGATTTCTAGTCACAAGTATTTCTCGTTTCTAGTAGCCTGTCATTAGTTCAATACGCATAAAAACTACTGCACTCCCTCCTTCTCCGAGCCTCCAGAAGGGAACAGAATGCATATGTTTAAGTAGCGGCGTAGGCGTCGAAACGACTACACGCGCCTGGTTGTAATTTTTACCTTGACGACACGACTATTTCTGAAGTAATCTAGACTAGAGTTGATAATAAACAACGATACCAATTATTAGATCGTAAAAATAGCTAGTAAAAATTAAAAACATCTAAGTAAAACAACAAAACTCTCGAAGGAGAGACCTTTTTGGTTGGGCGTGCATAATATGTTAGTGTTGTCCTTTATTCAAAGAAAATGGTGTATTTTATTATTTTGTTTTAAAATTAAAACAATTTGGTTCCTAGCTCAAAAATAGATAATTTCAGAATAAAAATAACAAATGAGTTTCAATTAATCGGTGTTCTAAATCCCTGAAATCTTCCGTAGGTCTTTTCGGTTACGCGTACCGCTGCCGTTTCCAATAACCACGCGCCCGCTTGAGGGTTAAATTAATATTGTTTAATAATAATTATTGCTTTGATTTAATTTTTATTATTAATTATATGTTATAATTTAAGTGAATCACACGTGACAGAGTTTCATTACTTTTACTTATCTTTATTAAGGATAGAAAAAAAGTAGTAAGTAGTTTTGATTTTAAATATTAAGAAAATTAAAAATATTAATTACCTTAGGAATATGGGATTATTTCATTTTTATCACAAAGTTCAAGAACGACTAGTCAGATCAAAATTGCAAGTTTATTAATTTCTAGCACTAGTACCTAAGTGTCAATTAAAATAAACAAAGGAAAAAAAGATAATTTGACAATAATTTATGAGACGCGATGAGTACAATATATAACATTGAAAAACAGTGTATATTTTTAAAGAAACAGTATATGCGCCGAAAAGGTCCATTTCAGCAATAATGCCAGATAGATGCTATCTGACACTGACTTAAAACCAGCTTTTTTTTTTTCCTTAGCCTATTGTGTCCCACTGCTGGGCAAAGGCCTCCCCCATATCCTTCCAGACATTCTTTTCTTGCGCCACCTCGAACCAGCCTTCGCGGTGTGCATCCAAGTCATCTCGCCACCGCTTTCTGGGCCGGCCTCGGCGACGCCGTCCATCCTCTGGCACCCATTGCGTGGAGACTTTTGCCCAGCGGTCACTATGCACGCGGCTGGTGTGATCCGCCTAGTACCATTTCAGCCTTGCAGCTTTTTTGCCCACGTCAGTGATATCGGTTTTGGAGCGCAGCGTGGTGTTCCGTACTCTATCAATTCTTTTTAAACCTAAAATACTGCGCTCCATTGCCCTTTGACATACCCCAAGGCGGAACTTTTGCGACTCGGTGAGTCACCAGGTCTAAGCACCATAGGTTAGGCCGGGCAGAATACACATGTCGATGAGCTTACCAAAACCAGATTAAACCCGACTTTATTAAAATAACAACAGTACTTACAACAAAATCCATTCAAACGTCAAATTACGTAACTATGACGTAACGTAAAACTTGGAAGTCATGGCAGCTAACTTGCCATTCCTCAGTTTCCTCTGCTAAGCCTTCGTAATAACATAAGTGCATCCACTCCGTCGGAGTATGCATGAAGTTAGGGAATTTCAAAGCCACTGAAACTTCGTCGTCAGAATAATGGCGTGCGTATCTTGGAATGCAGCTTTAATTGATTACATGGAGGACGGGAGGGTGCAAGATCCTTTGAGAGGGCTTTGCGTGTATGAAGAGTTTGTTGATTTGTTTGGAAATAAGAAGTAAAGGTAGATGTTTTTATACAATTTAGGAAATTAACAGGATGTTGAATGTTTAAAAAATTAAGGCACGCAAACACTAAAATGATATATACCCCCACAAAAAAAAAAAAAAAAAAATTGTTGCTTTTTATTTTGAATTTATTGAACAACAATAACTCAAGTAAAAAAAATGAGCCAGTGACTAAGCTCGGTAACTTGCAGAATGTAGACATTGCTCAGGGGACTGCATATGTACCTAAATATTATCTCTGAAGAAGGCTTTTGACATGCACGAATAAACCGAGAAGATGATTGATCCTTACATAATAATATGTTCAAAGTAATATTATGAGTACCTAAAGCCACTTACCCTTGTTTGTTTGCGTCAATGTGTATATCACATCACACTTCACACTTATATTATAAAGGCGAAAGTTTGTGAGTGTGTGTGTATGTTTGTTACTTCTTCACGTGCAAACGGCTGGACCGATTTAGATGAAATTTGGAATCAAACAGTGTCTGTTTGAGTCCCGGGAAAGGACACAGGATAGTTTTTATCCTGGGAGTATGTTCCCTTGGGATAATTTTTGACATTCACGCGAGCGGAGCCGCGGGTGGTAGCTAGTGATGAATAAACAAGAATATTACTTATTTATGGACCTTTTCTTGAATTAATAAAATAAAAAGTTACAGGAATTTAAGAAGTTTATTTAACATCAAGTTGTTTGCTAATCCTTTTGGCTCAAACAGGAAGTGGGAAAACGATTTAATCCTCGCTTTATAGAGCCCTTTTCAATTTAATCTCTTGTCAAATCTCTGTCTAACTATTTTGGTCAAGTAATTACAACTGCTAACATAGGGTGTGACAGCGGATTTACTTTTTAGAGGCTTCAAGTATCGTGGTTATTTTACCTTTGGTTTGATATTAAGTCAATTAAACTACATAATATTAAAATAGGCTTTTTGTTTTATTGTTGACAGTAGTTAGGTTAAGAAAGTGACTAGATTACAAAAATAATATAAAGCTACACTATAGCCGAGTTTACTTTTATCATTATTAATGTGGTTTGATATTTTCTTTTTAATTACTCTGCCTGAATTATTAGTTACTAGCTGTCGCCCGCGGCTCCGCCCGCGTTAATTTCGAACATTATCCTAAGGGAACATACTCCCAAGATAAAAAGTATTCTATGTGTTATTCCAGACTATAATCTACCTCTGTGCCAAATTTCATCAAGATCAGTTCTGACGTGATTGAGTAACAGACATTTATCCATCCATCAAAACATCCTTTCTTTCTAACCAACTAATTTTGCTAACTATTAAATATATAGTTTGCAAAATTAATACTACTGAAAAATATTTAAATGACTCATTGATTCTCATCGTTAATTAAAATTAGTTTTGTGGCCAAAAACTCGTTTTAAAGTAAAAATAGTTTTTTTTTTAAATGAATTGAAGGACTTTGCAACTGAATTTTTCAATAATTGTTTAAGTTAAAATTAAATATTGTGTATTTTCTGATTAAAAAATGCTGATCTTCAGTTATTTTGTACAGAACTGTATCTTCTTTAGTAAAATATACAATATAAATCATATTTCAATAAATATTTAATGTTTTTGTTTGGAAAGTTCGTTAGTGAACAACGGTTGCACCGATTAAGTTATTTTGAAAATAGGTGCAACAATTACAAAACAATAGAACACACAAAAGTACAATCTTTAAATATAAAAAAAAAATCAGTTACTGACTGACTGAGTGACTGTCAGTAAGTCACTAACACATCAACAACGCACAGCCGAAACTACTGGTCGTAGAAAGCTGAAATTTGGGAAGTAGCTTCCCTACACTCTGTAGGAGAGCAATAATAGAGAATTTCCCGAAATTCGTACGGGATCGGGAAAATACGGGATCGGGGATTTGTGATTATCATATACAAAAAAAATATCCAAATCCGACTGGTTCCAGAGATTAGCGCGTTCAAACAAACAAAATCTTCAGCCTTATTATATTAGTATAGATCTCCACAAGCTTGTAAAATAATAGGTACATTACAATTCCCAAATCACAACAACAGCCCAAAACTAGAACATAATTCCGAACTAGGAAGTGCTTTTCTATGAAGCGTTTGACATAGAATGCTTTGATTGCAACAATAATAGCGATGTCAGAGCTAAAATGTGATTGATGCAGTCGATGCTATTCCCGGCTCTCCAGCTGCGTTTCAGTCGCCATGAGAGCATTAGGTAGGTACGTAAGTGTGTTAGTCGGTGCATTTTAATGCTCTCGACGACCGAGGTTTAGGTATGTGAGTACATGTTTCGATATCGACTCGACGTTCTGTTTTCACTAATATTAAGCGACACCCAAAAAAAAACAACGGGTTGCACTCCGGGAGTGCAGGCAGAAGTGAAAACTTAAACATTAACGTTGTGCATTTTTGATATTTTGGAATGGTTAGGGAATAATTTCGCACGAATTGCTTTAATTTTATCAAAATAAAAGTACTATCATTTATGTGGTAAAATACAATATTCATTTATTGCGCACAATATCGTGCGTCAAATTCACATATCGTACACAAACATGTCAATTTATATTACATTAAAATTTTAACACTTAAGAACTTACGAATTTACGATCAGGTGACGTGTCCTAACGCGAGTTTAACATTTTTTACCCATCCCAAAAAGTGCAACACACCGCTAAAGAAGTTTTCACTTCAAAAAAAACAAAGCAAGATTTTGAACTCATGGTTCATCAATGACCTGGTGACGGCCGCGGGAATTCACTGGATGGGAGACGTACAGGACCGGTTGACATGGCAACACTTGGGGGAGATCTATGTCCAGCAGTGGACTACTTTTCCGGCTGAAATTATGAAAATTAACAATGTTAAAATCATGAGAGGTGCTCGTGGCTAAATAATAACAGCCGCACGGGTCGACCTTCAAGGTTAAGAAATACTTGCCGAGGTCGGTTCGTAGATGGGTGACCATCTTAACATACCAACTTTCTCCGTGCCTGGGCACGTTAAGCCGTTGGTCCCGGCTGTTATTTGTAGATCTTTGGCAGTCGTTACGAATTTTCGGAAGCCAGAAAATCTGACTCCAGTCTTGCCAAGAAGTACCGTGTTACCCAGATACTGGATTGTTCAGATATCAGATAAGTATTCGCTCTGCGTAAAATACTGGTATTCAGCTGAATCTGGATTGACTCGAAGACGACCCCATGACTTGGGAAATGACAGCTAGGCAGATGACGAACAATGTTAAAATCTGTCATCATATGTTTTTTGTGACATATTATCATTCAAATACAGAAACACTGACCTTGTCACCAAAATCCTATCAACACATTTATCCATGTTACTCATCTCGGTATCCTTCGGGAGATATCGACATACTTCGGGAGATATCGGTAACGACACCTCCTTATTTGTCCGATACCGAGGACACACACTGTTTGATCACGGTCCTGGTAATCGAATAGTCTCCACTAGACGACATGGGCAGACGCTTTTGCCGCAGAATAGTATCTTCGCAGAAGGTCAATACAGCGAGCGAAAACAGGCGCACACACATATAGACGCGATCGGCAAAACGATAGCGTCAAATAACTTTAAAGCTCTGCTGTGACATCTTAAAACTTATGATACCGATGTGGGAAGGATCTGTACAACACGCTTAGCCTATCCCTTTTTAAACACGGTGTAATTGAAATATGCTAGTATTTTTGGTCTCGTTTTATCCTCCCAACCTACAATAAATAAAATACCTCCATACCGATTTTCCATCACGGCAGCCAGTTTCAACGGAGATTAGCCAAGTATGTAGGAGAAATTATAGTGCACAAGTGTATGCACAAACACAGGTGCACTCAGTATTCCTTTACTTCCATAGTCCTACTCGACCGGAGCAAGATCAGGCATAGGACTTATTGATTAACGTGCTTTCCGAACCAAAGACGTGTCACTAACTCACCACCTTCTAAACTTCTGGATGCTACTAAGAAAATTTTATTGGAAAAACCCAATAACCCTTTCGCGAGATCAACGACGCAGTTAGTCTTCACCTAATCGAATGCTTGTCGTGCAATCGCTGTACGTGAAGCGTCTAGTTTTCGCTCGTTATACGCACTGAACCTTCTGTCCTACCTATGTTATGTTCCTGTGTCTGCAGGTATGTTTAAACTATCGAGAGGTCGAGGGAACTTCTCTGTAAAGATTATCTTTATAGGGATCGAGCCCCTTCAACCTTTAAAATAATTGCATTGTAGATCTATTGTAGAAATGTCCACTGTCTGTTAGTTTCTAATTTATTGGAATACGATATTATCCTTTATCCATTTCATTCTTGGAACTAATAGTGAAATACTACCCTCTATTGATTACAAAAATAAGAAGCTAGAATTATACTGTAACTTTTGTAGTTACTAATATTTTAAATGCGAAAGTAACCCTGTATGTCCCGTGTGTCCCCTCTATGAGGAGTGGCTAAAGAGGAGCCACGGCGTCCTCATCTTCCGCCTGACGCAGGTATTCACAAGACACGTTCTGGGAGGATCGCCCGGAGGACATGGTCGAGCATATGGTGGGAGCATATGGTTGAGCTGAATGGTGCTGATGCACGCGTCATGTTCGTGAACGGGCGCCGTCAGTGGAGACTGGACATCCCTTGGTTGCCACTGCCTCATTTTAATATTTCATACTATAAATTGTTTTTTTTCTTTCTTTACATTGTTTTCTGAAGCAACAAGGTTTATGTAACCAGGATTTTTGTAAACATAAAATGATTTAAAAGAGTGTCCGTGGAGTTTCTTGCACGTTCTTCTCCATAGAGATCTACGCTTTCGAACGTGCAAATAGCTTCATGTTTTTGACGGACTGACTTTGACAATTCAAAAGTACCTGATAATGGTTTATTTGAAATAAATGCTTTGACTTTGACTTTTGTCAGCCTTGCTTAGGACGAGCACTACCGTGTCCTCGTCGACGCGATCGGCGGCGGCGTCCAATCTGCTTCCGGCCCTGGTCCAATCCATGGTCTGGAACGAGGAGTCATGGGAAGCAGTCAAGAGGAGGCGTGTCGCGTGTGGGAGAGACAAACCTCACGCCCCAGCTGCCGCAACAGATGGAGACGCCCCGGGTGTTGGCAGTCGCAGGGCGATTCCGGCCGCCAAAGCCGCGGGCCTGCGGATGGCGAGCACTGGGTAGCTCGCCGTCCGATAGGAACCAGGCCCGGATCGACGGCGCGTTCTCAAAGTAGCCGGGGCCCTCTAGGGCCAGCGCCTGTCAAGGTAGCGGAATTTGTTAAAAAGTGTAACCGCGACCCTGGAACGCAAAAGGGCATTTGGATGAACACGGATCGGTTTTAGTCAGTAAGAGTCTGACACTCCTTTCGCTCCGCCCAGAGCGGAAGGAGTCATTTGATGATTTTCCATCCATCAGTGCAAAAAAAAAAGTCTAGCTGAATGGATTTGGATGAAACGTGGCACACGATTAGACCACGTCCTTGAGTAGGACATAGGAATCCAGGATACGTTTATCCGAGATTATGTTTCTTGTAATCATAGAAACACTGTTTAATCCCTTCATTCGTTTTTTCTTTGGGAAAATTTCCAACTCGCCGTAACTCAATCGTGTTCAAGAACTTTCAATGTTCAGTATTCCTCAACAATAAAATGATAGGTACTAGCCGATTTTAAACGCGGTTTACATGTGCTAATCACGTTCCAATTTCAAATCCACCCTGATTTCAGACAAAACACAAACAAACAATTGACTTGGAACTATTTAATTCGAGTTCGACTAACCGAATTCTCGCACAAAATAGTCAACCGAGCTTCGCTTGTTAACGAAACTAAACGCCAAATGACAAGCGATTTATAATTCACAGCAAGTCCTACCTTCGCAAGATCTTGTATGTACAGATTAGGGTAATGAGATTACCTATTCAATCCTCCATTCATTCAATTTACATTCATTGAATCGTACAGAACAGAACATAGGGATTAGTGGCAGCGAGTTATTTATAGACTGAATAACTGAACGATTTTGGCGCTGCGTTTGTGATTGTATATTATCATCAGTTATATTTAGATAAGACTAAACAAAGTGTTGGTAAAAATTCATTATTGTAGGTCAATAGCAAGTAGCTTATAGATTTTGCGAGTCTCGAATGTTTGCGAAACTTTGATACGTCCGTCCGACTCAGACTTTGACTGGTTTTACCGTATTTACGATAGAGCTATAGAAACCGATAGTGAAAGCGCTTTAAATATATTTTTTTAAAGTTTTTATTCATACCTAGCAACCAAAGCACATTCTAAGAAAATGAAAATTTTAAGTGCGTACCTATTCTTTCACAACACCAAAGATACAGCTCTCTGACAAACGGACTGACGGAGTATTAGATTTCCATATTTCACCCTACATGTACAGAACCCTAGAATGCATCTACCTAAGCATTGATCATATACATACATATGTCAATAGCTCATTGGGCTTGCTGCCGAAATTAAGGTCATGAAATTGATCCAATATTGCGTCTATTTTTTTTTAAATAAGGAATCCATACAAACAGTGTTGGGTATTCCTGTGCTAAGTGATTCGTCCGCCAATCAAATTATTGGCTTATTCGGGTTTAGGCCAATTGCATTGTGTAATTAGGCCTAGCCAATCAATCATGGATTATAATTGGCTTATGAATTTCTTATCACGCTAACTAGCTTCGCAAGAATAGAATCTAGCTGCCAATATTTTCTGATTGGCAGATTTCTAAATCAAATATCGTTTTCGATCTAAAATCCGCTAATCATATCATCTAATTGTATCGTTAGATGCTGCTTATTTTTGAAAACTTATTTCTTAATTAACATTGAAATAGTTGTCATATCAGCCAATTGCCGTCCACTGCTGAACGTAAGCCTCCCCCAAAGATCGCCAACCATCCCGGTCCTGAGCGGTCCGCATCCATCCGCTGCCAGCCACCTTCTTCAAATCATCGATCCATCGTGCCGCAGGGCGTCCCGCACTACGTGTGCCCATACGCGGTCTCCACTCTACCACATGTCTGCTCCATCGACCGTCTGTCCGTCTACAGACATGGCCGGCCCACTTCCACTTCAGCATGCTCATTCTACGCGCAATGTCGGTGACTTTAGTTCTCTGGCGAATGACTTCGTTGCGAATTCTATCCACCAGAGAAATCCCGAGCATTGCTCTCTCCATTGCACGCTGAGCAACCTTGAATTTGTGGACCAGGCCTATGGTGAGTGTCCACGTTTCGGCTCCGTAAGTCATTACGGGAACGACGCACCGGTGAAAGACCCTGGTCTTAAGGGATTGTGGGATCGACGATTCAAAGATACCACGTAGCTTCCCGAAGGCCGCCCAGCCCAAGCGTATTCTTCTGGTCGCTTCCTTCTCAAAGTTGCGCCGCCCCAGTTGTATAATTTGGTCTAGATATATGTATTCTTGCACAACCTCGAGGGTAGCGCCATTTACGATTACAAGTCTCGGGGGGACATGACCATTGTACATAACTTTGGTTTTGTCCAGATTCATCCCGAGACCCACCCGCCTTGAAATAGTTGTATTCTTTATCAAAACTATATTTTCGAATCTGCTTATCTAATTATGTTTTTTTTTTGTAAATAAGAGGAAAAGAGATGAACTTGACTAAAAATGCTTATTGTTGGTTGCGATACTAAGTGGATAAGGATGTGTAGCAGATTCCTTTCGAATTCATTAATTAAAATGTGAGATATGTATGTTTAGATGTTCGTAAATAAATCACTCCTGTCTGAACGGATTTGGATGAAATATGGAACAA
Source organism: Mamestra configurata (assembly GCA_002192655.3). Lineage (NCBI taxonomy): Eukaryota > Metazoa > Arthropoda > Insecta > Lepidoptera > Noctuidae > Mamestra > Mamestra configurata. The sequence goes on along the minus strand of NDFZ01005083.1, from coordinate 249,785 downwards.
GCTTAGACTATAGCCTGGATTAGGACATTGAAACTTTTATCAGAATAAATATTTATCTGAATATCCCTAAGGAATAAATCTCAACATTCTCTCGAGCAAAACCCTGGCAAAAGCTAGTGTCATATTAATTGAGCATCGCTTACTTATTGGGGCGAAAACCCACTAATTACATTTGACCAGCAATCCAGTTCGAATTATATTTCCTACCTGTATTTAGTCCGTGTGTTTGCCAATCGCTAAACCAAAATCTTGCAAAGGCACGTCAAAAGCTCTTTGAAACCTTCGAATTGACATGGTGTATCTTTAGGCTAAGGGGCAGTACTCATATTTTAAGTAGCGTCGCAGTCGCTAACTGCAAACTGTCAATAATTTCTCTAATTTCACAAGTTATTGCCGCTGAGATGATATTGCGACTTCAATTTGAACGATTTTAATGTACGAGAATTGGCCAATTAAGTTAAAGATTTCAGGTTCGAGACCTGCTAGCCTAACTGACTGTTGACTGCTGAATGGTGTAGCGGCATCAACACTGCCACAAAAAAAGCTAACACAGCGAAATCTAAACCGCAAAAAAAGTAACGCAGCGACATCTGTACCGCCAGCAACGAACTACGTCAAAGAAATCCTGCTTTGCGGTATCAGAGTTTTACGTGTGTTTTGAACATTATACGTATAACAGTCCGAATATCAACTATCGGGCAGTTGCCCACCAGCCACAACAACCGTCTGGTCGGAGGATCTCCCCTTCAATGGAGGCTTGCGGGACTTCACGCTCTACACCTCTATAATGGCTCGGGCCCGCATGTTAGAACGTCACTCATTCACTCGTCTCGTTGTATTGCTTGTAAACATTTTTGCTTATTTAACCTTCTCCGAAAACCACAGATTTTATTGACTCCACAGGTTTTTGAAATGACCAGAGTTTAGGCTTTCAGTGACCCGCAGTTTTCCTTGTCATTAAAAAAATAGATGCTAAATAACGTGATTGAAGCGGAACTTCACAATTTGTGGCAATAAAAGGGATAGCGTGAAAGCAGGAAGGAGTTGTCTTTCTTCTCTCTCATGTCACGAAACGTGCGTGAAGCAACCTTGGAATATTAATCTCCATCCATGTCTCATCCAATTGAAACATCTAATCGCCGCCTACGAATGTGCAAAAGTGCGAGTTTTGCAAAATGTGCCTATTGTCTTTCTTACTTTATCTCATAAATTGACTGACTGATAAAAGTGTAATAAGGCACTGTCGAAATTGAACTGTCATTACAATCAATGTTATTTTGACTATTCAACGAGCGCATGAATTTTTAAAACATTAACAGGATTGGATTTGAAATATTTCAAAATCCTTCAGATTGTAAGATTGGCAACTACGGTAAGGCCCCTCTTTGGCGGTAAGGCCCCTCTTTGGGGAGTGGCTGGAGAGGCGCCACGGCGTCCTCACCTTCCGCCTGATGCAGGTATTGACCGGACACGGCTGTTTCGGGAGGTACCTGTTTCGGATTAAGCGGGAGGACACGCCCGGGTGTCAGCACTGTGAGGATCGCCCGGAGGACACGGTGGAGCATACGGTGGAGGTCTGCCCAGCTTGGGCTGAGCACCGCCGTGTCCTCGTCGAGGCGATCGGCGGCGGCAACCTCTCGCGTCCGGCCCTGGTTGAATCCATGGTCCGGAGCGAGGAGGCTTGGGAAGCGGTCACCTCCTTCTGCGAAGCAGTAATGCTAGCGAAGGAGGAGGCGGGCCGCGCGAGGGAAAGGCAAGGCCTTCGCCCCAACCGCCGCTACAGGAGAAGACGCCCCGGGCGTCGGGAGTCGCAGGGCGATCCCCGGCCACCGTAGGCGCGGGCCTGCGGACGGCGAGCGTTGGGTGGCTCGCTGTCCGATCACCACCAGGCCCGGGTCGATGGCGCGTTGTGTTTCACGCGCGCCTCAAAGAGATGTCAGCATAGAAGACGGGGCCAGAACCTGCCAGGGTTGCGGAATTTGTTCGAAAGAGTCACCGCGGCCCTGGAACGCAAAGGGCTTTAGAAGAAACACGGATGGGTCAATAAGAGTCTGACACGCATTTTCATCTATTTTGTTAATTTATATGTTACAATTTGAGCGCGTGGCCTAATTGTGTTGTGATATGCATGTTTGTTTACCAGATCGGATCTATTCAGATGAACTGAATTCATTTGTTTTGCATATAACAATTAAATGAAGTTTGCTAACAATTTGCATAAACAATCAGGTGCGACGCGACAGTACGACACCGCTGCGACTATGCTTTTTCATAGAAATGGTTCTATCTGTAGAGTTATTTATGTTCTATAAATAACTCTATAAATAACTCTAGATAGGTTTCTATAAAAATCTTTTGCAGCATCGTTTTGTTTAGCAACGTCATAAAACCGTAATTAAAACCACTTTACAACCATTAACACTATGAACAAGCCCCTACATTTTATACACGTTTTATCACGTGCAAATTACGTGACCCATCAAAATATACAAACGCGTCATTATTACAACGTAGAAACGTGGGAGCCTTAAAACAGGATTCTGATTAGTGACTGTAGCAAAATAGTTTATTTCTTCAGAAACCAATTCGTATTATGACCTTCAATTGTGGTTTTCAAATTGTTTACACTCCTGTGCAAAATAATTTCGTCTTGAGTACACATCCAATTGGCGTGAGCATTAACTCAGCTACAGTAACTGAGATGATACTGAGAAAATAGAAAACGTTAGGTATTGTACTACGTTTCTCTCTGGCTTTAGTCATGAATATTCATTCCGGGATATCGTCGAGGGACGTTCCGTCTTTGGGAAGAAGATTAATCCATAATTTTAGTTCTGCTAAACTAAAGGTTGTCGTTATCAAACCTGACAATTGTTTAAGCTTTCTAACTTATTAGGCCCTAATAAAATAAGCCGGTATTACCAGCGCTGTACCTGGATTGTGTAAATGAAATGGCTTGTAAGGATAAATGTTACTTATCTGCTAATAGGTAGGTAGGTTAAACATAACTTTTTTTTGTCAAGTTAAACTAGAACTAGACCGGTGTGTCCTAGCTGACGACTCAGAGGAGAAACTCCAAAATAATCTCAAAGCTCAAAGTCTCTTACATATTATTAAATACAAATAATGTAATCGTCAACACAAATAAGAACCATTTAGGTCTGTGGAGGTAAATATAAAGATGACGACAAATAAAGATTTTTGAGAGTAGAAGACATTCTACGCCGACCCCAAAAAAAAGGAATAAGAAAGAAAATATGACATTCCATGGGCCATAATTATTGTCAAAAGTTTTGTAGCGGTATCAATACCGTTACATGAAAAACTAAGAAGCGAAATTTGTACGGCACCAAAAAGGACCACAAAGCCATCTATCCTGTCAGCAACGAACTACCAACAAAATCCTGCATTGCGCAAGCAAAAATCTCCATGCGATTTGAACATACAGTCCGAATATCAACTATCGGACAGTTGCCCACTGGAAACAACAACCGCCTGGTCGGAGGATCCTCCCTTTTCAATGGAGGTGTGCGGGACTTTTCTCTCTGTTCCGTATACCTCTACAGTTTAGTCTAAAGTCTAATGAGTATTGCTTCCGAAATATCAGATGGTAAATCCCAAACGTTATCCAGAGCCCGAAGATAGTTAAGTATGCCAACAGCGGTATATACATGATACATTTACGGAATAACGTAGCATTAATGCTACATCCTTGTTTCACGCAAAGCACCTTAATGATTGACCTATGACGTACAAGATACATCATGTGTTAATGGGCAGCTATCGATACACTGGTAGAAGACCATTGTTTCTCGGATCGCATTGTACCTAGATTATTATTGCTGTGGTTGAGATAATATACCGTGACCAAATGGTCGATAGTAGCAGCTTAAAGACGTCTGGTGCATCCCATTTATATTACCAGATAATAGCCGATGAAACGAACGATCTCAGGACATTGGAAAGCAATAAAATGGTCGAACGATGGAAGAGATAGTTTTCAAGAAAAAGTTCAATCCTCTGCAGATAATGTCAGGTATTTTTATCAGATTTTGTTTTGTTATATTTATTTTTCTGGAATCGTAAATTAAACCAAACGAATACAACGTAACATCTGCAAATAATTCCTTCCGTATTTCCATCTGAAAGAGCGTCGCTAAGAATCGGAAGCGCGAAACGGAATAATTCCATTAGACAGAAAAAATGGGACAACTTTTTATTTCAGTAATTTAATTAAAAAGATTGGTTACATTCGCGAGAGCCGACAACACGGAATGTTCGGTTATTGTAGGAGAATTCTTTGTAATTCGGCGGGGCGTGCAGGAAGAGCTCGGGAAATCTCGGCAAGAGCCCCGGAAAATCTCGGTACCAACAAATTCGTCCGCCAACGAACATTCTGTTGTCTCACGACCAATTGCGCCGCTTTTTATGAGCCTCCGCTATTGTTCAGCGAACATTTAAAAAAATATCTCCATGATTTCCTGGACCGAAAGGAAAAATTGCGCGCCAGCTGCTTAACGTGTCACGAAATTTTAATGGAAAATGTTGTTTTAAAAATAATATTGTTGCAATTGAAAATGCGTTTTGTTGACGTGGTTAGGGAGCCTTTCTGAAAAGGCTTAAAAAAAGGCTTTCTGAAAAGAATATCTTTTAATGACTTGATATGAAAGAGGCAAATATGATGTTATAAAACTGTCCTCTACAAACGGAAATATTATACAAAGAACGTCCAAAAACCGTCATTAAACACCAGTTTACAACCACAACACTTTGAACAAGCCCCTACATTTTATATTGCAAATTACATGAACCATCAAAATTATAAACGTGTCATTATCACAGCGTAAAATGCGTACTTAATTGTTACGGTTGCCGTACTTCAGCAACCACAGTAAAGCCATAAACACACGGTTAAAAGCCAGTAATCGTGTACTGAGCGGAAAGGCTCTCTTGTTGATAATTTATACCGAAGTAACGATCCTGAGAATCGAATCGAATGCCACCCGCTAGTGGATACATACCGATGCTTTATTCGATGTCCGTAAATAATTCGAACGGATTTTGTTTACTGCACGCTGAGACGAATAATAAACAAAAAACTTTTGTTCTACCCACGTTTTTTATTGAAATACTTGGAAAGCTGATGTGTTCAAAAATGGCCGGAGGCGTTTTAATCACTGAATTTCTTTTTATAATTAATTGCAACAGATTTTTTATTCCAAAGCGTTTTTGTATTTTTAGTATGAAACTCATTGGAGTATTTTTTCCTGTTTCCTGCTTCTTCCAAGAGGACACTGATTTCTATTTGCTGCTTCTGTTGACTTTTATTTTTCTTCAATATTTTCTTGAAATTCCAAGACTGAACACAAATTCCTGAAACTATGCTGTTCGTCTGGGCTGCAGCTGAAAATCAACGTCAGGTGGTATACCTTGTGTTGCCATCTGGTATTATGCTGAGCTGAGGCCCTTTAGGCATTATTGGTTTTCATTATTTATTTAGCTTAATTTTAAGGTGTTTCTGTTTTTATAATGCCAATAAACACAATTTTTTTCCTTTCTTTACTTTACCATTGAATGTTGGCTTTCAGGAGATAAAGTAAGAAATTTTCACAATACCTACTTACTGCATTATTGAACTCTGGTAGAAATAAAAAAAAACAAATCTAGATGTATAAATATTGTTGACGTGGTTAGGAATAGACATTTGTAAACAGAACCGACCGGCAGAACGCACAATGACGTAGTGCTAAGTGAAGTAAGTTTTTACTAACAAAGGCTTATGTTTTATAATTATACTGACACAAACTGTATTATAATATTTATGTTAATTTGCAAGGTCATCTACGGGCCAAAGTAGCCTGGAAATACAGAATTTATGATTTTATTTATTATCAACCTTACAATTTCAGATTGAGGACTGCGACAGAGAAATTTCAGTCGAAAAACCCAATAACATTTTGTCCGAACCAGGAATCGAACTCAGGAACTCATGCCCATGCATGGACTCGAGAAATGACGCTCTATAGAAAGTGAATCATGTTATTATAAATTGTTTGTTAATATTCACACTCCTTGGTATATAGGTATCGGAAATTAAATCAATTATGCACGATATGCACATGTTAATTTCAGGAAACACGGCGACCAATATTGTTGACAAATTGTTTTAATTAATAGCGCTGGATTTTCAATTAATTTTTGAGAACAATTTATATGTTTTCCCTTCTTCAATATCGATGAGTAATTTGGTCAACATAAAAGTAATTTTAGTTGCAATGGTTGTTCTGTGGTTTTTTCGACTGAAAAAGTACCAATTGTGAGATTCTTTTTTGGACATATAAGCCGGTATGTCGAAAAAAGAATCTCACAATTGGTACTTTTTTTTTACACACAAATATTGTACTACGTAGACGAATGTCTTTGATATTGCGCAGTAGCCTTAATCCACTTCTGATTTGCTTCATAGGAACAATAACTGTTGTGATTATGTTTAAAATTTAAAGGCACATTTCGTCAATTAAATGAAAAAGAGACATATGTATTTCAAAATTTCGAAAAGAACATTATTACATAAAACGAGTCTACTGTCAATCAAATTGTATGTAGATAAGGACCACTTCACAAAATTATTATCAGGCCCACTAGATATCGCACGTCATGCTGTCAATCTGATTGACAGTAGACTCGTTTTATTTATCCACTGGCACTTCGCCCGCGACTTCATACGCGGATATCATGTTTTTTAATGAATTTGGCTATCATATTCAAAAATAATTTTCTAAATCCAACTGGCAGTTCCAGAGATTAGCCCGTTCAAACAAACAAACCTTTCAGCTTTATTATATAAGTACTAGCTTTTGCTCGCGACTTCGTACGCGCATATCCCATTTTTGCCCGTTTCCGTAGGAATTTACCGGTCCCATATAGCCTTTAACATTCCTCATGAATGCGGCCATCATATTTTTTTTTCTTCCTTAGCCTATTGTGTCCCACTGCTGGACAAAGGCCTCCCCCATATCCTTCCAGACATTCTTTTCTTGCGCCACCTCGAACCAGCCTTCGCAATGTGCATCCAAATCATCTCGCCACCGCTTTCTGGGCCGGCCCCGGCGACGCCATCCATCCATCATATACAAAAATAATTTTCCAAATCCGACCGGTGGTTGCAGAGATTAGCGCGTTCAAACAAACTCTCAATTGTTCTCTTCAATTGTTTTAAAATTAAGTATTTTTGTACATTTATATTGTGTGTATCTGTGTGTGCCAAATAAACTACTCTTCTTTCTTTCTTTCTTTCTCTTCAACTTTATTATTAGTATAAATAGATAGTATAGATTTAATTGACGATTTATTTTAAAATACTTAGTTATGTTAGTTAATATATCAATATTGAAAGTATCTTTTCAAAAGCTGGTTGTTTTCAAACGCCCTGAACATTTTCAAATCACATCTTCCCATGGCACGAAAGACAAAGTAAGCACACCCGCTGTACCAATTACTTTATTTGCATGTAGATTCAGATACTTAGGTCGTTGACCCACATTTCTTTGAAACAACACAATTGACTTTTCTGGAAAAACATCAACGACTTTCCTTATGTTATTGTTTTGGCCTCAGATTATATAATTGAAAACTCATTATTTCAAGGTTTTGCATGTTGAAGGCGAGAAAATCTACAAGGAAAATAAAGAAAACTAACCTCTGTCTGCGGCTTCGCCCGCGAGTAATTCGAAAGTTATTCTTAAGGTACTGACCGCTGTTACGAGGCGTAATGTAACATGTTGCAAAGCGAGCATTCGTGCAGTCAGTACGTGGAAACGAGCACGACCATGATGCGTATGTTTTGTTTTACACGGATTTAAGGACACGGCGTAACATAACATGCTCGCTGCGAATGTTACATTACGGCCCGGAACACCGGTCAGTACCCAGCTTAGGGGAACGTATTCCTGGGTTAAAATGGATTATTGATATATCTGTGCCACCAACTTGTCGAATACGTTCTTAAATATTTACCTACTAGCTGCGCCCCGCGGTGTTACCCGTACAGCTGGTACCTATATATATATATATATAAAAAGCCTATGTGTTAATCCAGGGTGTCAGATTCGTGCATACCAAATTTTATCAAAATTGGTCCAGCCGTTTGCGCGTGAAGAAGTAACAAACATACACACACACTCACAAACTTTCGCCTTTAGAATATTAGTGTGATTTCAATTTTTAAATCGGGTTGACTGTGTAGGCTGTTGCGGTGTACACGTACGTTTAGCGCAACAGACAAACAGACCTACTTTCGCTTTTATAACATAGGTATGGATAGAGCTTCTCTGGCAAAAACGCTTTCATTTTTCAAGGCGTGATGGGTACATTATGAAGAAACTGCAAATGTGGTGGAAAGAAAGCACAATAGCCGCTCTTTTTTGAATGCCTCGTTTCCTTTGTAGGCTTTTTGGCGGAAAAATAATGAGGGAAACAAACAGATCCGAGTATTTGATGCTGGATTATTAAAGTTTAAGGACCTAAGCTTATTGTTGGCTTTTTGTCAGAATTTGGATCAAGGACTTTGACGTACGTATTTCCTATTGCAAAATGACCGCCAGTATTATGAATATATTACTAATAGTAGCTCTGGGATTTCATTTATTTATGCAACGAACAACTGCTATTACAAGGTATTTTAATGCTTATTCTAATTAAAAAACTTTTTTGCTTAATACGAGGCATTTTTTGTGAATTAAATTCCTGCAGGCTCGTCACATACTTTACAATTTTGCAATATTTTGTTACTTTTCTTCAGAATTATAATTTTAATCAATTATTTCAGTTTACACAGAGGTTGTTGATGGAATTGTAATTCCATCAACAACCTCTGTGTAAATACATCTATACTTCTGATTGGGCTCAACCGGAATTTATGAGAAATAAAAGTAGTGGACTGTTTTAAACAAGTGTACTACCATAATTTATATGAACGTATAGAAAGGTACAAACTAAACGCCCATAGTGGAGCGCGTCCATGAGGTGAGTGGAGTGGCGGGCGCGCATTGGTCGTTTTGTCCCGGGTTCTGTTCCGGACACCCCACGCCGTCCCCGCGGTCAATCACGTGCATGTGTAATGCGCCAACACTTCCTCATTATTATTATTATGAGACTGTTGAGTTCCACTGCAGGGTAAAGGCTTCCTTTCCTTCCTTCCACTTATCTCTGTCCGTTGCTACATTTGACCAGTCCCTTATGTAAGTCCAACTCGTCTCGTCTCGTCTCTCTCGTCTCGTCTCGTCTCCTCTCATCTCGTCTCTCCAACCATAGGAAAATAACGTTTTTTTTTTTTAAAGTTGGTATAAAATTCCATAAAACCTATTGCGAATATCTGTTTTACTGAAACTTGACAACAAAACCCTTCCTGAAACTGTGAAAACTCCAAAGTTCTTTGCTTATTTAATTTGTTATAACAACTTTTTGACCTTTTAACAACGCCATGAGTTTTTAACTTACCGTTAACTAGATGTTTTTAACAGCTAAAAACGTTTTGCAGCAAGAAGAAAATTGTCTAAGAATTTGTCAGTTCACTACAATATATTAGGTTTTACTGTGAACCAGCACAATTTATCTTTAAAAGGCGACACAAGTTTAGCTGTCGGTTCGACTTTAAATGGAATTAGAAACGAGAATATCTGTCTACAATTCGTATTAAGTTAGTAAAACAAAGTAAAGACTTTAAGTTGGTATCCGTGATGGTATTACTGAAGGATTATTAAATAATTGAAATTGTTTCAAATATACCGGTTTGTGCAATTTATTTCATCACTGATTTTCTTACAATGATGAAGGAAAACAGAGTCAGAAGATGGGTATGTCATAGAACAAAAAATATATGAAAAAAAACTATATATATTGGCATGAGTCACAGTATAACATTAAATTATAGTATATAAATAATGTAGTCCTCGTAATGTACGATAAAGTAGAACATTTCGCACGTATTATTTTATTATATACTAGCTTTTGCCCGCGATTTCGGACGCGAGTATCCCGTTTTTTCCGGGTCTCGTAAGAATTTCGGGATATCCTCTCTTAGTGCTCCTCACCTACACTCCCCAAGGAACCTACATATATGCCAAATTTCAGTTATCTACGACCAGTAGTTTCGGCTGTGCGTTGTCTGTTAGTCACTCAGTCCCTCAGTGAGTCACTCATATCATTCTCACTCCGAAATCGAAAAAAAAATCTACTCGAAAGACCTCCCATAAGACCGACCGTTGACCTGATGAGGTCCGTGGGTCCAGTGTAATGCAAAAAGTACTGAACCTGTTAATGTGGTGACGATTGAGTGAGCCCTACGTCCAGCAGCTGACCTCTTTCGTTTGAAATGATAATTTTGACGAATGCATTGAGCTGGACTAAAGTTACCACTAAATCAGATTGTTGTGAAAATATGTTTTTTTTCTGCAATCCTCATATAGACTTGAGATTGCAGATTTTGATGGTGGGTACCATTAGCAGTTTTCCTGTTAAACTCTCAGGTGAAATAAATTATTATTCGTCTGACCAGTAAAGAGAGACCATTTATTTAATTTTATTACATTTTTGTGTGCCCGGCGGTGCGTGTGGGACACGACTGTTTTTAATTTAATTAGTAACGGACAATGAACATTTTTTTTGTCAAGTGCTTTAGCTTGTTCTGACGTCATTACAGACCAGCGTTTTAGCAGCCTGAGTCTCTACTTTTATTCTGTGTGATATTCGTACATTTAAAATAATACCTATTAAACATAATCTCGCGACGACGAAGGTACGTACAGAAAACCCAAATTTTATAGTAAAAAATGAGCTCAGAAAATAGGCACCGTCTCTTGAAAATAATGTCAAGCCAATTTTTTATTAATTTTCATTATTATCACCTGTTATATACCTCTGTCAATAGGTATTGATACGTCTAACAGTAGATGAAAGAGGGGATAGTCCGAAAGATAAAACAGAAGTTTACTTTTAGTATACTCACTTTGCGTCAATTTTGTTTAAGTTCTTGCTGAATATTATTACATTTTTCTTGCTAAGGTACCGGGTTATAGTAGATAATTAGTAAGCAACGACAGTACTGCCGGCTGCAAGCACTAGTCGGGACCCCGGGCTGCTTTTGAGAAATATCAGATGAATAGATTTAAAAATTCTTTTGATTTCATTTCTCCTTTTGCAGGCATTTTGAAAAAAAAATAAAAAATAATAAAAACATAAATATTTAACACTAAACTAGAATTCAAACCCAGGACTTCATGCTCAGCAGTGGCGCTTGGAGGCAGACAGGTTCAGCTAGACACTATTCAGTTCAGGAATTCCTTACGCAGAATGCAACCGCCAAACTAACACAAATAAAAATCCTGTCTTCCCGTTAAATAAACTTATCAACGTCTTCAAAAGATGTTGTACTCCTCACTGAAGATATTTCTGGGCAAAGAAAAAGCAGAGTCGTTTCATCTTGACGTTCCTGAGTTCCTGATACAAGTATTCGAACGACTGAAGTACCTACCTTCAAAGCATAGTATTCTGATACTTCTTGAAAGAGCTAGAGCAGGCATTTATATCTTATTTTGTATGCTAAGTTACTTGCTTGCTTGTGCATAAAATGATTTGCTCTTCAAAGGAACATCAATAATGTCAAAGTAATATTATATAGTCCTCCTAACCGATTTCGGCTATGGCGGCCACTCTCAACCGAGACTAGCCATCGGCGCGGGATATATTATAGTGTACAATGGTATGCGTAAACACAGGTGGACTCCCTCTTCCATCACTCTCATATTCCGATGGGACGACAACCCGACACGACCGGGGAGAGATCTAGCTTTCCAAGACACGGGGGTGTTACACCACCAACTTCCAAACTCTGGGCTGTCACTGAGAAATTCCTATTGGAAAAGCCCAATGACACTTGGCAAAGTAATATTACTATAGTAACAAAGGGTGCCAACCACCACAAACACCGGGAAATATAGTAGAAAATAGAGGAGACCTATTTATATACTTAGCAGCTTAGCAGTGGGTGGGTCCAGGCTAACATGATAATCATGAATTTTGTAAATAAATGATTTCTGATTATGATTATTCTATTTTTTTTTTCCTTTTTCCAAGTCAGATAAATGATATAAAAGCGTGCAATATCAGCTTATATTATTTATAAAGTGTCATAATTCATACGTCATTCATCACTAAAAAGTTATTCAACACGCGAGGCCATATCTGCCAGTAAAAATAGGTTATTATTTCCATTATAAATACACCCAATTAGATGAATGAACTTAAATTAACAGATCATAAATAAAGTTTGCTACAGTCAACAATGTTCAATTGCTATAGACTTGCTTTCAAGAGACGATACGTTATAAGTTCACTAACAGACCAAATGTGAACTCTTTTCTTTTGTCTATTGTATATGTACTCAAGTTTTAAAAAAATATCTTATCTTATCTACACAACATTGTAAAAATATTTTTTATCTACTTACTAGTTTATTTGAGTACGCCTACATTTCTAAGTGTTTTAATAAATACTTAACTAACTATATACACTAGAAATAAAAATAAAAACTCCTAACTAAATTAACCCTAAAATATGGCGTCAAAAAATTCATCCGCATCGCTGTCGACTGGAAGTGTACCCAGAAGACTGACGGCATTGCCACGTTGTATGGCAATGCTTATTCTTTGACCAAGGTAAAAGCCAGCCTACATTTTTTATGTCAACTCTCTTCTCACATATGTGAATTGTTTTCTTTTTGAGGAATAAAATGTCTTAAACCGTATTCAATAATAACATGTTTGGAAAACTCAATCGCGATACATATAAGACCCAAGTTACCTTGAAGATATCAAATACGATATGAGACTGCGTTCAGCCTTGGATCACACGGTACAAAGCTGCATTGTTCCGTCGAACTCCACCTGAAAGCACTACCTCTATTGTTCAATATAAAAGTAGTTGACTACGATTTCCAACGTCAGTTTTATCTTGTAAACTTGTGTTCTCATCAACATTGTGTTCCGAAGCGAGGAAGGTAAGTAAAAGGAGAAGTGTAATATCGAATAGAGATACTATATTACACGCAACAATAAAATGAAACCCTTTGAAATACGGGTACAAAGCAATTCCTTTTGACTTCTGCTAGTATAAAAATATTGAACAAGGTACGTAGGTGATAAAATTGTATCGCAGCTCCAGGTGTGACATCCAGGCAATCAATTCAGCACCGTCCGTGTCTCGCGACATGGGTTCCGCGCTTCGCAGAGAACACTCACTACGGGACCATTACTCAACACTGTATTGTGTTGCCACTGGTTTTGTTTGCTGGCGAATTTTATTTTTGTATTGTCCCTTTGAAAATTGTCTGTTATAGGAATAAAGCAGATATTTGTAGCGACTAGCTTTTGTTCGCGACTTTGGTCGTTTAGTAAATTGATGCAAAGTTTAGTAGCGGGCTGCTTGTTGTAATGTGCGCGGTGATTTATGAGGTGTGGCAACACTAGGTGGCTAGTGCAGGGCAAGCGTGTGTTTACGGTCTGCTTATATTAAACGGGCTTGCTGCAGCGACGCCATTTTGTTTTCCTTACCGCCTTTTTGCTAGAAATAACTCAAGCTCAAATAAGTTAAGTAGAAAAACAAATATGATTTGTTCGTAAGTTTCGTTCAGGTTGGGCAGAAGTTATATTGAACCTGTGCGAAGTGGAGTGTATAATAAGATATTGGGTTTCTAGACTCGCGTAACTACATTTCCAGTGTTCGGGTTCGAAAAGCCTTGAAGAAGATAGATATAGACCAGAAATAGCAATTACAAAGGACAGACTTTTAGGATTTCATTCGTAAAAGATTGTTGTTGAGACAAAGATCGGTTTGGGTACTTTTTGTTGGGTATAGTGATCATTTTCATTAAGCCAAGGTAAATAGCCTTACATATATTAACTTTCTTATAATAAAGCTTTGTAAGTATTATCTAAACTAATATTATCCGATTCAAAAATTATTTCACTGCTAGAACTACCGTCGAGTGTCACAGGCTATTAATACCTCAGTAAAACTAACACTTCCTATGGGATAGGCTCTTGGACCAAGACTTGAGGGACTTGTGGCTAAATAATAACAACCGCACGGATCGATCTTCAAGGTTAAGCAACGCTTGCCGAGGTTGGTCTGAGGATGGGTGACCATCTTAACACACTGAGACTCCTCCGTGCCTCGGAAAACACGTTAAGCTGTTGGTCCCGGCTGTCATTTGTAGTTCTTTGGTTACGGATAGCCAGAAGCTATAAAATCTGAAACCAGTCTGAGTACCGTGTTAACCAGTTAATGGATTGTGGAGGTTTGGTAGGCAGCCGCTCCAAATAAAATACTGGTATTCAGTTAAATCCGGTTTGACTGGAAGCCAACCCTAATATAGTTGGGAAGAAGCTAGGTAGATGATGAGGCTCTTGCAGCAAGGGATCGTAATTGTGGAAAAAAGCTATTTAACTAATATAACTTGAACTCTTTTCCTATCTTGCTAAGTGCGTAGCATTTACTAGACAGGTTTTTGACTGAACACTATAAATAGCGGTGAAGCATTTTTCACTTGTTGCTGAATTTACCTTTGTTGTAATATACTTTAGATTCCGACCACAATAAATTGTGCAATCACTAACACAGTCCACAATTATTAATTATTTTAACGAATCCTAATCAAAATTAGTTTAATGAGTAACAAACAAACTGTTGCATTCGTATAATCATAAATGATTCGCAAAATAACCTTCAAACAAAAGCGATGTTTATTCTCTGAACAACAGAACTCATACATAATTATCACCACCCTTTCCGTCGTGCCATTTTTATTTAGATTAATCGCTTTTTGTTACAATGAAATAAACATTAAAATGGGAAGCCGCATCCCTAAAGATGTATACTCCTATTCAGCGCAGTCGGGCAACGTCACATCCCGTCATGCGTAACAGAATTTAAGAACAACTTCCTTTTATACGGTAAAATGTTTTGTGAGATACGAGGAATTGGGTATTTGGTTAAAAAAAAATTAATTAGTCCGTCAGATAGGTTTAAAAAAATAATGGTCATGTATTTTTTTTGACACGTAAACAAAAAATGAAGACAATGCAGTGCGTTGAAAACTCGTGTGACGTCACTCAGCAGTACACTTTTACTGTAAAGTGACGTTAAAAGCCCCCACTCCTTATCTTTAATGCGTTTTATCTTCGTATTTTTTAATGATTTGATAAAATAAAAAATACTTATCCAATATTTTTCGATAATCTAACTGACGGACTAAATCGAATCATATGTTTTAACCAAGGCAACATCCCTATTTCGTAACTATTCAGACAAGAGGGTATTACGACCCAGGGGTTAATGTGTTTTTGAACTGGCGTACCACTCAAAAAGTTTTTCGAAATAGCGTGCACCGGAATAACGTCATTCGAATCTTCATATCACTCCCCCTAACCCTCTAGGCACCTATTATCGTACCTATGTTACCTTTGTACCAAGAATTATGTTACATTTGTCCTACTAGAGTTAATCAATTCAAAGCAATGACCGACCAGTCATGTACTTCAGTGGTTTTCCGAACAGTCCAAATACATATTTGTTTGTCCAACAGAATTCCTGGAACCTATTGGTTACAAATCATGTTATTGAAACCTGGTAGATAATGTACACGATTCTACTCGATGTATTATTTTAAGAGGAGGATAAATAATAAAGCTGTATAGGTCAATCTTCGAGGCAAAGCTACGTTCGCCGAGTTTGGTCCATTTTTTTTTAGATGGGAAATCATCAAATGGCTTCTTCCACTCTGGGTGGAGTGGAAAGGCGTGTCAGACTCTTACTAACTAAAACCCGTCCGTGTTCCTTCTAAAGCCCTTTGCGTACCAGGGCCGCGGTGACTCTTTCGTACAAATTCCGCAACCCTGGCAGGCCCTGGCACTAGTGGGCCCCGTCTTCTTTGCTGATATCTCTTTGAGGCGCGCGTGAAACACAACGCGCCATCGACCCGGGCCTGGCGGTGATCGGACGGCGAGCCACCCAACGCTCGCCGTCCGCATGTCCGCGCCTTCGGTGGCCGGGGATCGCCCTGTGACACCCGACGCCCGGGGCTTCTTCTGTAGCGGCGGTTGGGCAGAAGGCCTTGTCTTTCCCTCGCACGGTCCACCTCCTCCTTCGCTAGCATTACTGCTTCGCAGAAGGAGGTGACCGCTTCGATTGGTCCATGGATGGGATGTTTCCTCCGTCCCACGGAAAGCCGACTGCCATTTGAAAATCTAACAGCAGTCTTGCCCAGGGGTATCATATTATCCATTTACTGCATTGTAGAGTTCGTCAGACCTCCATAACCTAGGCATTCATTAGATATGAAGTACTGGTGTTCAGCTTCATACGGTTACACAGGAAACCGACCACAACATAGTAGGAAAAAGGCTAGGCAGACGCTTCTTCTAAACATATATTTTTTCCAAAGTTAGGTTTGATAAACTGTGGTACATGGACGGATTTAATGTCTTAGGCATTTATCTTGTGTCACTAACGGCCTGTTTGAATAACGTATCTACCTTAAACTAACTGTCAAATTAGCTACCAACAGTAGCTGAAACGTCAAGTTTTCCTTTGAACTATGACGTTCCAGCTACTGTTGGTAGCTAATTTGACAGTTGGTTAAAGGTAAATACGTTATTGAAACCATCCGTAAGAGTAATATTGTAAAAGCTTAAAGTCAAAGTCAAAGTCAAAGATTAGCAAGTCAACTCGAATGATAGCGCGAGCAGACTGCTGCCAGGTGTACACGACTTCTTTACTTATCAAGTTAAAATTAATAGCGTCATGGTTGCTATAGACCCATGCAGAACGTCACTTAGAGGCTCGTGTCTTTTTTTAATTTTATCATTGATAGAGTCTCTATCTTATCTGATGGTAAGCAATGATATGGCTGACGATGGAGCACGCTTGTCTCCAAAAAAATTATTCACTCGTGACGTAAAGACCTCTCGGTTATACTCGTAGCTGTCAGGAAACATAGACTTTGACAATATTGCATAATGGTACCGTACCATGTGCCCGTAACGCATCATCGTACGTCATATTGAATATTTCCTGACAATTTTTTGACGTGACAACGTCTAATCAATCGATGAACGCCGGCTGCACGCACGAAAAAGAATGACTCATTGTAACGTTACGCTCATTGTAATTTTACGATCATTTCATCAATGTTTTGTTATGACGTTGTCGCGTTAGACTATCGTCCGTAAACCGACCTTACTGACAGCCATTTTTTTTCTTTAGGACAACTTCTAGGCAATCAATAGATATATTTTTAAAGTAAAAATAAAAAAAATCTGTGGTGACACTTGGGTAAGGCCTATATCCAGCAGTGGACGTCTTTCAGCTGATGTGATGATGATGATGATAAAAAATCCTAGAGACCGAATTTCCGTTATGATAAATAATCTCAACAGAGATTAACCAAGTATGGATGATGTTATAGTGCACAAGTGTGTAGTCTAGTTTATGTTCCTTTACTTTCATAGTACGTACGGCAATCCGACACAATCAGGGAGAGATCAGGCGTAAGACCAACCACTTGATGTACTTTCCGAGTTACAGGGGTAGCACAACTTCCAAGCATCGGTCTTCTACTGCCAAATTCCTAAAGGAAAAATCCCAGTTACATTGCCCAACCTTTCCCAGGTTTGGGAAAAAGGTTGATCTATCCGCAGTCATATCTGATTACCGTCCTATCGGACCCAGGACCCTTCGCAACACACACAAAATACAGCCCTAAAACTACGGCCAACAGAACAACTACAAGCCACAGTAGAAAGTCAAATCCACGAAAACGTTTCAAAGAGAATACGGTCAACAAAAATAAATGGAATAAAGTTTTACACCGCTACAAAAGATTGTCGTTTTATTGATTTCCAGTTGCAATGCAACTTGAAGCTTGTTTTCCAAGAAACCAGTTGTAGTTTGAGAAGGTATCTTTGTAAAGATATTTCTGCTGTTACTGTCGACTTGTAAGCCAATCAGGGAAATTGTTTTACATCTAAACATTATTTCGTTTATTCACTTTCTTAAACTTACTTTTTACATTTTTAAATATTTCTTAAAAAATACAAAAACAAAAAAAAAAAAATTAAATATATAAAAAATAGTAGCCCACCGGTATCGGGAACAAGGTCCAAGCTACCGGCGGTCAGGGCTCCAGAGCGAGGAACCTCCTAACAATGCGAGCCGTGTCCAGAAGTACTGCTTTCTGAATCAAGCCCTTGATCCAGCTGCCTAACGAAAGCTTCCTGAGGTCGAGGCTCGTAACTATTAAGCCGTTGGCCGACACGACAATCGGTACAATGATTGCCGAGTTCACATCCCACATGTCGACAACCTCGCGAGCCAAGTCAAGATATTTGATTATAAAACATTATTATTATTAGGGTAATAATGTTTTTTTTTGCAAAAAATTATCAGACACGGTTCTACAATTATGACGATATGGTTGGTGCAGTGGTTGAGCGATTGACTGCTGCGCTGCGTGTCGCGGTTTCGATTCCCGTCCGGAACAAATATTTCTATGGCCCACAGATAGTTGTTCCGGGTCTGGCTGTTTGTGTATGTGAGTTTACATGTTTGTAAACGCACACACGATCCAGGAGAAGTTCCAAATGTAGGGCAAAGTTAAAAAAAAAATCGGGGGAAATACTTTATAGTGGCGTGTTCCATGCCTAGTGATTAGACGAAAAAATGCACGATTCTAGTTATATAAGTCACAGGATACAAACCGTAGGACAATAATAAAACCAACCAAAATTTTTAAATATACTCTTTCCTTTAACTTTTTGTTAGAATTTGCGTACAAACACATTTTTTCACATGTTTATTATTATTATTATTTTAATAATGTATCTGGATGTACTCTATTCGTTCGTGAATTATTTTGACATTTCACTGCAATAATATTAAAACACAAGAACAGCTAATATCAACACATTGTATTACTATACTCTTGTGGAATTAAAACTAAAAGCACTTGGATAAGCTGAGAAATTCTAAAAGCGCAGCGCACTTTCTACTTATTGTTCTATCTAGCTACCTAACACCATTATTATAGTAAAACTCTACCTAGCTACCTTTGAGGATATTCTTCGTTTTATTACGGTCATCATCATCATTCAAGCAGATAGACATCATCTGCTGGACATAGGCCTCATAGGTATGTGGAACAGAGATTAAAGTCCCGCAAACCTCAATTGAAAAGGGAGGACCCTCCGACCAGATGGTTGCTGTGTCTGGTGGGCAACTGCGCGATAGTTGATATTCATACTGTTATATATGTTCAAATCGCACGGAGAACTTTGCTTGCGCGATGCAGGATTTTGTTGAGTTAGTTTGCAGCTTGCGAGATAGATGGCGTTGCGTTTCTTTTTGTTGCAATGTAGATTTTGCTACGTTAGTTTTTGTTTGTGGTGGCTTTGATGCCGCTGACCCGTGCGGCTATTATTATTTAACCACGAGCTCCTCTACTCTCTAGAAGAGTTATCAATATTTTAAATTTCAATTATTTTTCGTGTCTGGATAAAGGCTGATATTATTTATACAGCAACAGAATAATTTAACAGACTAAACGACACCTAACCTAATTGCACCAAAAATAAATAAAAAATTATAGTAACCTAACATCAACACACGAAACGTTTGTCCTAACTTACTTAACAAACTAAATTGTTGATATTCTCGAACTAAAACGCCAACCAACAACATTTTAAAACGGAATTATTATTGGTGTTGCAGCAAAAATGGCTGTTTTCGTTGTCCGAGTACGTTCCTTGGGAAATTGAACCGAGCACAGCAGTCGTTTGCTGCCGCTAAAAGGAAAATGGCCGCATCTGACCTAAACACAAAACCGAGAAAAAAAATAAAATGGTCTGAAATATTGACATGATTTATTCGATGAATTGAAATGATTGAAAATTAACACTTCTTGTAGAAGCGCATTGCATAAAAGGAATAGTTATAGGATGTCCATTAAAATTTACAATCATATTCCACGTCCCTTGTAAGTTTATTAGTATTAGTAAGTTGTAAGTTACAAAAGAAAAGAAAGAAAGGAAGAAAGAGAAGAAGAAAGTTGTAAAATTAAATTATGGTTAGTGGAGAATTGATTTTATACCGCGTGTACCTTAGATGATTTTTTTAACTGTAAGACTTAATCTTTGTAAATTATGTGTCGAACCATTGTATTTGTGAACTATTTTACTATATTTTACTACACCTAGTTGTAAATTTTCGCAAGCCTCCTATAGGTGAGATATGTAACGCGTAGTGCGTTACTTTCTTGTAACACCCATTGTACCATATCTCTGGCGAAATAAAAGATTTATGATGAAACTACACTTTTCACTAGTGTAACTTTTGAGCATGAAAGCTCGCAGATAAATATAAAAAATACTAGCGTTGCCAAAAGACGTTGTCTTGCCCGGACGTTAACTTAATCTAAAACACGATTGCAGCACTACCTTTTTTAACAGTATGGTTGGAAACCCTACATGGGAAGCAGTCACGTCCTTCTGCGAAGCAGTAATGCTAGCTGGTGGCTCGCCGTCCGATCAGAACCAGGCCCGGGTTGTCGGCGCGTTGTGTTCTATGCGCGCCTCAAAGAGATTTCAGCATAGAAGACGGGGCCAGCTGGCCAGTCGGTCCAGCCGTTTAGCAGGAGTTCAGTAACATACACAAGAAGGGTGCACAATAATTATATACAACGTGTAATAGAATAAACACATTTCTAAAAAGGCGTCATTATACTCAACCATATGAACAACTTTTTATGGGAACAAACTTGAAATCGCGAAAAAGAAGAGCAATGCGCGTAGTTTTCCGTATTGAAACTATATGTAAGTAACTAACTCAATTTTGCCAATAGGGGCAGATACGCCTGTTTTTCGTTGGACGCTACTTTGGAGAGCAACAACGACATTTCAGCTACAGAAATGCAATGACACTGTTTCCAGCTTATTGCCGTCGGTGACTGCGTAGTGTGGGCTACGTTCTGCAAGCGTGCAGTTATGAGCGAGAATGAACTTTTATGAGCGGACTGTGATTTATTTTTGGTACTTATGTTGTTTTTAGTGTGGATTGGTTTAGTTGGGGTTTGGTTAAATTTTATTTGAGAAATGAATGCGTATTTTTAGGATATATATTATATATACTTGGTAGTAATACATAAAATAAATACGAAACTATCCATACCAATATTATAGATGCGAAAGTTACTATATGTTTGTTAGGTACCTCTCTCCTCATGCCTTAACGAATTTGTATGTAACTTGGCAAACGGGTAGACCATTTTCTGGATTAACATCATCTGCCTGCCTAGCCTTTTCCCAGGATTCCTGGATTCAGCTAAATACCAGTATTTTACGTGGAGCGGCTGCCTACCAGACCTCCAAAACCCATTAACTGGGTTACACGGTACTCCTAGGCAAGACTGGTATCAGATTTTCTGGCTTCTGGCAATCCGTATCGACTGCCGCACCGACTAACATAGGATACTTATTATTCCGGAGTGATATGTACCTGTGGGATCCATCGTGAGCGATGCCACTAGCAGAAGCTGGTACCATATAATTGTCTATAGAGTGAAATAAAAGAAAACTGCTTAAATTATCATTACCTATCTCGAAAACAAGAAACTTTAAATCTGCTAACCCTGCAGTAACTGGAAGATCAACATAAATACATGAAACTAATAAAACTTCTAAAATCAAAATCGTTAATTGCAATTAAATCTAAACAAAGCTGAAACGCTATTAACGCGTTTTTAGCTAACGTTTTTATAGATTTACTCTATAAAACGTTAGCTCATTATGATAATGTAGGTAACTAGAATTTTCCCGCGGCCTACGCTACAGGAACAGTTAATTTTTGACATAGCTTACGGAACTCAGCACTAGCGTAACTTTATGTCTGTGAAAGAATCGCATCAGTAGCTTCAAAAATGGACTTTCAAACATTTATGAAAAAACACTATCTTTTTTTGTTTTTAAGGATGGGAAATCATCAAATGACTTCTTCCGCTCTGGGTGGAGCGGAAGGACGTGTCAGACTCGTGTTCCTTCTAAAGCCCTTTGCGTTCCAGGGCCGCGGTGACTCTTTCGAACAAATTCCGCAACCCTGGCAGGCATACACTGCACTGTTAAATTTTCAACCATCGGTGCTGAGCTTAGTTTTGAAAATCAAATAGTGCATTGTGTGTCCCTTACGACATTTGAAATTTCCATTGTCGTTATCATCTTGTTTCTGCCCTTATCCCGTGTGACTTGGGTTCAGCGAAACACGTTTTCTACTTCGACTAAGCGCCTGTCAACTCTCACGCTATCATTGACTGCCTCCTCTTTCATAACTCCTCACACAATCCTTTCATCTTCCTCCTTTCAGGCCTCTATCTCAGAGCTGGGCAAAATACATGCTATTAAAATACAAATTACTAAAAAACAAAATACTATCTTGCATGTATTTAAAATACAAAATACTTTTAAGTCGTGAATTTAAAAATATAAAATACAGTATTTTAACTATTTTTATTTAAAATGCAAAATACTAATTACAAAATACTATCAGTTGTTAGGTTAGGCTAGCCTTTTTGCTTACGAAAGGTATCGAACGCTGTTTTCTGCATAACGCACCCATTAATAAGATTGCTAAATGTATTTATGTTCAAATGTATTTTGAAGTCATAAGTATTTGAAATACTGACTACAAAATATCTCAGCGTCATGTATTTCAAATATCAATTACTAATTACATTTTTAAGAAGTAATTGAAATACAAATACCAAATACGTATTTGTATTTCTCCTTCTCTCTTCCCAGCCATCCACATAAAACAAACAATCAGACAGTGTCACCTCCATACAACATTAGTTCAGATAACGTCAATAACCGCATAACTCGATACGTCACCTAATTAATTATTACAATTAATATTCTAGTTCTGAGTGTATAATTTAGCGATTCCTGGGGGAAATGTTAAAGACGGCAATGCGGCAGACGTACAATATGCACAGGTATTTGCATACGCATAGCGAGGCAGCCGTTATGCTGGGTGTGTAATATGATTGAGGCAAGACGTATTGTGTCTTGGCTTGATGTATATTGTTATAGCTAGGTTTTGGAAAGAACTTTGAGTACATAATGACGTGTGTATTCCTTTAAAGGTTGGTTTGGAAATAAAGGTTTTTGTCTTTTCGCAAGGGCAGGCAGAGGGATATCTAGATTATTGTACACCCATTTTTCGCCGTTTTATGTTTAAATTCCACGTGTTGCTAGGTTAAAATTTCATGTTATGTTTGGAGGCTAGATTATTGAAATCTACATGGCACAAATGCAGACTCCGAGTAAGGTAAGTACTAAGAAATTCCTGATACCGCTGGTCCCAGCTCAGGCAACCATAGCCTCACAAATGATTGAATGTAGTTTTACATACATCCCTACGCTAAAAAAATAATGTTTCCTTTAAGTAAAATTTGTAACACCAATATATAAGGAACCCATTTACCCTCCAAGGCCCGCTTTCAATTCGAATCCTGTATTAACAGTGTCGACAATTGCTGAGGCTTTTTAAAACCTATGTATAAGTTCACAAAAAAGTTCAACCCAAGGCATGCACTTCTTATGGCATAACATACATCTTTATGCTCCTGAGAACCACCTTAAACTAATATTAACAGTGTTCACCAATTATTTAACTAAGCGTAACAATTGTGGCAATTAGTATTCTGAACGAGCCTGCGCTTATACAGATAGTGGCAGTGTCCACAGCTCTATTTACGTGAGCTAATTTGCTTATCCTAAAACTAAGCTGGACTAATTAATGATCTACATTCATATGTAACTTGCAAGTATTAAAACAAAATCACGTGAGGTAGCTAGGTAATATTCGAGTTATATCTGTCACCGGGAATGGCAAACTCCGTAAGATAATAAAATTATTTGGAGATTGTAAACTCTCGATAAATTGTCAACTGAACATTTGGAATACTTTTTGCGCATTAGAATTTGATAGTCTATAATATCTCGAGGTCATTACGAGAAATTGTGGACTGACATAAACTGGCAACCAATCAGCCCTCTGGTCTACAATTTATCTGTTTTGGTGTGATAGTTAAATGGGAAACTTGGCCCCTCATTGGTATTTGTTTTCTCTGAAGAGATCAATGACAGCCTTGTTTCCAGGTTTACTATCACACGAAAAAGGATAAATGATTCCCCTGAAAGTCCCCTGATTTTTTTTAGGAAATGAAAATAATTTCCATAAATTTTCTGATCTATATTTTTAAAATTGTGAAAAGGAAATTAATGGGTGTTATTTATTTTTTAAAATAAAACATATTTTTTTAAAAGTGTTCTGACTTGACCCGGACTATACATATTCAAAATTCCCGCATTTTCACCGCATAATGCCAATCCCCAATCAACTTGGGATTCCCTGCAGTTTGGGGAATTCCCCATAAGTTCGCTGTACGAAAACTGTCAAATTGTCGTTCTTAGACAGCTTCACAATTTGACACTGAATGGCTAGTTAAAATCTTTGCATCGCCAATACAACCCGCACAGTCATGAACAACAAAGCAATTTTTGAAGTCAAACAACTCCCTATCCTACTTCGTACTAATAACTAAACATCTATGTTTCGCACGGGTCGATCAAGATTAAGCAACGCTTGCCAAGGTTGGTCTGTGGATGGGTGACCATCTTAAATTACCGAGTTTCCTCCGTGCCCCGGAAAGCTCGTTAAGCCGTTGGTCCCGGCTGTCATTTGTAGAACTTTGGCAGTCGTTACGGAATGTCAGAAGCCAGTAAATCTAACACCAGTCTTGCCAAGGAGTACCGTGTTACCCAATTAATGGGCTGCGGAGGTCTGGTAGACAGCCGCTCCACGTAAAATACTGGTATTCAGCTGAATCCGGTTTGACTGGAAGCCGACCCCAAAATAGTTGGGAAAAAAGACTAGGCAGATGAAATGATGGATGTCTTACTCATCAAACACGTCTCAAAGACTGCACAGATTGGAATAATATGTGGACCAATAATAGCCTGGACAATAAATGCGCTTATTATATTTACCCTGTATCCCGAAAGTACGTTCCGCTGGAAACAAAACGATATTTTCTCGAGCAAAGCCGCTGACCAAAGCTAGATCCGAAAATGTTTACATAAGTAACAATATACATGTCCTGAGTACATTGACTGCATTCTTAGAAGTTTTTGAATTCGTGCAGCAATGTATACTCCACTGAAAAGGCAGTTGTACGCCAATTGTGCTTCGCTACGGTACGTGCGTTCCATGTAGAAAAGATCTGTAAAAGATTAGGTTTAGAAGTAGAATGTCTTTGGTAGTTTGTTTGCAGTAGTAATGAGAAGAATTCTTGCTGGTTTTTAGTCGTTTTGTGCTATCTTTTTGTGTCTGAATGTCGTGTTGACTGAATGAATGAAAGAACGAATGAATACATTATTTATTTATTTGCAAGAATATAGGTAGCTACACAAGTTGTTAAGTCGTCTTATTAGTTTTTTTTTGTATATGTAATTTCTCAGTAGCATTGCGGAGTTCGGATTTGTCCGGTCGATATCAATACGCTTTTCCCCTGTAACAGGAACTTAGACATTAAGACGAAATGTGTGTGTACTTTTATGTAGGTTCCCCTTAGGTTTTATGTGGGTAGGTCCCAGTCAAACCGGATTTAGCTGAATACCAGCATTTTACGTGTAGTGGCTGCCTACCAGACTTCCACAACCCATTAATTGGGTAACAACTCTGAAACCAGTCTTACCAGGTAGTACCGTCCTTGGTAAGACTGGTGTTTCTGACTATCCGTAACGACTGCCAAAGATCTCCAAATGACAGCTGGGACCAACAGCTTAACGTGCTTTCCGAAGCATATTAGTATGTTTCTGTTTGTTGTTGATAGGTTCCTATTTCTACGAATAATCTTGCAGTCTACTGTTAAAAATTTAGAAATGTACCACTATTGTACATAAAGTTTCAATAAATAAATTTCTTTGGATTGAGACATTCGTAGCAATGTCGTTAACGTCGTCGAAACACGACTAGCCATTCATATTTAAAAGAAAAAAGTAAATAATAACATCTAGAACCGAAATCTCTACCTACTTTTACATACTACCCCCAGCCTGAGCTCTAACTATTTACTCTCTAAACAGATACATTACAAGTCTATTAGATACTATTCTAGTAACTTTATATATTATCGTTACTAATATTATAAAGAGGAAAGATTTGTATTTTTGTTTGTAACGAATAAACTTAAAAACTACTGGACCGATTTGAAAAAAATCTTTCAGCAATGGATAGCTACATTATCAGCGAGTAACATAGGCTATATTTTATCCCCGTACTCCCACGGGAACGGGAACTACACGGGTGAAACCGCATGACATCCGCTAGTATACAATATTTAAAGTAACAATTACTCTCTGAAATTTAAACACCAAATACTGCACCTAAATTATACAGGTTCATAGAATTTACGCCGCGTTAGATACACGATAGTAATTAAATATCAAAGTCGATGAAGACATTAATAGGAAGATAAGAGCATTTAAAATTAATAACTTTGAACAGGAGAGCATAATATCTCTCAGTAAATTAGCTCTAAAATGCTTGCGCTGTAGTATTTTGTGCACTAAATTATGATAATTATGCTGCTGTTGCCAGCATTTATTTACTGTAACATGCTTTGGTCGGTAATTTGATGTTTTAATACTGTGAATGGCCACAGTTTGTCAAATATGAATAAGTTATGAGTTTCAGTCTAAAGTATGAGCAGAAATTGACAGTTATTAATAGAGTAGAGTCCGGTAGAATTTACTTTATTTCACACTAAAAAAGTTAGATATAATGGCAGTCGTATCGCTGACAGTGATGTCTGCCAGACAGCCTTCGGTTGAAAGGCTTGAGACAACCGGCCATCAGGCACCTTGGCCCTAGTTAAGTCACAACCCTGTAACTGGGTAATACGATATCTTTTCATGGCAATGTTCACCAGCTTCATTAAATTGATGAATATTTATTAGTCTGATAGAGAATGTCTTGTTGCATTTCGTCCGCCTATAATACTGTACATCAAGTCTCAATAAATTTATTTTAAATATTAACATAATTCGCCTTGTAAATCAATGTCAAACATCCGCAAATTATGTTATGTACTTTGGTCAGGTAATAAATTAATCATTCGGTAACAATGGCTTCCCAAATATCAATGTTTACACGATAACCTACATGTGTAAACTAATTATCTCTAATCAACGAATAACCTGTTTTGCACCAATTTCTGTTTAATTGAAAAAGCATGTATTGAAAGTGTTAAGTTATACCAAACAAAAAGCATACCTAGAAAAGAAATCTACCGTGATGACACTAAAAAGTTTCGATGCATGAGGATGCATATTGTTATAACTGAGTAAATTGATTTAGTTGGCATTACTTTGCTAATATTTATTTATTTTACAATTCATGTTTACACAGAGAAAGTATCAGATATAACATTCTAGTTATTAGTACAAAGGTACTGCTTATTTCTAAAGAAATTTCTTCCAGCCTGCCAAAGGAGACCTGCGAAATGAGAAATGAAAAAGAAATGTAGATAATAGTGTGTACGAAAGAACAAGAAAAGGGGTGTGTGAAGCCTTAATCTATCTTTATTATTTTCTACTGGCTATAATAATACTCTTAGACTAGATACAAATATTCTACCATTTTTTTTTAAATTCTTGACGATGACTCAAATTAAAATCATTGTTGATTGTTGTAATTGGAGGAACCACTGTTTACGATAGTAGGTACAGAATCTTACCTAGTGTCAGAATTAGGGGTTAATTTTAGTAGTCACACTTTGCTCTTACATCCATGGTTATAGAATAACGTGTATCTGAATTTTATAATATTCTATAATTCTACGAATAAGAGTATGATAACTACATAGAACAAATTAAAAAAAAATACTACTCTTCAACTGTAGGTAAATTGAGCTTCATTTGTTTGGATGAGGAATTTGATTCTAGAAATAATACACAAAACTAACTATTTATGTTTTTCAGAAAGGTCATTTGCATTGGAAGTACTTACAACTGACGTACGTGTAAGGGGTCGTCCTAATAGAGAGCAATCATAAAATATACTTGGTGAAGTGAACTGTCATTTTGCCTGAAACTATGATGTAAGAGCTCACTTTAAGTTTAGTTCACCTTTATTTTTCACTATGAGATTTTTACAGAGTAGCACTGCTAATGGATGGACGTTTACAAAATAAAAATGAGTAAGAATGTGAAGATTGAATCAGAAAAAGTTCAGTAAATTCTGCCTACCACCATGGGCAAAAAACGTGACTTTGTGTTTGTATATATAATAGCCAAAGACGATTCAAATATCTTAGAATAGGCTAAACCATCATCTTCCTGCCCTTATCACATGTTACTTGGGGTCGGCGCAACACGTTTTTTTCTTCCTATCTGTCCTGTCAACCGTCACGCTATCACTAACTCCCTTTTCTTTCATATCACTCCTAATACAATCCATCCATCTTTTCTTTGGTTACGTGCATTTCATCCCTCCTCTTCACATGACCATACCAAGATAAGCGGTTCCCTTTTAACTTTTCCGAATAGATAGGCTAGAATAGGCTAAATATGAACTCACATTTTAAAGGCCATCAAAGATTGGTGAAATTCTCAAATCACTGATCTAGACTGTCTGCATGTCTGTGTCTTGTCAAACGATACCCCGTCAAGTGTGGCTTTCTGAATAAGCTTATAAGACACAATATGAAATCTGTCAAAACCGTTTTAAGGCTTAACGCACACTAACCCAATCAAATCAGGGGTGTTACTTCGGAACGAGAAATAAGCTATAAACTTAAATGGGTTTATTCAAGTTTACACCTTATTTTATATTACCTCTCGTTCTTTTGGTATTGTAAAAGCTGTCTCCAAAGTCTGATCAAACCTTGTATGTCTTAAATAATAAATGATTTAAGAACAAAAAAAATACTTATACTTACAATATAAATCAAAATAAAAAATCCATTTCAAATACAAAACCACAACAAGTGAAAAGTAGCCACAATTTGAGTTTTAGCGATCGCCGAGCCCTAAATACTTTTAACGTATGCATTTATTAAAACCAAAAAGTTTCAAATCGAGTTTTCGGCTCGGACCCTTAGTTTAGAAATTTAAAAGGGTAGCGTTTGATGTAGCAATTGAGTTACGTTAGTTTTTTAGGGTTACGTTCCCAAACGGTAACCAACGGAACCCTATTATTAAACCTCCATTGTTCGTGTTCGTCTGTCTGTCAGCGGGTTGTTCGAGTATATCAAGACAGTTGAAATTTTCACAGATTGTGTTATTAGACAGATAGTAGTGCCGCTATAACAAGAAATAATAAAAATTAAATTAAATAAAAAATAAAGGGGGCTCACATACAAGAAACGTGTTTTTTAGGGTACCTCAGTCAACAAGGAAGACTTATAATTTCGTCTGTCTGTCCGCGGTTTAGCTCAGAGACGCTTAGGACTAGAAAGTTGAAATTTGGTATGAGTATACATATTAAAGACGACGACAAACTGGTAAAAGAAAATCTTTAAAAAAAAATCATCGCCACTTAACGTGCACGTTAAGTGGCGATGATTTTTTTTTATCGTTTATCCCGTGGTGTGAGGTTTCGTTGAATAGGTAAAATTTAAAAATATCGATATTCTCCTGCTCAGCCAAACCATCAACATTTAAGCCAAAAGACGTCCATTGCTGGACATAAGCCACCAAGAGTTACCACTTCGACCGTTCCTGTGCGTCAGCGGATTCTCGCAACCTTCACCAGGTCATCGGTCCACCTTATGAAAAGTCTTCCAACACTTCACATTCTCCAAAATACAGCCAGGCAGGATACAAATATTCGTGATTTACGTTTATTTCAAAACACTATCAAATAAAACCGTCTCCCATACAATGCACCTGCAACCGCTTCATAAATTATTCCAACAATCTAATTACGGTTTGTTCGATAACTAAGTTACATCGCATCTAAGTGTCCCAACTTTGAAGCACGGAACCTCCTAACTTTTATATAAACTATACATTAGCCGGGCGTAAATATAGAATGGCAGCGATGTGTGATTATGAACCATAACTGTGTAATGCAAGGTGTAGTTTCCATTGTATCTGAATTAGTTTAGGTAATAATATTGTTATGTTCTATATTTTGGTATGCCAGAATTAGCTTTGTTTGGCTAATAATCTGTTGTGTTACATAAAATTACCTTTTTAGGGTTCCATAGTTAACAAAGAACCCTTATAGTTTCGCAATGTCCGTCTGTATGTCTGTCCATCCGCAGTTTTGCTCAGAGATGCTTAGCGCTAGAAAGTAAAAATTTGGTATGGGTATACATATTAATTACGCCGACAAAGTGGTAAAATAAAATAGTTAAATACTTTTTTTAGGGTGGCCCCCCTACATGTAAAGTAGCGATAAATATTTTTTATCATCTATGGCGTAGATGGCCACCCCACAAGGTGTCGTTGGATAAGTCGTTTATTAGGGATTTACTAAAACCATTTTTCCATCCCAGGATCCGTTTGCGAAATATTAAGTTTAAAGTGCTATTTTTTGTTAGAGTCAAGTGTCTCCCCCTGCTAGCTAAACGGTTTTTTTGGAGATGTGAAAAAAATCATAGTAGTAGCAATTATATTATTATTAATTTAGATGAAAAACTATCACCACTACCTAGGCTTAACGAGTTATTGAGTATTAGTCGACCAACTTATAAAATGGAACTGGGTAAGTAAAAAATTCCTAATTATTCCATAGAAGATGACTTAACACCAAATGCATTTGTAACTTTGTTATGTAATAATAGTTAAGTACTTTTTACTATTTCTGGCATGGTTTAGGAGACGGTTAACTACGGAACCCTACACTGTGCGTGGTCCGACACGCACTTGACCGGTTTTTTGTTACTACATGATTAAAGTTGGTATAAATACAACTAAATATTTTCAGAAAATTCCATTCATTAACCTACTTCTCCACTAAAGTTGTGCGAGGTAGCTGGGCGTTGTTCGAGGATCACTTCCTTTTTCTTCTACCTTGACCTTGTGTGAGAGATATATGTCTGCTCCGCATCGTCGCACCATTTCGCAGCGTTTGACAGCTTCGCTCGCTTCGGTAGCGAGCGAACCTCGCACTCAAGCAAGCTCCTTGCGCCGTGCAATCTCCTTGCACGTCTCTGATCTCTGGTGTAAAAGTACCCTAAGAGGTAAGTAGATGACAATATTGCCCTTTTCTTGTATTTATTAGTGTCGATACAGACATTACGGTCTTATAAGCATCTGGCACGGTTACCTAGGTCTTGGTTAACTGCAGCTTTGTTCTGGAAAATATAAATTAATGATGACGATTCTTTCACTTTTGTGCTTCAGGCGGGACCTTAAATAACGATAATGCGACTAGGATACGACTTTGTTAAACGATAATACGTAGTACATTCTTTTTTTTTAATGATGGGAAATCGTCAAATGACTTCGGGAGGGAGTGTCAGACTCTTACTGACTAAAACCCATCCGTGTTCCTTCTAAAGCCCTTTGCGTTCCAGGGCCGCGGTGACTCTTTCGAACAAATTCCGCAACAATACGTGGTACTTACAGTTCCTATGCATTGTTACGTCGCGTCGCGTCTTTATATAGGGGTCATTTATAATTACTCTACCTATCTACTCTACCTATCGTGAATCAGTCTGTATCAATGACAACTCCACCATAAGGTCAGAGGTCATGTATCTTTGCCTCGAATCAACTAATTAAAACAAATAGATAAGTACTGAAAACTAAAACTAATTTATAACTTCTTATTTAACGATTGTTTGAGAAAGCGAAACATTTCATTAATATTTATTTGCAACTGTTTATTGACGAGCTTCATTTCTGACGCTCGTCGTAATGGGAAACTCAAAAAGTTCAAGTATTCCCGAACTCCACAACACTAATTGCATCTGTTTACAAACTCGAATTTGGACTTTTAACGAATATTGCTCTTCAACCTGTTCTTAAACTCAATAATTGTGAGAGAAACATTCTCAGTCAAAACCTTTTATGAAAAGAAAAACCGAATTACTTATAAATCATTTTATTTCCCACTGCCTGCCTCGGGTGACTGTTTTTCTTTTGTAAAAGTAAAGGATAAAGTCCTTAATAACATTTTCATTGTATTTATTATACAAAATACAAAATGGTAGCTTCTCTTAAACCGTCATACATTCGTAGAATGTTTTCCCTTAAATTAAAGACTCTTGATTGTGTTTATGTAATCGACGTAATAAAAATACTTGAAGAGAGCAAAAACTGAAGTACTGGGCAGAAATTTATGTTATATTTCAAATTAAATTACGGTTTTTGTGTGGGTCCGGGGACATTAGCTAAGGCGTCACTTGACTGAAGGTAATTTTTGACCCTCATTTGTCTGTCCTACGGGTCACATTATTTGCGAATCCGATGTACAAAGAATATTAGTTACATCTACCTCAATGGAAGGCTGGCAGATGGATTGATTTTAGCCTCTTAGGTAATTAATTGATCGAATAAAGTTCTAAGATATTGAATTAGGTATTGGTATATTGTTTTATTATTATTGATGAGTTAACATTGGATTTCTGAAATATAAAAGTGTGTTACAGGTACTTTCTACTGTCTGCTAGAAATAAAAGAAGTAGGTTATATGTACGTACGTATTCATCATTATTTCAGCTGAAAGATGCGCACTTCTGGCCATAGGCCTCCCCCAAGCGTCGCCACATCGATCTCTCCTTATCATTGCAATAGAGGATGAAAGTTTGTATGGGAGCCCATCATTATTGAAGCTAAAAACATGAACCTTTGTATTTTGGAACTTGATAAAATAATTTTGAAAGAAAAAGCAATGTCGAATATTATCTATATCAAATGCGCCAGAGCCAGAAAGATGGATTTCATTTACTGAAGCAAATCAAATCCTTCTTTCTGGCTCTTCTCTAAATTTTCCTACCTACAGAATTCCGGTATAGGACTACGTACCTAACATTATTTATCTCTGTATATGGACATAATTAGGCACCTGCGTCAAACAGGTTTAACGAAAGTACCCCGTGACAGACAGACTGACACTAAAGACTCTTTTCTGACACGGAACACCAAAAGTTTTCCCCGGGGCATTAATAAGGATTTGCCGCGACGGATTATGACAAAGTAAATATGTACTTTTAGCTAAGTTGTACGGAAAACAAATAAACTTAATTGGCTCGAGCGAAGATGGAGTTTTGTTGGGTTTTGTTATCTAATATACTCGTAAGTCTCGGTTCTTTCTGAAGGGAACCGCCAAAAAAAAATAGAATGGCCTATTTATTTAGTTTAATATTAACCTCTAATTATATGATATGGATAGCAATGCGCTTTTCAGTGCCATGTTTTTGAAGGAACTACATCGACTCATATAGCCGATCGGAATTTGGTTCCGGAGTACCAAAACAACTGCCTCTGAAACTCCCTCAAAATTTAACTTTTCACATTAGCAAACAAATTAAAAAACCTTTTATGTACTTTCAGGTTTTTTTTAATTTGTTTATAATATATTTTCCTTTTTTTACGTATTTCATCATAGCACATACGTACCTACATTTTCCGTTCGGAAACTATCGATTTTATATGTCACCGGATAATTGCAAACCACATAAGATTACAAAATATCTTGCGAGATTGTAAACTCTCGATAAATTGTGAAATGAACATTTGTTCTACAATTATACGAATATAAAATCATCTATTCTATAATATCTCCGTGTGTTCCGAGAAATTGTGGACTGACATAAACTGTCTCCTATTTTACTATGACTCCAAAACAGATAAATTGTGGACCACAGAGCTGATTGTTCGCCATTTTATGTCAGTCCACAATTTCTCGGAATGACTTCGAGAGATTATAGACTTCTAAATTCTGATGCGTAAAAAAGTGTTCCAAACGTTCATTCCACAATGATGTTCATCGGATGTTGCTAAGTATCAGTATTTTATTAATCTGACCTTCAAACCAGAAACGGGGTTAAACGGTACCCCTTGTCAAGACTGGTGTCTGATTTTCTGGCTACTGACTATCTGGAATCAACAGCATAGCGGCCTTTCCGAGGCTCAAAGGAGCGTCGAAATGTCGATATCAGAAATATCAATTAACAAGAGACTCGGCATCGGCATGTAGGATAAATTTCCTTTATGTGAATAGTCATAAGGAACATTTCGGCTTTATGGGAAAATGTCCCTTAAGCTGGTATCAATGTAATGGTTGGTCACCCATCCACAAACCACCAAACGTTGCGTAACCTCGAAGATCGAACCTTTCGGCTATCATTATTTAGCAACGAGCTCCTTAATGATGTAAACCAACATTATACCAAAAAATCTTAAAAAATCTTCATATTATCATTATGAAATCAAATAATTATTCCAACAAAAAGAAAATATCATAAAACCCATAATTTTACCATTCAGTGTTTTCATATAATATCATGTTTTATTACTTTGGGCTTGACGTAAATCTGACTTTTCTTTCATCCGCAGTAAGTCTGGGTCCAAAACGTTTGGCCCATTTAGGTTAGCCTGTAAAAGATACCATATTTTCTCATTATAATAATAAAAAACACAAAACATTTTTGTCATCTAACCGCACATGTAGTCTGCTCAATATTTTATTGAAATAATAGAACAGAAAACTTGATTTTGAGCGAAGACTTACAATACACACGCACACAGTTTAGTTACAATATTCTTCAACCTAATTAGTATTTGTATTAGTGTTTGTATATATGGTGAAATCACTGTATATAACTCGCACTAGGGAAATATAACTGCCGGTCGATTCTGTCAACATATCACGGTATAAACTTATTTGGAGTGAGCAAGAAGTGAACTGTCATTCCGTCTTGTTTGTATGGATTGACAGCTCACTTCACGTTCTCCTCACCTAAGTTGACACGGTAAGATGCAGGCGACTCTCGTAAAAGTCTTGTCATCGTGGACAGATTAAATTGCGTCGCAAAAAATTTGCAACATACTGATAAAAAACTGGCCAAGTGCGAGCCGGACTCGCGTGCAAAGGGTTCCGAACAAATGTCATTTTTTTTACTTGTTATTTTAAGTTTCCGAGATAATGGTAATTTTCCGTCTAATTTCTTGAATAACTTCAAAACCATTTATTTTAAATTTATATATTTTTTTTTTATGAAAACCGTTACATTAAGCCTTTTAATTTGATATGTCACAAGGTACAGTTTGAAAAACTTTTTATTTTATTTTCTAGTTTGTCCCCCAAAAATGATGCCTTTTGAAAAAAATGCTCCCTATGCTATACATAGTGCTCCCAATGAACGCAGTATCCACCGCGGCGGACACCACTACTCTTCTCGCCCCCACCACGCGCCGTGTCAAGCCCCGCGTTTTCATAAAAAACATCGTACATTGTCATATGTTTGTATTTGCTCGTGTGATGATGCGGGCCGCTGCTCGCGCTGCCTGTCTTTAAACGGCGCCAGACTGCACGCGACGCGAGACGCTCCGCGTCTCCGTAAACGAGGCCTTAGAGCTCCGTTTCTTACGGATGTTCGGAATCCTAAAAATAGCAAGTCACTGGATATAAGTACCAGATGCAAAGTTTCCGCTACAAAATATCTTCCCGTGATGTCTGCACAATGACGTCATCCCCCACCGCCATTCGCACTATTTTATCGCGTCAATCTATTGAAGATTCACGATCCTCAATCAAGCAGCGACAAGCGCTATCGATGAAATTTACGAGCTTTTTAACGCAAGCGCTGCAGCTCTGGATCCTGGTTTTTATATTGTGTGAAGTAAACAGAGACTGGGACTTCTGTTTCAATTTGTTTAAGAGAAAAAGAATGGTTTGGGTATGAGATATATTTAAATGTTTTTCAATCGGCACTGTACTTTTACAAAAATAACCCTTATAGGATCACTCGGTTGTCTGTCTGTCCGTCTGTCACAGCCGATTTTCCCCAAATCTACTGAACCGATTCAGTTCAAATTTGGTATATAGGTATGTATATGATCTTTTGTGACGCAAATACGGACGCGTTACGAAATTTAATTAGTTTTGAAAATGGGATTTCTTTTTCGGAAGCAAATTAGAAAATTTAAAAAAAAAACCATTTTTCAACTGTGTCGTGTCACATATCAAATGAAAGAGCTCATTGTATGACTCTCAAAAATTTTTTTTTTGTAATTTTTAAATATTTCATTCTGAAGTTATTAAAGAAAATAGATGCCAAATTGACCATCCCCACTAACTTATCTCCAAAACTACTGAGCCTAAAATTATGAAAAAAATACGGAAATAAATACATGAGAGTAGGTATCAACTTATAAGAAGTCTTTATTATGTTTCTTTTCACCCTATTATGTTCTAATGGACTACATGAGTTAACAACAAGAACCTCAATGTCCTCAGGCGTTTACCAAATCACAAATTGTTCCAATTTATAAGATCAAAAAAAACTTTTTTACAAAAAAATACAACCGACTTTCAATTAAAAGTGCTGCAGTTTTGAAAGTCGGTTGTATTTTTTTGTAAAAAAGTTTTTTATTTTGTACTTTTCGTTGTACCTACCCCACAACTAACAATAATACTGGAAAGTCACAGTCAAAGTCAAAGTCAAAGTCAAAACGTTTATTTCAATTAGGCCATTAAACGGCACTTTTGAACGTCATCGTTTACAGTTCAGTAAAAATAATAGAATTATATTAATAAAGTGACTCTACTTTCTTTTTTTTAGTTTTTTTATTGTGATATCTGCATATTATCTTATTTTTTAGAAAATGGAAAAAAAATCTGAATATGAGCTATTTATTTATTTATTATATACTTTATTGTACACCACATAACAAACACAGTAAAAACGTTTAAAAAACAAGTGTACAATGGGCGGTCTTATCGCACAGCTATGTGAACTGTGGCGATTTACTTCAGAAAATATCCTATTTTGTTTTGGACACGCTTTTTCAAGTCCAATTTGCTAGGTAGAAGATCCCTTTTTGCATTCGTTTAAAATATATATCTATGTATTATAGCATAAGTAAGAATACCTCATATTCAGTTGAAAAAATTATAAATTTGGAAATATCCCCTTTTGTAAAGGCTCTCCTCAAATGCTAATAAATCAATTGAATCCTCCTAATGCTAGCAGTGAAAACAATGTCATTGTAATAGACATTCTCTCCTAATAATATAGAATGATAAATGAACTTCAACGTTTTCTGGGTAACAAAGCCGAATGTGCCCTCAATTCATGTCCTTTGTCTTAATCTAGACTATATTATGACTTAGGGTGACGTACCCTAAAACTAGGATGCGTAGGCACCTACTAGAGACCTATGTATGCGTACTAAAGAGACTAACGGGACAACTAATGGTGCGGAAGACTAGATCGTAAAATGTAGCAGGCGTGGTTAAAAATTGGTCTTTTCAAAAAGGTCTGGGATTTGTTTTTTTTTATCCTAGATTGAGTCACAGTCAGGAGGGCTACTGTACCTTTTGCATCTTCTTTGCGTTTTGCCTTCAATGGCCAATCGGTCGAAACCAGTCCTGATTGTCAAGCCAAGTTCCTGACACGTGCCTCGATGACAACCCCTGTCTTTAGGCACTAATTTTGTGCCGATGCTGTCTTGATGCATTCTATAAGTATGACTCGCCAAGCTGTCTGTCAGTCTGTATTTAGGTACTTTGAAACCAAGAATTTTCATGTAAACCGTTACTCATAGTTTATAATAAGTAGATACCTACATATGTATGTTTGCAGTCAGTTATTGGGACTCAGCCAAATACAACAAATTAATAAAGATTCCGAAGCGTCACATTTTTTTTAATGGAATAAATGAATATCAGAGATTTCCGAAAATGGATCCTCTTATTGCCATTGAATGATGTCTAATAGTTTTCCATCTGTATTAATAGCATCTTATTTATATACGAGGATTGCCCTTCTTGTTTCGCACTATACCTGTGACATTTCTCCGGGGTGGTTTGAGCGCGAGCTAGTGCTATGTTTGGCGCGTTCAAAGAGACGTCTTTTTGTTCGATCTTTACGAGATAGATTTTTACGTCGCTAGTAAAACTGAATCAACGCGTTGTCACGTGAAATAATAACTAAAATTCTTTCTTTCTTCTTTTTTTTTTAGCTGTGCTTAGTTTTTTTTCTAATTTATTAATGCTATAAATAGTTTAAGTTACCTACGATGCTTTAAGGATAAAAGTCCCCAAAATATTAAGATTTAAAAATGCTATAAATTGTAAATACTTAAAACTACACCGGGGTGGTTTTAGTGAGGTAAAAATCCCATACTCCCTGGTCTTTTTCCCCAAAAGTCCAGGCGCCTTAAAGGTTTCCCTCGAAAATAAAACAAAAGGTACCTAATTGTAATAAATTCCCAGAAGATTTACAACAAACCAAGTTCCTGAGTTACGAAGGTTTATAGTCGTGCCAATAATAAAATCTGAAACTGATCTTTAACGTAAGTATATCAAGTTATGGTACAAAAACTTTATTGACGAAACAATACATTCATTATCATCAGCCACAGCCCGACTTAGCCCACTGCTGAGCATAGGCCTCTCATCTCTTGTGCCAATCTCCACGTTCCTGTGCCAGCCTCATGCAGGTTCTACCCGCGGCGGCAACAATGTCGTCCGCCGATCTCGCCACCGGCAGACCAACACTTCGCACCCTTAGAATGAAAGTGACCTAACTCAAAATTCCTGTTCCTTATATTTTTGATATGAACTGATCTTAAAAAACATACTCTAAAATCCTGCGGTGAAAAAGAGTCCAAATATGAGTGGGGAAGGGCAACTTATAAATAGGTCACGGGAGAGATTTTTTTTTATCTAACACTACTTTTTAAGATTTTCTTGATTGTCGCAATTTTTGCGTTATGTCACTTTCATTCCAAGGGTGCGACTTTTTCTTCCAGTCCTTGGACGCCACTCGGATATTGTCTTACTCTACCTATCATCACCGCGCCTTGCCAGATGTCCTGCCTTCGTATGTCTTTGGATCTCGATCTATTAGACGTATGCCATGCATGGAACGCACCATGGCTCTCTGTGCAGCTCTCAGTCTGCACAGCCTCCTGCGTGAGCGATACATTCACATCAAAAAAAATATTATTAATACAAACATAAAGGTGTTAACACCTTTCAAATCCACCTCACCCAAACCTCAAATTAATGGCTATAGAATTAAAAAAAAGTAGAATCTTTATAAGTGCCTTCATGTCTGGAAACAAAATATTTTGAGTCATTCAGAAAATACATTTAAAATTCTCAGAATCTATCTTTTTTCATCATAAACATTGACTAGAGTGACAAATAACTACATATAAACCAGCCGCAAAAATGAAGCCAAATTACCTTATTCCGTTCTGAAAAAATACGAGTATTTCCAAGAATCTTGCTGTTACAATTTCATCGAGAAAATGGAAAACGCCCCAAGAAACTGGTTCTTAGTATTTCCAAGGAGTCTTAGTAAAGCGATGTCTGACTTTTTCCAAGATTTTTTCTTTATTTTTTGTTGGTCCTTTTTTTTAAGGATGGGAAACCATCAAATGACTTCTTCCACTCTAGGTGGAGCGGAAAGGCGTGTCAGACTCTTACTGACTAAAACCCATCCGTGTTCCTTCTAAAACCCTTTGCGTTCCAGGGCCGCGGTGACTTTTTCGAACAAATTTCGCAACACTTCCCAGTGCTTACACTATTATTTTGAGCTGCTGATTGCTGGTCCTACAATCAAATTTAGAACAATAGATATGTTGCCTGAGTTAAAAAAATATGATTCTATTTAGTCCATCAGTTAGATTATCGAAAAATATTGGACATGTATTTTTTATTTTATCAAATCAATAAAAAATACGAAGATAAAACGCATCAAAGATAAGGTGTGGATCTATTGTGAACAAGGGATATACTATTCGTTCTGTATAGCTTCGACTCTATTTCGTGAATCCAAGGTTTAAGCAGCCTAACTGTTCAGACACCGTGTGCGACCCAGGGGTTGTAAGACCCCCTCGTCTGTTTAATTACAAAATAGGGGTGTTGCCTGAGTTAAAAAAATATGATTCGATTTAGTCCGTCAGTTAGATTATCGAAAAATATTGGACATGTATTTTTGAAATTTATCAAATCAGTAAAAAATTTCGAAAATAAAACGCATCAAAGAAAAGGAGTGGGGGCTTGTAACGTCACTTCCCAGTAAAAAGTGTACTGGTAAGTGACGAACACGAGTTTTCAACATACTGTTTCGACTTCATTTTTTGTTTACGTGACAAAAGAAAAAATACGTCTCCAATATTTTTTGGAAATCTATCTGACGGACTAATTAGATTTTTTTTAGTCACATATTATGTACAAAATGTACATTACCTGTATGTCTTCTAAACCTATTAAGTACTATAAAGAGGTGGACTCGCTTGTTTTTTTAATAGGCAATTTGTTATATTAAAGATGATTTCTTGGCTAAATAGACCGCACGGGTCGATCTTCAAGGTTAAGCAACGATTGTCAAGGTTGGTCTGTGGATGGGTGACCATCATGACTTACCGAGTTTCCTCCGTCCTCGGAAAGCACGTTAAGCCGTTGGTCCCGGCTATAATTTATAGATCTTTGGCAGTCGTTACTGATTGTCAGAAGCCAGTAAATCGGACTTCAGTCTTGCCAAGAACTACCATGTCACTCAGTTAATGGGTTGTGGAGGTCTGGTGGGCAGCCGTTCCACGCGAAATACTGGTATTCAGCTGACTCCGGTTTGAATGGAAGCCTACCCCAATATAGTTGGGAAAAGGCTAGGCAGATGATGATATTAAAAATTGATTAAAACATGTTATATTATGTAGAATTTGGCTTAAGAAACTTAAATTTAATTAATTATTAAATAGGTATTTATATATATATGAAGAAAAGATGACTAAGGTAATTAATTTTAAAATATATTTTTGCAATCTGTGGTAAAAGTGTCAACTTGCCTATTTTATTGGTGTGTTAATAAGTTCGTCCAGGTTTTTAGTTTCAATGCATCGCCACTAACTCAAGTATCGACTTTAGCTCTGTTTTTTAAATGAGCATTTGTTTTAAAACGTCGTATAAGTATGGGTTGCATTGGAATTTGAAATTTGTTCAGCAAAATATAGAGTTTAGTGTTCTAAAGTTTGACGGTTGTCTTAAATTCTAATTTCCACGATAGTGATCGATAGTTATGGCCGTAAAAGCCAATAGCAAAAGCATCAGAAAGAAAGAAATCCACGATAGATGTACTAACTATGGGAAAGTATATAGATGCATCGCTCCCGACATTTTTTATAGGAGAAAGGTATCTTGGAAAATGATTGGTCTTGACCCTCGGCTCCCTTTTGAGAACTGCCCCAGCAGACGCTCAATGTAAATCGTTTTTTTCCTTAGTGCCTATCAATCAGTTTTTCAATTTCCTACCTCTTCATCATTTCCATACTTTCATTTTTCACTGGAAGGCTCATAGAAGTTGTTGCTACCTACTTTTGGCGTAATCGTTTTTTAGTAGGTAGTATTTGGTCATCTATATTTTGTAGTATTATTTGAAACTAGCTGTACCTATCGCACGGTTTCGCTCGCTTCGACACAAATCGTGATTTTTTTCAGGATTATGTAGCCGTACCTATTTAGTTTTCTATCTTAAAGACCTGACAGAATGATTGCCTAATGGCCTGGCAGTGACACTTAAGTTGTGTTGTTTTAATACAATTTACTTTTATTAAATACATAATGTACAACTACTATTTACTATATATACACTTAAATAAAAAATAAGTAACTAAAAATAGTCTAAAATATGGCGCCGAAAAATTCGTCCGCATGGTTTAATTAGTTTATAAGTTGTGTTTTTCTAATATAGTAATTTTTGTGGCTGAAATAAACGTGTCAATTCTATCACGTTCTTTTAAGAAAAGATCATTTGCTTTTTTTTCTTAAAAGAATTTTCGTGATCGAATCAATATAATTATTACTTTCAGAAATTATTTTGCAAAAATAATTTAACCACATTTTTAATATTATCTAGTTGGGACTGTATGGGATCAGTACCATCCCATCACTTTCCGTGGGTGTCGTAATAGGCGACTAAGGGACTCACCAGAGTATGGACAGCAGCATTCTCTGTGCATTGCAACAGCTACACTGCGATCGCCAACCCGCCTGCCAAGCGTGGCGATTATGGCAAACCCTCTTTTGAGGAGGCCTATGTTGACGGACGTGGACGTGTGGACGTGTTTCGGCTGATATGATGATGACTAGCAACAATCAGTGATAAAATTCTAAGACAAAAATGAATTCCTTCTGATTTCTATAACTCCGGTTTCTATGCTTCGGGCCGTTAAGTAGTGGTAGTTGTCAAACTCTTATTTAAGCCAAATTACGAGTTTTGTTTAAAATCAAAGTAAAGTTTGACAATTGATGCTCAACATAAAATTCTTAATCCAGAAATCGCAGATATAAATGTTTAATATTATTGTAAGTTCGTAGTTGAAGTTATAAATAATACATTTTCTTCTTGAAAATATTTGCTAGTTGCCAATTTTAATTAAAAAATAAAATATGGTTTCACGTATTTAGAATACTTAAAGGGTACTTAGCTATATTATTATTATTATATTTGGCTTTTGCTCTTTTTAGTAAGACTAGGAAACAGTTTAACGAAAGCCTAATTTTTTTTTTCTCTTTTATGGCAACTGAGCCGGTTCCGACTATTCTGCCAGTGTCACGTTGTGAAAGCCTAAATGATGTTGCGTTTATAGTTCGACTTTTAATTATATTCAGTAACTTGACAGTTGAAGGGCTCTGATACTGACAAAGAAAAAGATAGTAAGTTGGTGTAAGAATTAAGGAATAAATATAATTCTATTTAGTCTGTCACTTAGATTATCTAAAAATATTGGATACCTACCTATTTTTTATTTTATCAAATCAATAAAAATTTCCAAGATAAAACGCATCAAAGATAAGGAGTGGGGGCTTGTAACATCACTTTCCAGTAAAAAGTGTACTGGTAAGTGACGTCACACGAGTTTTCAACACACTGTATCGTCTTAATTTTTTGTTTACGTTACAAAAGAAAAAATACATGTCCAATATTTTTTGGAAATCTATCTGACGGACTAATTAGACTTTTTTTGTCAAATTCGCAATTAACTTTAATGAGAAATGTATTTATATGCAAACTTTTTATTTTTTCATGAATAACTTGCCTTTAAACACGATTTACACTATTAAAAATTGTCTTTGAACTGTCAAACTGAATACAATTAAAATTCGAACTATAGGTAGGCATTCACATAGTGTCAGTGAAAACGGACCTTGTTAATTACTTAACAAACCTTATTTTTTAAATGTATCGTAACTGACTGTTTTTTTTCTAACATATTTAAACCCTACCAAAATCAGC
The DNA here is from genome assembly GCA_002192655.3 of Mamestra configurata. Classification (NCBI taxonomy): domain Eukaryota; kingdom Metazoa; phylum Arthropoda; class Insecta; order Lepidoptera; family Noctuidae; genus Mamestra; species Mamestra configurata. The sequence continues at coordinate 206,194 of NDFZ01005083.1, read as the reverse complement.
CAAGTGAGAGCCGAAACCGCACGAAAAGATAAAAAAAATACTCTCTAAAACGAATCTTATATAATTGTTTTGCAACCACAGACTTAATATAGGTTTTTCTGTATAAATATAGATTTGGGTCACTAAAGTTTCCGAACGCATACAACCCTAATCTCTTCAAAATTAGAGTGAACAGGCTTTTTCTGGGTAAACTCGCTCCATCGTCGACTTTGTCTCTAGACTAGAGTCAAGAGCAAACCCATATTAAATAAAAAATGTGTACCACAACGAAATCGGTGCAGTAGATTTGGAGACAATTGCCTATGTCAGATGGACGGACAGACAGACAGACACACAAGTGATCCAAATGGTAATTCCGTTGTTCATACGGACTTATGAAACCCTAAAAAAAGTAAGTAAATACACTGCGAAAACCTACTAACCCACATTTACCTACCACCTTTTATCAAGTGATGATAGATCAATAAAATTACCAAGCTGCCAATTCTTTTCCGCTCGAAAAACCTACACGCGTTGGAAGCAGGTACTTATTTGCTTATTCCGACCAATTGCCTTTAGGCCAAGAAATGGATTTGGTATAATTTGATCTTGTTCTTAATAAGAAAATTACTTTCCTCATTAAGAGAGATCACTTGGGAAGGTTGGTTAGCAAAATATTATTTATGAATCTAAGACTCGTGTAAACCTAACAGGGATTATTTTAATCCTGTTGCAGAATTTGTTGGAAAACAAAGAACATTTGAAGGAACACGGATGGATTTTAGTCAGTTAGAGTCTGACACTCCCTTCCGCTGGGCCCAGAGCGGATTTTTTGCGAAATCTATATTAACGCGAAAGAAGCAGTTAATATTTGTGTGAGGGAAAAATGGTACCATCTGCAGTAACTGAATACTAGGAATGTAGGCACAACAGGAGAAGACGCCCCGAGCGTAGGGAGTCGCATGGCGATCCCCGGCCACCGCAGGCGCGGGCCTGCGGACGGCGAGCGTTGGGTGGCTCGCTGTCCGATCACCACCAGGCCCGGGCCGATGGTGCGTTGTGTTCCACGAGGGTCTTAAAGAGATTTCAGCATAGAAGATGGGCCCGCTAGGGCCAGAGCCTGCCAGGGTTGCGGAATTTGTTCGATAGAGTCACCGCGACCCTGAGAAGAACGCAATGGGCTTTAGAAGGAACACGGATGGGTTTTAGTCAGTAAGAGTCTGACACGCCCTTTCACTCCACCTAGAGTGGAAGAAGTAATTTGATGATTTCTCAACCTTAAAAAAGGGATGTAGGCACGATGTAGGCTATCTCGCTCGTTCCAGCGGTCAGAGTTCAGAGTTCCGAGTTCAGCGTTCCGAGTTCATCTTTCCGCGTTCACTGTAATCTATGCTGTGGCTTAGAATCCCACACACACAAAAGCTGTCAGACCGTGACGGTCAACGTGAACGCAGGTTTTGTCGGTGGTCCATTTTTGCTGTAAGGTCACGATGTCCGACGCCATTGCAAAGTTTATTGAATTAGTGAGTAATAAAATTTCATCTTCCAAAGATGTACTACTATCGAGATCAAGTGCAATAAGTGACATTTGGTTTTCAGTTAAAAGAGAGTGTTACGTGTTATCACTGCTAAAGATGACTGAACTTCAGATATCTAGACCGTTTACTGTGTGCGCATGTGTGAACGCAGAACGCAGAACTCGACAGCAGAACGCAGACCGCCGTAGCGGTGTGAACAATTATTAAAGAGAATATTGTTTTGGGAGATTTCTCACCTTTTATACGGCTCCACTGAGCTATTGTTAATTTGGTTAGAAACTCTTAGTAAGAAGACAGTATCTCCGCCTATATTTTTAACCTATGATCGCTAAAATCTAATGGATGCAGATGCGCAAGTACTAAGATCCTTAGAGAGAAGTTAACGTAGAATTATGCGAAATTCCGAACACTATTCGATTTCTATTCACCATTCGAATTCGATTGTTTGATAAATTACATTTATTTTGTAAGTAGGTTAAACATAATACTTTTACACGTCAATCTTTTTTGGTCATTTTTAAACTAGATGAGGCTGGTGTTTCCTAGCTGACTACCCTGAGAAGAAACACCGAAACAAACTCAGAGGTCAAAGTCTCTTTTAAAGTCCATACAATCGTACTGGTCAAATCATATGAGAACCATGAAGGTTTGAGTGACAGATTTGAGTGGACCTGTCCAGACAGTGCAAGCATTTGTCAGTTATCGTGTAGCTCAAACGTAGAACTTTAAGGAGGTCAACGATTTGACGAACAATACCAAAGTAAGGACATTTGGGTAGGCCACATAAAGAACTCAAACTGCCAGACTAACATGAAATGAACCCCTATTGCGATCTACATGGTCCTCACATTTACAATTCATTATATGAGGACCATGCAAATCAGTGTCTGAAATGGTCGTTTGAGGAAAGAACCACACGTTTGAGTGCGCCCAGCGATGATAGATATTTCTTATTAAATCAATTTTATTTGAGGCGCGACTTGATAACTAATTGTATGTAATTGGCTTGGTACACGTTAATTTTGAATCCTTTTCCATGCTTCGTTTGTCATGGCAAAGGGTAACGAAAAGGCTTCGCACTAACAAATAAAGAATTTAATCATCTAAATATTGCAGACTCTCATAAGGATTTCAAATATTTGTCCCTCCGCCAGATGGCGATGCATAAATTGAAACGCCAAGCTGTTGAGCTATTTAGATTGGTACTCGTTATTTCATAGGCATTCGTTATAGACTACTGATCCATAGAATAATAGAAGAAACACCGAAATAAACTCACGTTGTTATCAGTCGTATCGACCATATGAGGAGGACCGTGCAGATGGTCTTTTGAGGTAAAACCAGAAAGTTTTTAAATGAACTGATCAGTACAATTCTCAATTCAATTCTAAGGTACAATTCCGTGCATCGCGGCCGAATGCCGCCGCGGTCTATTGCGTGTCACTGTCGCGCGTGACTCATGCAAAAGTAGTCAGAGTATGAAAATGTATGGCACCGCTTCCGAAGTCTGTCGCAGACCACGGAAACGGTGCCATACATTCTCATACTCTTGTAGCGGCATCAATGCCGCCACATAAAAAACTAAGAAACGAAATTTGTACGGCAACAAAAAGAACCACAACGCCATCTACGACGAACTTACAACGAAATTTTGCATCGCGCAAGCAAAGTTCTCCGTGCGATTTGAACATATACAATAGTCCGAATATCAACTATCGGGCAGTTGCCCAGTGGCAGGAGGATCCTCCTATTTTTCAGTGGAGGTGTGCGGGACTTTACTCTCTGTACCGCATACCTCTATACTCTGAGTTTTGTTGCACGCGATAGATCGGCCGCGATGCACGAAATTCTACATTTATACACGTATTTTTATCAGTGATCATGTGGCTTTCATGTTTTCAAATTCAGCACTCTTCCATGTTACATTTTTGATAAAAAAAACAGCGTCACAAAGACCCTTGAACAAACTTACAGTAGATGCAAATTGTATTTGAACCCACTCATCCGCTCTCATTTTTCACCATCACTACTTATTTACCTTTTTCCGATACACACCCCTACATTGCTCGTGACACCGATCCACACATCCCAATTTTCATTTTTTCCATAAAACCGTGTTGAATAGTCTGAAAATACGGCATGAGTTTATGTAGCAGTGTGAAACTGAGGATTTATACGGATGTATTCACGGCACGGCCCGGCTTTAACTAAACTTACTGCATGTGAATGCATTCGTATAATATTACCCAGACTGGATGGAGGGCGCAGATAAAATATAGTATATATGTGGATCAGGCGTTATTTTATGGGTACGTCACTATTTTATTAAGTCATTGTCATCGATTTTGGATTAAATTGGAACGATTTACTGGGATTAAAAGTTTTATAAGTTTTTCCGCCATCCGCATCTGTTAATTCTTTTCCCAGTGAATGAGGCCATTCATAAAAATAGGGACTATAGACCTCAGTATCTAGTATACATTTCGACTTGCTAGGTCCACCTGTTCCTGAGAAAACCGGTGGTGACACACAGACAGTCAGACGGACAGACGGTTGTCCGTCTGTCCGTCTGACTGTCTGACTGGAGAGAGAGTGATCTTATGAGGGTTCCTTTTTTTTACCTTTTGAGGTAAAAAACGAGATGCCTAGAATACCTGAGCGGTTAGGCAGATGTGTCAACATTTATGGCAAAAGGTGGGTTCATAAACCGGGCATTCATCCGGATTCTGGACTTCACTGAAAATATCTGATAGAAAGGAATAATAACATTTAGCCCGACCTGGTCATCGCACTGAGAGTGTTCAGCAGTAGCTCTTGCTCTACAACTATACCTACTAGGCACCCAAACAGTTATAATAAAGTTGGCTATTTGGCCATAACCATTTCCCAATTTAACTATAGTTTTTTAGTGTTTAAAATATGGGAAATCATCAAATGACTCCTTCCAGCTCAACGATACAATTCACAAGTTACTTAGTTTTCACTTCGGCAGTCCCCGAAGACTGTTCCGCATGTTTTTTTTTAAGCAAAGATCTCTTCCATGGAGTGCCACTCTTCCCGGTGTGTTCCGAATCCGTCGTGAACGCCTCTCAGTCTAAGTAATATTAGTGTTTCAATGGAGCGATTGCTTATCTCAACTCCGCAACCCAGTTACTGGGTAACAACATACCCTTTGGCAAGACCGATTGGCGCACTTTCTGACTTCTGGCTACTGGTTATCAAATAAACAACAAACAACGCAAACATCACAAACATATTCCAATAATTTCGACACTTTCTTGAAAAGAAATGTTTTTCACATTTGTGGATGGCATAGAACGATTTATCCTCAATAGGTTTTCCCGTCGCTATGAACCCGTGACCTCTTTTTACGTAAATTATAATAGCATTAATATTATTACGACAGAGCTTCATTTAGATAAATATATTTCTCATCAGGATATGGTGGAAAAAGAAAAGTTCTACGAGATATTTTATAAATATTTTACAGAGCAACCAGTAAATCCGATATTGGAAACCATGTTTTTGTTCATTTGGTCTCGTCGAGCTATAGGTGCAAGTGTAGCAGCATCAAAACCGCCACATAAAAAAACTAAGAAGTGAAATTTGTACGGCAACAAAAGAACCGCAACGCCATCTATCCTGTCAGCGACGAACTACCAACGAAATCCTGCATCGCGCAAGCAAAGTTCTCCGTGCGATTTGAACATATACAACAGTCCGAATATCAACTCTTGGGCAGTTGCCCGCCAGACACAATAACCATGTGGTCGGAAGATCCTCCTTTTTCAGTTGGGTATGCAGGATTTTACTCTCTGTACCACCAAACAAGTACAGCTCATTACCTTTTCAGCCGAAAGACGCTCTACTGCAGAAGCCAAGGACCGAAGCGTCATCACATAGACCTAACCTGTGCTTTTCGCATCCAGTGGGCTCCCATATACCTCAGTGGGTCATCGGTCCACCTTGGGTGTGGGCCTTCCAACGCTACATCTTCCGAAAGAACTTATACCGCGTCGCTAATACGTATTTATTATTCTTTGGCGTATTTGAAAGATAAACCAATCAAAAACCGAAGCAGAGCGTTTACCCGACTGTCCCGGAAGGAGGGTAATGCTTTTGATTAATTTCTTAACGTTTACAAGCCATGTATACAATACATATACCTCGACCAAATAGTCTCGTTCCAGGCGAGACAAGAAAAAAAAGTTGCTCGCCGCACCGAAACCGCCTGGAAGAGCTATTAGTCGATGAAGGCACTCATGAAAGGAGGCCTTCCAATTTGCCATGAGCGCAAATTGATGGACATGTACTCTCTCCCTATCCTTGCATACGGTGCTCAGGTCTTTGACATTTCAGCAGAGGTTCAAGCTTGAGGTTTGCCAGCGAGCAATGGAGCGCAGCATTCTGGGAGTCCGATTAATGGACCGCGTTAGGAACACAGTGCTGCGTTCCAAAACAAAAATCGCCGACGTCACACAAAAACCAGCCACACTAAAGTGGGACTGGGCCGGCCACATCTGCCGTATCTCGAACGGTTCGTGGACCAAATAAAGCAACCACAATGTGGGTCCCAAAAAATGCCGACGAAATCGCGGGAGACCCTTTTTTTTTTTTTTTTGATGTCGGGGGGAAATCCTCGTGGAAATCCTCCATGGGGTCTGTCAGACTCTTACTGACTAAAACCACCCCGGTGTTCCATCTCCCACCTACGCCGGGGATCGCGGGAACGTGTGCGACATCCGCAATCCCCGGCTGGTGCCGGCCCGCCACTGCGGGCCACCTCGCGTCGGCGAGGGGAGTGAGGTGTTTGACTCCCCTCGCTACGTCAAAGTCCCCTCTTTGGGAACACCACGCGCCGCCACCTCGGGTCCGGATGAATGGGGGGCGACGGACATCCCCAAGTCCGCCGCCCCTGGACCCAGTTAGGGGGGCCGGAAGAGGGCAGCGTATGCCCTCCTCCGACGCCCGATGCGCCTGCTGCGGGCAGGGAGAGCGGTTGTGATCTCCCTCTCCCTTTCCGCAGCCTCCTTCTGCGCGATAACTGTCTCGCAGAAGGAGACCACCGCGTCCCAGGACTCCTCACCGCCGACCATAGCATGGACTACGGCCGGCAGCGAGAGGTCACCGCCTACAACAGAGATGAGGGCACGGCGCGGCTCCTCCCAAGCTGCACACTCTGCAAGCGTATGCCGT